>JAPKLX010000094.1:804025-856704 GCA_026898415.1 Leonotis leonurus | reverse complement strand
TTAATACATAGACTACGGTTTTTTAAAAACCGTAGTGTATGTGCGTGATTTTTTAATACATAGACTACGGTTCTAAAAAACCGTAGTGTATGTGCGTTATATTTTTAACAAATAGACTACGGTTCTAAAAAACCGTAGTGTATGTGCGTTCTTTTTTAACATAGACTACGGTGTTTATTAACCGTAGTGTATGTCCAAAATTGAAATAGCTATCTCCAACCCCAATTTTGCCCAATTCTCTCAAGCTAGCCCTCTCTGTACGCGACCTAGCTCTGAAACTCTCATCATTCTCAACGGCCTTCTCCTCCGACCCCTTCTCCTCCGACCCCTCTCTGAAACTCTCAATCATTCTCGACGGCCTTCTCCTCCGACCCCTCTCTAAAACTCTCAATCATTCTCGACCTTGGCCTTCTCCTCACCGAACCCTAACCTCTTTGAAACTCCCGATCGAAATCTCCTCCCCTCTGCACTCTCTCTCTCTTGTTCGAGCTATTTCTTGGCGGCAGAGAGAAGCATCTAACGCGCCGTAGTTTCCTTCCCGTGGTAATATCTATATCTCTATCTCTGTTATCTTCTGAGTCAACTTCATCTAAACTAGTGCAAATCTTCAGTATTTTCAATTTATGCAGATTGTCTTAGGGGACAGAAGTGAGCAGAAGGCATTCGAGTACACTGGATACATGCTTTAACCCTGGTTCCTTCTCAAATGACTTCACTTTCATAGCATACCGGCCTTGCTTGCAGGAAGTTGAACTATCTGCTGTCTAAGTAAGTAGTTCAGAGAATACATGCTCAGATATTACTTGCTTCAGATATTGTATTATCCTTGGGAGTTAGCAAACACTTTCAGCGACTTTGTATGTGATAGAGTATGCTGCAGATTTGACTCAAATCTGCACAATTTTTATCACTGTAATTTTAGGGTATGATACGTACTCGGCTCACTTGCCAAACTTGTGCATGAATTTCCATTTTATTTAATGTAATTTTAAAAAATTTATGTATACAAAATTATGTAGAACTTCTGATAATAATATAGAGCTTTTGATTCTCATTTCTGATTTATCGAGTCCTTAACCAGAGTTATAAGTGGTGTATTAGGGGAACTTCTTCGCATACAAAAACTGTCAAGGTAGCAATTTTGTTTCTCTGTTCTCAAATAGCCCAATATGTCTACCTGTATATAGGTGATCTGAGCTTTGCAACAGCCCTATGGCCTAATGTTTGATTCAGACTCCCCAATGGGCTTAGTTAATGCCTGTACTTTTGTGTTCTGGAGGATACATGATTCTTTAGTCATTAATATCTACAATTAGGATAACAATGTCACGTGTCTGAACATGAACTTTGAAAATTTTGACTAGAAATATGTCACCTTCGATAAATTTCCCTACGATCTAAGGCAAAACCTTTTTTCGATTTGGTTTTGTTTGTTTGCTCTGTTTTTTATGGCTATAATATGTTGCTGCTTTATTACTGATATTTTTCTATGGCATAGAATATTTAAAGTGAACCATAGTGTGTGGTTGCACTAATGTTTTTCCCCATTCAATTGCCAGTGAGCAGACAAGGGTCCTGTTTACTAGTGCTGCTTTTGTTCATTTGAAAGAAGGTGATTTCAGTAAGCACACACGAAACCTTTCACCAGCAAGTCGTACAATTTTGCTCTCTGGTCCTGCTGGTAAGTTGTGTTAAAGTTATTTGCTTGGTATTTTATTCATTTGTGCATTTCCGAGTATTTATTTATAGTAGTACTAATTGTTTGACTTATTTTTCTCCAAGAGCTGTATCAGCAAGTGCTAGCTAAGGCATTAGCACACTATTTTGAAGCAAAGTTGCTGTTATTAGACGTCACTGATTTTTCTCTGAAGGTAAGTTGAAGAGCATTGATCTTTCATGTTTGATCAAGATAGGGTTTATATGGTATTTTATCATCTAATATTTGAGTTTTCATTTAAGCAGATGCTGAGCAAGTATGGTGGTTCTAATACAGGACCTGTAAGTTCAAAAACCCTATATATCGCCACCACAATGAGAGTACCACATAAATATTCTGTTCCTGGCTCACAGACACCATTCTTCTGCTTCATATATAAAGTGATATAGCTTGTCTATTTTCTATTGCATACATCTTGATATCTGTTTACTGTTGAAAATAACTAGAAAAACTCATATTTCTTAAGTAAGGACAACTCAAATAACAATAAAACTATGACTCCTAACTTATTCTTGTTCGTTGACTGCTTTGTGGTTATCTTGGAGTGTGAGGATAAAACTGAAGAGATCTACTCGAAGATGAATATCTCAACTTGCGTTTCCCCTTGTTCGTTGACTGCTTAGTCAGGACGTCTATTCTACAAGTGTCTTCAAACAATTTCAGGTACTTCATATTGTCAAATCGGTTTATTGTTTTCGTTTCTATGCTGTTTGATATGATCCCAGTTTTAGTACTTTCAATTTGGTGTTTCTAGATCTTCATCTTTGTTTCTTTCGAATTGAGTGTTGATATTTATTTGGTGTGGATTAGCTCTTCACTTTATTGCTTAATGAAGATGGTAGAAATTAGGAGTCTTCATTTCTTACTGTTCTTGTATTTGTATGTTTGAATATTTTTGGACCAAAATTAAGGTTATTTTGTTGAGATTATATGGGGTTTGAGTAGAACGTGAACATATGCTACTACTGAATTTATCTCTCTTTTTCTTTATATATGTATACGCTACCTTTTGCCCTTTTTTGCATATACTACTAACTTTGAATTAATTAATAATATCATCAAAATTATTAAAACCCTCATAAAATTAAAGTTGCACGTCTTCTCTTGGCGGAAACTTTTTCTTTCCTTTTGAGAGGCCTTTTTCGTGATTAATGTTATAGCTTAATTTTTTCTTATATTAACATAACAGAACATATACAAGAGATCTGGCACGATGGATAAAGCATGGATTACGATGCATAGATTATCACCAGAATACGAGAATGGAGTAGAATCATTCTTACAATTTGCATTGCAATATGCAAAAGATTCTAACCAAATACCTTGCCCTTGTGCAAAGTGTGGTAATGTTAAGAGGAAAAACGTGTTCTCTATAAGGGCACACTTATTCTCCAATGGTATGGATCTTACATACAAGACGTGGAAATTCCATGGATGTGCGTGATGAGTGGGCAAATTCCATGTGTTCTCTATAAGGGCACACTTATTCTATTGCGGATATTGATGATGTGCGTGATGAGTGGGCAAATTCGGTGATTCTTTGTCTGTAGGATGACTATATGTGGTATTTACTTTAATGTTTACGTATAACAGTTAAACTATATAGTTTATGTTATCATTTTAAATTGTCTTATTCATATACATATATATATGTGTGTTTATCTTTTCAGGTTCAGGTCAAAAGGTGGATGGATGCAGTTAGATTTTGCGTAGTTAACATGCAACTTCAGTTTCGTATTTTGGATATTTAGCATGCATGTACATTGCTAACTTTGTAAAGAAAATGGATTTAAACAAATTATTGGGATGACAACATTTTGTAATGTAATTATCGATGTATTTTAATTTAATGAAATCCCGTAATTTTGTGATGACAACTTCAGGTGTGTATGTATGTGTATATATATATATATAAACAGGTGTGGTATACGAAACTGTAGTGTAGCTAATTCATATTGAAGCATACACTACGGTTTTTGATAAAACTGTAGTCTATTGCTCAATCATACACTACAGTTTTCTCAAAAACCGTAGTCTATAATAAATTTTACACTACGGTTTTCTCAAAAACCGTAGTATATAATAAATTTTACACTACGGTTTACTCAAAAACAGTAGTTTATAATAACATTTACACTACAGTTTTGTTCAAAACCGTAGTCTATACTAAATTATAGACTACAGTTTTGTTAAAAACCGTAGTCTATAATAACATTTACACTACAGTTTTGATCAAATCCGTAGTCTATACTAAATCATAGACTACAGTTTTGTTAAAAACCGTAGTGTAAAGGTTCCGTAGTCTATAATAACCTTTACACTACGGTTTTTAACAAAACTATAGTCTATATTGAATCATAGACTACAGTTTTGTTAAAAACCGTAGTCTATAATAACCTTTACACTACGGTTTTTGAGAAAACTGTAGTCTATATTATATCAAACACTACGGTTTTTTTGAAAATCGTAGTCTATTGCAACTCAATTACTACGGTTTTTTCAATTAACTGTAGTCTATACATAAACATATACTACGGTTAAATGAAAAACCGTAGTGTATAATGGTATATACACTACAGTTGAATGTTGAACTATAGTAATTGACATGAATACACTACAGTTTTTTCTTCATAGACTACGGTTTTGAACCGTAGTATATTATCTACATAGACTACGGTTTTGAAACCGTAGTGTATACTAACAAGTATACACTACGGTAGTATAGACTACGGTTTAAAACCGTAGTGTATGTGCTTTTTTCTACTAGTGTATTCTCATCTATTAGAAGAATGAACAAGAGCACGAAGAACATATAAGGATTATTTTAGAGATACTACGAGTAGAGAAATTGTTTCCCAAGTTCGGCAAATGTTAAATTTTGGCTCAAAAAGGTAATGTTCCTAGGACACATTATGTTAGTAGAATGATTCAAGATGGATACTGAAAAAGTGAAAGCATTGCACAATTGGAAAGTCACAACGAAATCCTAATGAAATAAGGAGTTTCGTAGGATTGACTAGTTATTACAAAAAGGTTTATTTAAGGATTCTCCAAGATTGCCAAACCGATGACTATTTTTTAGGAAGAGAATAAAGTATATATGGACTAAGAAATGTGAAATTAGTTTTAAGGATCTCAATAAAAAGTTTACCACGAAACCGGCCTTATCAGTGCTGAAATCGAAGAAGGGGTATATGTTTTACACTGATGCTTCAAAGAATGGACTACATTGTGCGTTGATGCAGGAAGGAAAAGTGATAGCCTATGCATCTTGACAACTTATAACCCACGAATTCAATTACCCCCCAAATGATTTGGAATTAGCATCAATTGAGAATTTGTTTCGAAAGATCTCAAGACACAATATCCACGGAGTTAGGTGTGAGATCTTTAATGGGTACAAAAATATTTGAATTTTTCTCTCAAGTAAAATTATCTATATATGAGACAAATAAGGTGACTTGAATTAGTACGAGATTAGGCAATCGTATAAATTATCATCCAATAAAGGGTAATATATTAGCCAATGTTGTCAGGAGTAAGAATCAATAGAGTTTGAGTTATCTTATCACATAAGAGATAAACTCATTCAAGATTTTATAAGATTAAATTGAGATAATTCATCCACTCGATAAATTTTAGGATGTGTTTCAATGCTTCTAACAACACCAAATCAAAGAGTAAGAACAATGAATGCTCAAAGAGGAGATGAGACATAGGACAAAATTCGTCGCAAATTAGATCGGATAACATGAAGGGTTATCACGAAGTTCCGGATAATGAAATTTTATTTGAATAAGAATTTTATCTTCCTAACTCTAAAATTTAGAGAAATTAGATCTTGAGTGAAGCTCATGATATTTCTTAAATCGCCCACCTATGAAAAAAAAGTGGTGGGCTGGATCGAAGAGAGATATAACAGGATCGCTGGTGTGATGTATTCATGCCAAGAAGTGAAAAGTTCTATATAAAAGACCATACCATAAATTACAACCGGTAGAGATACCAGAATGAAAATAAGAAAACATAGCACTAGATTTAGTGATAGCTTTATCAAAGCCAAAGAGAGACAACTCTATTATATCACCGTAAAAATATGCTACAAATTTAAATCACTTCTTACCTATCGTATTCACATATGAATTAGAAAAGTTGAAAAAATGTAGGTTTATGAGATTTACGTCCACGCGGAGTACGAACATCGATCACTTCACACGGATATCAAAATTTAACTTCAAAATTTTGGAGGACCCTAGAAAAGTTAGAAACGAGATTTAAACTTAGTGTGTGTGTATGTATATATATATATTCATCCATTAATTGATGAGGGATTGATAATATCATTTAAAGGTTAGAATATATTTTCAAAAACACTTGTTTTAGATCGAAGTGAAAATTTGTATCATATTTTTACGGTGATATAATTTACTATTAATCACAGTTATTAGGTCAATATAGATAAGACACCATATGAAAATCCTAATGAAAAATAAATGAAAATCACCACTTAATTGAAATTAAGTGGGTGAGAGAAAAATTTTACAATTACTGAGATGATTGATATGGTGTTATATAAAAAAATATATGCTCTATGCTAATAAAAGTCGTAAATTTATACACGTCAAATTTTCATTTTCCATGAATTCATGAAGATGTAACCTTCTAAATAAATTATAAGATTGACTTTAAGAGTAAAATATCTCATTTTATAGGAACTTATGAAATCCTCGAAAGGATTGGTCCTTGGTTTTTATGTTGATGTGTCACCAAGTTTGGAAATATTACAATTTTTTTTTGTTCACGTATCTCAACTTAGAAAGTACATGTTTTATCTTAAACATGCAATCTTTTAGAACGACATTGTGCTTAGTGAAGATATGAATTATGAAGAGAATCTAGAAGCAATTCTAGAGTCGTAATTTCAAGAATTGAGAAAAAATCAATAATAGTAGTAAAAATTTTGTGGAGACACAACAGTTTGTAAAAATAAAAAACTTTGTGGGAACTAGAGGGAAAGATGAAAGAAAAATACCATGAACTATTCTTTGAAGGTACGAAATTTCGGGACGAAATTTATTTTAAGGAGGGTAGTATGTAATACCCTGTACTTTAATTCAAAAGAATTATCGAGTTTTACTTATTAAATAGAGTATCGTATCCATATAAATTTTAAAACTCTATTGTTGAGTTTCAATTACGATAAATACATATCGAATTTGACGTTAATTGTAATCTGCTCAATCAGGAATTAAAATATTATAATTATTATTAAGTTATTTTACTGGTTGGTTTGAGGACCGTTGTTTAAAGAAAAGGGAAGGTCCTGATTCCACGATGGATCCGTATGACACGAGAGTGTCACGTACGGTTTCTTTGAGAAGGGGTGTGATACCACCACCTATCAGGCCCGACGAGCGATCCACGGAGCTGCATCCCTACTCACTTGGTCCGTGCACATCGCTCTCTCCAGGAGGTTGGCCGCCTATCCTAGATCTTCCCATTTCCAAGAACATCCCCGACTCGATCTGATTTAGTAACAATGTGATTCTCTTTCTGTTCCTATATATATGGGTCCTTGCAGCATGTTCCCTTGTTTTGAAGCTTTCCTCATCTATAAAGACTAGAGGAAACTCGCTCTTTATTGAAGTTCAAGAGAGGAATTAGACCGAAGTCGACTATATTAGATGGCAGAAAGTGGGAAGACAGGACTGAACCTTCTTTTCTTTGCTGGGGTTGAAGATAGAATAGAGACAATGAGTCTTGAGATTCTAGGGTTCCCAGTAGGCTTGTCAATGGGTGGTTTTACCCGGACCGGAACCGGAACCGGTCAAAACCCGTTCATTTTAAAGTTATGGTTCCGGTTCCGGTTCTAGACCCATACAAACCCGCTCATGATCGGTCCAGACGCGACCCGACCGGTAAGGTACGGTTCCGGTTCTAGTCCGGTCCGGCCCGATCATTTTTTTTCCAATTTTTTTTTCTTCAATTTTTTTATCTTAAAAAAAATATTTTATAATATCTCCTGTTACATCCTTAATGGTAGACGAACACTCTATACGTCCTAATTCAATAATAAATGTACCCAAACAATAAACACATATAAGTCGTAAAATAATTATGATATTTAAGTGATTTTTTAATAATGGTTAAATAAAATAAGAGTGAAGTTTTATTATGAAATATTTTATATTTAATTAATTTATTTATAATCCGGATTTGTTTTAACGAATTGGTGACTAAAATAATTATATAAATAAGACATAGTAAGACCCATGGGTAACCCATACCCAATAATACCCATGGGTATTCTCCCGGACCGGAACCATTAATATTTTAATTAACGGTCCGGGTCCGGATCCGATATTCAACGGTCCGGTTCTGGTTCTAAAATCGTATCTAATTTAATGGTTCCGGTCCGAATTTTACCCACCCATTGACAAGCCTAGTTCCCAGAAGGCGCAGCCTGCCCTTCTTTGATTCAGGTGTAGTGTAGTAAGGCTAAGCCCCTTATCACAACCAAGCGGTTCAGATTGCTATGATCGAAAGGAAAGTAAGACGCTGAGAGATCTGGCTTTTCACTTCTTTTTCTGGTTAAGGAGTTAGGGACTAACCAATTTATGATTTACTGTCTTATTCAATTATGAACCTTCTACTCGCTTGCACTACCAACATCGAAAAAGAACCCGTACTCTCCAACAAAGCCCTTCTCGGAAGATGATTCCTCGGATGAAGATTGATAAATGTAATGAACAACTTTCTTATGCATCCTGGTCCAATTTTGGGCCAACTCTTGCAGGTGACGATGACGTCGAGTTGACGGCAAAGAAAGGCTCGACATTCAGGCGATCTGCTCGATCCGAGACTTGACTTTTCGGATCTGGAACCTGCGCCCGGTTCAAGTCTACTGGTCTGTTAAGATGCCTAAGCTGCATACATCACTGCACTTCCACTTGACACCTAGTTTCGAGACAATTCAGTAACCTTTTTATCCAACTTTTTCATAGAAATCAATTCAATCCGAAATTTTTTACAATTCTCGAAATTGAGTTTTTTTTCTTGAGAATGGAGAAGTGGAACATTTTCTGCATCGATGGATGAAGAATCGCGAACATAATAATTTATGATTGACCATGTTTCCAGAAAAAAGATACTTTCGAGAAAGAATTCCTTTCGGTTACAGTAGGTTTTACGGGACCGCTTTGTTTTGGGCTAATGTGTTCGACAATTCCCAACTAATTTAATATAAGCTCAATCGACAAAAAAAAAGGAAAAAGAGAAACACACTCTGTTGTTGATATTTAAAGATCCAAATATATATTTCAGTAGAATAACAATCTATTATGTACTCCACTGATAAAATACGTGTACCTTTACACACAAATATGTACACTACTTTTACATCTCAATCTTTCCAAATATTCATCATATCCCCACAAAGATCTCGATACTAATAATTATGTTCAATTATGTGGTTTTTCCACAAGCCAAGTCCTAACCTCCCATTCACCTACTCTTTTACAACAAGCCTCTATCACTCACATATATCACTCCTTCATATTACTTTCCTTCACATTATACCTACATGAGAAAATAACTGTAGTGAGGCAGATATATTAAGAAGAAAAGGAGAATAGTAGCAGCAAGCCACAACAAATATTCTTTTTCCTACTCATCACAAACAGGTAGATTCAAAATTCAGTTAAACTTTCTGCTCATTGTTTTTAGTCTTGTTATTATTTTTTTCATTTACGATAGGAAATATAGTTTCCTTCATCCAAATTTTCACATTCACATCAGAATTTTTGTCAGATTTGAAAATATTGGGCTTTTACCCAAAATCAACTCCTTAGTCGAATATATAGGAAAAGAGAGAATCCTGTTAAGAACTAGTCGGAGTTCGAAGCTTGGCAGGAGAAATCGAAGTTGAAAGAAGAAGGAAACTCTATAAATTTTTGAAATTTAAAATAAATAAATTAAGAGAGAAATAAGGGATAAATAAAATTCGTAGAAGCAGAGCCGGATAAAGAAAATGGGAGGCCTGAGGCGAAATATTAAAAAAATATTATCTAAAAATACATTATATATAAAACTTTTTTCTTAATATTATTTTATTTATTGCGACCTAGTTGATGCAAAATATAATTTTATTAATTTTAATTTTGAAAAACTTCTTTCTACAGAATCAACTATTATAGGTAAAGTTAATTTAATATTCTATATGCAACGAAATAATTAAGTAATTAATCTAAATTTTTTATATAATTTAATACATCAAGTGGTGTATTCATTTTTATATCCAATATTTCTCTTAACAATTTTATAGCTCTTAAAACAAATCAAGTCAATAAACATCTAATTGATCCTCAAAATTTCTAATTATGATGAACTGAAATCATTATCATCTAAAAGTTCTCAAAATATTTATATCAAATAAAAAACCAAAAACAACTTTCATATTTTCTATTGGATATCTTTATAAATATAATACACCAAATCTCATATATACTAATAAAGACTAATAGAAAACAAGATTAAGATTTTGAGGAAACAAAACAAAGTTGACTGACAATATTATTAGGGGTAATAGGTAAAATTACCCACTTTTAAAAAATAAAAATAAAAAATACCCACTTAAAAATAAAAAATAAAAAATATCCACTTTTTACAATAACATGATGAATTTCATCATGTGATCATGTTATTTTTACAATAACATGATGAATTTCATCATGTGATCATGTTATTCAAGTTATTTTAAATTTGAATAACATGAACACATAATCAATTTCATCATACTATTGTAAAAAATGGGTATTTTTTATCTTTTATTTTTAAGTGGGTATTTTTTATTTTTTACTTATCAAAATGAGTATTTTTTATTTTTTACTTATCAAAATGGGTATTTTAGCATTTACCCCATATTATTAGTCCTAAACTTTAGATGATTAACCCTTAATAGAAGATTGAAAAAAAAAAAAAAAAAAACCCTTAATAGAAGATTGTGGTTAACAACTTAACTTATTAATATAATTTATTAGCTTAAATACAAACCAACTTTTCCATATTAAATAATAGCATTACTATAGAGTGTTGGGGGCCCTTATGAGTTCTGAATTTTAGAAAGACCTATTAGCGTGACATCCGAAAAGATTTTAAGAATTAAACTAATGTAAAAAATATAAAAAAAAAAAAGGCCCAAGGAGAATCGATCTCCTAATTAGGAAAAGAAGTATATATATAACTTCTCTATGAAAGAATCCCACTAGGCCAAAATGATATTTAGAAGAATTTTAAAAATATTAATTACAAATACGTATATATGTATATAGGAGGTCCCGATTTTTTGGGGCCTTCGTTTACCGGGGGCCTGAAGCGGCCGCTTCTTTGGCCTCATGGTCCAGCCGGCCCTGCGTAGAAGGAGGCACGGCGGCGGCAAGTTCGCAGGGGCGACGCCGCGTCGAGGCCACAAGATGCTGAGGTTAACATATTTGTTTTATTTGTGTTCTATGCATGTGTGTGTAGTGGGTGGTAGTGTGTGCAACGTGAGGAAGAGAAAGAGAGATGAAGGGGCTGTTATGAGTTGTGTTTTGGGTTGGGTATTAGAGATTTAATGATGTGTAAATAAAAAGGAATGATTATTGAAATCTGGAGATTTTACAACGTGAACCGAATTATCTATTATTATGTGGAGCCATATTAATATTAAATTTGAGAATTTAACTAATATTGGGCTATATTATTGGAATACTATTAATTAATTAGAACTGTGTATGTAATTATATTAAGTTTCATTAATTAAATTATTGGGAATAATTTAATTATTTGATTATTAATTAATGAAGACAAATTATTTAACTAGATTACTTAATTTTTATGTATATTAATTAATCAAGTATGAATAAATATTCATTTCGTTTAATATTGATTAATAGTAATTAGTTGGAATTAATTATTATGCAGATGGTTTGAATTGTATTTATTACTATTAATTTATTATGATTAATTAATTAATAAAATAATTATAGTGCTTAATTAATTTAGTAAACCTAAATTAATTTAAATCGAGGCACGAACATTTTCAAATGGTCTCTAATTACGAGAACATCATTATAATTTTCGAGTCTTATGTCGGATTTAGTTTTCTCGAGTAAATTAATTGCAAGTGAGCAATTAATTATTTCATTTATATAAAAGTTAAGGATTTATAGAAACCTTTAACCTTCATAACTATTTTGTAGAACATATAAGAAGTCTTAGAATTTATAATTTTATTAATCATTTGTCTCGAGTCAATAGAGGTTGTCTAAGAACTCAGACGATTATAAATATGACTCGTAACCTGAAGGTCCATCGAGGAAGTGATAACCAAGGAACGAGAAGGAGAATCAGGTTTGCCATCAAATACTGGTTTCCAGGTGAGTTTACTATACAACCAATACTTTTGCTGTAATGAAACATGTTTAAAGAAAATAAAATTATTTGTGTTTTGTGTGTGATTCCTATCTGTGTTGAGTCATGTTTGCGAACTGGTCAACTTCTGAATAAGGATCGGATCTTGAGCCATGTGTTGATCAAGGTTAGTGTACACATGGGGAGTGTGACGTGAGTCATTACGGATCGATCCACATAGGCTGTGATAATGCATGGGCAATAACTGTTTCGTTTTCGACATAACCCACAGAGAACATCAAGTACTTAGCCCTGCTAGTATTTCCAAACACTTGCAGGTTGAGCAAGGGCGATGGTTGAAGTGTTGAGTGGAGGTTGTTGTTCTGTCGAGTAGTGAGTGGTTAATACATATCTTCATATATGTGTTAAGGGCTTTTGTTATTCCACTGCAAATCATTTATTGTTATTGTTTTCCTCTATGTGGTCTAGATTTGTAATCTAGAACCCTTTTTGACGTATTTCGGTACTTGAATTTTGCAAACTATGCTTTGAACCTTCGAGAAACTTCTATCAACACTTTGTTCCATTTGATATTACGGGCTATTAACTCTCATTTGTTTCTATTATAAAACTTATGTGATCAATGTAATTCTTAATTACATTGTTATTCTTGAAATCTTTCTTTCTTCACTATTTCTAAATTTCTAATCACTAGATTTTAATCTTAATTCTTGCGAAGGACTGCTAAAGTAACCTTAAACTTCTGTAATTGAAATGGTTTCTGTGCATTTTCGATGGAATGAAACTTGGCAGAACTCCTCCGAATATGCTCTAAGTTTGAGTGGAACTAATTTGCTAAGTTTAGAAGTGTAGTTCTGTTGTCTTCTCTATGTATATAAATATAAGTATGCGTATGTTGTTGAGGTGTAGATTTTCTTGAAGACAACCTGACATCTACCTCTTACATTCTTAAATATAAGTATGCGTATATTCTTAAAGTCATCTACATCTTACATTCATCTACTTTTTTACATGATCCTATATCTGCAACCTGACTTTGGGACAACTATTATAAATAATATCTTTCTTTTACTTGTAGTTGCAGAGATGGATGGAGAGTAGGAAGAGTGTACGCAGTCTTCCATCGAGAAGACACTCTCTCCATCAACTCCTTTCATTTCTATTATTTAGCCAAATAATATAATGCTAGATATGTAATTCATTCTCAGATTTGTAATTATGCAATTCTTGTAAAAATATATATTGGCAAATTTGTTTTCTTTTCTCATGCTACACAATCAATGTATATCTATAGGTCTGCATACCTATTTTTTATTTACTACTTCTTGTAGACTTTGTTATTTAACTCTCTTTTTTTTTTTTTTGAAATGTATTAGTTATTGCATGGTATTTTTAATACTAGTACACGATAACCTCACTTACAAAATCTGCATGACTTCTAAGAAATATATATATATATATATATATATATATACACACACTTATCATATGTGAATAAATAATACTATACTATATATCTTGCTTAATACAAGAGATCATATACAATACTTTATTGCATTAATATTACTTATTATGTTATTAAATAATCACATACAAACGTGATTATATAAAATGATATAATCACTAAGATACCATATCTATAATAATTTTTTAAGCATTAATCTTTTCTTTGCAATAATTCTAATTAACTTCTCAATTATTTAATATAAATAATTCTATATCCTCATCATGCATCATCACTTTATCAATGCCAAGTAATATTAATATATATATCCTTATAGTATATAAATATATTAATATTTTAATATAATATCTTCTAAGGAACATAATTAGTATCTAACTAAAGTACCATAATTCATAAAACATTTGTCTTGTCTTAGCATAAGTTTTTAATTACCTTATCGAATTAAATATCGATTATGCACCGCAAGAATTATTTAGTTTCGTTTTTTTTTTAATAACCTTATTAACTCAAAATGAACTCACATAATATCTATCATTACTCTAATAATTATAAGATGCATAAACAATAGTTACTAATATATATTAGCTAATCGATATTTTAGAATTTTATAACGAAATTTTCTCGAGCAAATTTTCAATACATAATAATTATTAATAAAATAGCGGGACATTACACTTGTCCACATACAATCCCAACTTAATTGGTCACATCTATTGGGCCAAAACAATTCATTATACTAACAATTGGTCCAACAAGAACTTTTGGGTTGTCCCAATTCAAACTCAAGTTTAACTCATAACTCTATAACAAGGGAAAACTTCAATCCACTATTTCTTACTTACCGGGAATTGATTTAGAGAATGTGAATATACCATAATCATCTACACGAAACGTAGATCGATCTTAGAACATTTAATTATACTAAATTAAATATTATGTCACTCAAACATTCGGTCAAACATCCATGACCAACCACAATTCCAACAGTCACTTTATAATTTTTTTAGTTCTTTTACATATATATTTCGAAGGATAAGCCGCGCTTTTAATCGTGAGAATAAAGTCATAAATTAACCATAATAAACCTATCCTAATTAATAACGATACAAATTTACAATTACAAAGATAATGAACAATTATATCTACACCATAAGGATTACGATGAATTCCTAATTCTCATATAGATATGAATACATTCTCATAATAACACATTCCTATATATATTCCCTTAAAAATTAAGAGGAGATAATTATTCCATTTATATTTTTTTGTGGGAACCAAATTTAAACCTAAATATTGTGTGATGAATAATGGGCGAACTAACTATATGTACTCCCATCTTTCCACGTGCTGTTTTAGTAGTTTTAAATTTGCCTATGTAGTATTGTGTATTGTCGGTATCAACACATTCTCTGCTATCATTCAATTTCATCTTACCATCATCAATCTTCATTGTCCTCACCTTTCTTCTACTTTCTCAGGTACACAATCTTTTATGATTATGATCAGTAATATGAGCTTTGTTATGAATTTCCAGTGCGTACCAATCGCGTAGAAAATTACTACTTCGTCTGATTCATTATTTATGATCAAAAACTTAGGATCTAGTAGAATATGATTATATATATTTGATATTAATGTAGGAAAAATGAGTGATAAAAGTGGAGCGGCACTGACGAAGGCTCCTTCAAAATTGAACGAAAGGATCCTATCATCTCTCTCCAGAAGATCTGTTGCTGCTCATCCATGGCATGATCTTGAGATTGGTAATTCCTTAACTTACATTTATATGAATTAGTTATTATAAAGAGTTTTTATTGGAGGATTCACTAAATCTGACACCTTATGCGTTATTCTTGCAGGGTCACAAGCACCGGAAATTATCAACGTCGTATGTTGTCGTTGTTTCAAACAACCGTTCCACAATTCTATAATATATTAACTTTCAAAAAAATTCTATAAACTATTACAATTCAAAGGCGTTATTCGCTATAAATACACGACGTTCTCAAAATTTTTGAAATTCCACGTAACTTTTCAATTTAGCTAAGAAATATATGAGGTTTCAATATGATATTGCACGTGGTTAGTAGGTCGGCAATCTCAATTAATGTTCGATAACTAAAACTATAGATTTAAGCAACCACCATATTGTTTATGTATTTTCAATGTGAGGTCACATGACCGGGTCATTCGTGGCTATTACAGGGTTATCAATCGGATCAGGTTGGGTCATTATCGGATCAATCTGATAACGACCTAACCTGTTAAGGTCAAATACGAACTCTACTTGTTAAAGATATAGTAAACCTAAACCTGAATCCAAATTGAATAGTACAAATCCAACCCGAATCCAATCTGAATCCAAACTGACACGTTTCTTTTTTCACGTTGACCCAACACGATAATAATTAAACCTGATAACATTCCGATAATGATCTAATCCAACACGATTGAATAAATATATATTATTATTATTAATATTTTTAAATAATACATTTATATATTTTAGGTAACCTGAACCCAACTTGAACCCATCCCGAACACAATCCAAAAATTCCAGGTATTTATTGGTTCAACCTTATAAGAAGTCGAACCCAATAAGGACCAATCCAAATCCATTAATATCATGTCGGGTATCATGTTGAAAATTGACAGTGCTAGTGGCTAACATATATTTAAGTTTGAACCAAACAAGAACCATGTGTAATTACATAAACAATTAAAACCTCGTGCATGTATCTCTGAGCTAAATTAAAACATTATGTGCAATTTAAGAATTTATAGAATGCTGGTATCTTGCTTAACAATATGCACTCATTCAAATATCGTTTGAAATGTTTAGTTTAAAATCATATATTCTGTAATAACACTAATAAAGTTTATACACATTAATCTCGTCATGCAAACAGGTGATTGAGATACCTAAAGGAAGCAAAGTAAAATATGAACTTGATAAGAAAACTGGCCTTATCAAGGTATGTTAAGATTTCTACAATAGCTATGTTCTTATATTTTGCAACATACATCACCACTAACCTGAGATTTATTGTTCCACATTTGATCTGATCGAATACAATCAACATACATAAACTATTTGTATTTAATTTCTGGCAGGTCGACCGAATATTATACTCATCAGTGGTGTACCCTCACAATTACGGCTTCATTCCTCGTACACTCTGTGAAGATAATGATCCCATGGATGTTTTGGTAATAATGCAGGTAACTGCCAAACTACGTACACAATTTAAATGTTGATCCAAATATGCAATTGGTTGTGAGTGTTACGTTGATTCAAATACTATTTACATGTTCTTGTGCAAATATTTGTTTTTTCAATTTTCATGACATTGGAGAATTTCCTTGTCAGGAAACGGTTATCCCTGGTTGTTTTCTTCGAGCTAGGGCTATTGGCTTGATGCCTATGATTGATCAGGTTACTTTACCATGCACCCAAACAAAACTAATTTGCATTCATCGTCTATTGTCATTTTATATACTTGATCCATTTGATTTATCTTTAAATTTTATTTATTTTTGGAAAAATTGAATTTTTAGGGAGAAAAAGATGACAAGATCATAGCTGTGTGTGCTGATGATCCTGAATATCGCCACTTGACTGATATCAGCCAACTCCCACCTCATCGTCTCATGGAAATCAAACGTTTTTTTGAAGATTGTATCCTTTCACTAATTCTTATCATTATTAATTATCACACATTTTATTCCAAAAATTATCAATTAAGCCGTGTCCTTAACTAGTATTTAGACAAGAAGAACGAAAACAAAGAGGTTGCAGTGGATGCGTTTTTGCCCTCTGGAACTGCTCGTGATGCCATCAAAAACTCAATGTAAGTTTATTTTATTGCATAATTACAAATATTAAAGTTATGTTTGATATTAAAATACGATCCTCGTCTCATTGTCTAATTATATGGTATCTAGTATTATATTAATAAAATGAGACATTTAATGATGATGCAGCAAGATTAAGACTTCAATATCTTATAAGATGCATATATAGGAACACATATTCTAAATAGTAAAACATTAATTAATCCACCTGATTCCCTTATAAGGCAACATGATATGTCACATAATTATAAGGTAATAGGAAATCTAAAATGTGCATTTACAAATCATACTGTAGAACTAACCTGAACTAGTTGAATTAATATTATGCTAATGAAAATGAGTCTTATTAAGGGAAATATTTATTTAAAAAATTAGTATTTACATAATGATGATAAAGATTGTTTTAGCAAGAAATTTGAACTTACAAATTCATTTTATTGATTGCAGGGACCTTTATGCAGAGTACATTCTGGAGACATTAAGGAAGTAATCGACAATATAAGTGACGGAGGGGGCACCGTCTTAGCTACATGTGATATTTTCCTTAGTGAACTGGAGAAGTTCATTAAAGTTTCAGTTCCATTATTTTCCGAGTTATTCATTTACTATTTTCTTACAACAAAGTGTTTTTGTTTGGAAAATTAATTCCAAGGTCATACGATATGTAAGCTAGTTACATAAATATATATGTTCATTTAAGTTCTTTGTTAATAAAACGACGTTATTTAAAAGTGTAAGTGTATCTCAATCACTATTCAGTGTAACAACAACTTAGATAACTGTAAGACAGATTTTTCACTTAACAAACAATAACTCTACCAGACTATGATTGTGTTATAGAAACAACTGTTAAAACAGTAAACGAACAGAGAAAACACACGCTATGTAATTTTGCGTACGACTAAGAGTATTATTAAAAGAATAAAAACAAAGTAGTTACAGATAGTAGACGAATTCTAACTATCCTATCAACTACTTTACGAAAACACAATCTCAAGTGTATAATTTACAAATGAGATCTAAAAAGAACTAAGAGAGTAAAAGAGTAAATAAATGGATTTAAACTCTCTAAAAAATGCGCCCTAAAATATCAGCTTTAGAATGTGAGATTCATAAGCTCTACACACTAAACAACGAAATTACACGAATTGTTGCCTCGACAATTTGTACAGCATCCGCACAGACTTGAACCTCTCAAAGATATCTCTCTCAATTATACTCAAGTTCGGTCTCACTCATCCAGATATCCTTCTCATATATATAGGGCTCAATGGGCTTCATTTATGGGCTCTAGAAGATCATGGAGAACTAAGTGGAGATGCTTGGAGTGAAAGGTGGAAAGTAATTGTGAAAGTAGTTGTTGGCTCAACGTCAGTTCCACATTTGCTGGAACAAACTTATCCACCTCACCACCTCTGCATCTTTCTAGGAACTAAACGTCCATGAGTGATAGTGAGAGATGTGCTAGTAGTGGGCGCTCAATGTGCTCGTGTGTTGTTGCGACAATTCAGGAAACATAACTGCTGTTGCGATATTCCTGGAATGTTGTTGCGACAATTCAGGTAGCATGTGTTGACTTAACTTCCTCTCCTAAAATCGTGCCACTCGTTTGACTGAGTCAGCTGATTAACTTCTCCCCTAGATTTTTGCCACCTGATATTTCTGAACAAACATTCAAATACATGGGAGTAAAGATAGGAACTTCATGATTGTTGACACGGCACTACTCCTTATTTTTCTCAACTGTTCTTCGTGTGTTGTGTCAACACAATCCGTGACATGGATTCAATCACTAGTTGTACATCCTACAAGAACATCCACATCACCGTGCCTAAAGATCATCCACGTCATCATTCCTACAAAATACATGTGAAGAAAGCAAAAACCAATGTTAACAGAACATGTGAAATAACAATTATTAATAGAGTTGTATTAACTCTATCAATCTCTCCCTTTTTTACCTTTGTTCACAAAACCTCTAAAAACATAACAATTTTGTAACACTCCACATGTCTTAAAGGCTCCCCCTATAATAGACACATAGCGCATGACATCAAAATAACCAACACATATGTTACAACAACATTGTCCGCTGCAATATTAGCACCAACTCCATCTATTTCCTTGGTAGTTTCAGCATGCTTCTTTCTCTTCTTGACTCCCCCCTTTTTTTAGAAAGAATTAAGTCAATCTCATCACTTCAATCGCCCCCTATATCTGACATTTATCATCTTGTTTAGACAACATACAACAAAACAACACAAGTTTATGAAACTTTCATCATCTATCTCCCCCTTTTTGAGAAGAAAAGCGTCCTTGACTTTTTAGCATCAGCTGCCATGTCGTCTCGACTGTTGAGGAAATTGTTTACGCGGCAGCCTTTGACTTCACATAATCCTGCAATTTCTCCAATGCATCTGGATTGACAGTGAGATATTATTTCACTAACTAAAAAACATTAGGTAGTGGTGAAGCCATGAAAACAACTTTTGAAAGCACCCAAAAAAACAAGAGAGATCAATTCAAATGGGGAAAAAAGTCTCTAACAAGAACTGAGATGAATAAAAATAAAAAAGTAAGTGACTATTTTGGAGACACTTGAGTGCTTTATATATATCCCATCAAATCCACTTAACCCACATAAAACAAATCAATTGAGATAAGAATCACAAAATTAGATATAAAGTCCAAATTTTGAGGATAAATTTGTTTGGATAAATGTAATCACTTCAAATCTTATTGCTGACATCAAATTTTCAAAAGGATATATTAATTCTCCAAAAATAAAGAATCTTTTTAACAAACAAATTTTTCAAAAATATGTCTCGTCAAACTCGCATGTTATATCAGCTCCTCTAATCACTGTTGCCTTATATTCCAGATGAACGGGTATGAAGTTCACTGGTAGCGGATCCAATTGTATTTCTTCAAAGAATGGATTGTTGGACTTTATAAGTTGCGTAAGTCTGATCTCCCTTCTCGATGGGGGGTTCTATTCGTTCCGTTATCGACCTGCTGTAAGGAGTACTCTGTTTTGATAGTTCATCAGTCGCAGAACATCCTTTCTTGAGTTTCTCCACCTATTTTAACAGGGCCTCCATTTGGACCTGCTGCTTTTCTAATCTTTTTTACTGTTCAGCAATAGTTTGCCATACCTCATGGTTAGCGATGGAATCTACCAGGGGCTTATATGGTAAGTCATTGCTTTCTTTGCCCAAAGTCTCCTCCACGATTGGAAATTTTTCACATGCATGTCTTAACTCGGGTACTTCCACATGTGGAGGTGGGATGCGACTCTCAGGCATGTCGAGCACCACCCCGGCTACGTCAAGGTTTGTTTGATCATGGACGCTATCTTCACGACCCATGCCTTTGGCATCTCATCTTTTGCGACACTGGGTTGTGGGTGGTCACTTTGTAGACGTTCTCCAAATGGATTTGTCGTTCTGCTTCAAGGTCTGCCGAGAGACATTTCAAATGTGTCAACAACCTTAGAAGGATTTTAAAGCTTTGGCAGAGCCTATAGAATCAGCTTTACACATCATTTTCCAGAACAACTGTTAGACGTATCTGGGATTGCCAGGACTTCCGTCAAGGAACACAGACGTCTAGCGCTTGTTTTGAACGTCATTAGGAAACTGCAGAGATCATTAGGAAACATGACCTCGGTCATTCCTGTCTGGCAGACCTAGGAAAGGTTGACCTAACGGTAAGTTAACGAATGCTCTGCTTATCACATAAGGAGAGCTGAAGATCTTCCATAACAAAATGTATTTTCTACGTTCATGAATTTGTTAGTTATTTTATCATTTTATTCCGTCCACAAATTTTGTTATCTCATTCCTTTGTTCTTTGTTTGTAAATAGACTTTTCCACTTACTATAAATAATTCAATTAAATACAATAAATGATGTAGCACTAATAATTCACTCAATACATAATATAACTTAAGTTAAACTATTTCTTTTAGAACGTGTGCTAGATTAAAGTGGGCAAAATATGGTTGGTGCAGAGAATATTAATTAGTTAATTATATGTACCAATTTAAAATTATTTTAAATTATACAATTAAATTATGCATATTAACATGTTATTAAATAATTTGACAATTTTTTAAAAACAATCATGTTTTTATTAAATTCGAAGTTTTAATTACGCAATTTAGTTATTTGTATTAACAAGTAAATAAATTATTTTACAAAATAAGAAAAAAATTTCTTAAAAATAAATTTAAGTAAAATTAAAATATATTTTATTTAAATATAATAAATGCTTAAAATATTGTAAATATAATAGATGCTTAAAGTATTGAAACTGCTTAAATATAATAAATGCTTATAGTATAGTAACTGCTTAAATATAATAAATGCTTAAAATATTGTAAATGCTTAAAGTATTGTAAATATAATAAATGCTTAAAGTATTGAAACTGCTTAAATATAATAAATGCTTAATGTAATTTTTTCTGACTAAAGAGAGTATAAAACGACTCAATATTTGCATCTATCATCACTATAAAATACGCAAGTCATTTGATAAATATTATTACTGAACAAAAGAGTTTAAGTGCACAACATTATTCTAGTATCAATAATGTGTTGGAATTTGAGATACAACATTCTTAATTGTAGAGCAATGAGTCGTAACGATATGGGGAATATTAGATATTGTTGGTCGGTAGTTCCTTGTGTGACATGCACAACTGATATTGAGCGATTGTAGTCTTAGTTGATCTGTAAAATGTTGCATAAAGAACTATTTGGGCCAGCCCAAGTAACGCTCCCATCCCATTTGGAGCCTGCAATTACATTCTTATCATTTTCACATTTTTAATCAAATAAATGTATAATTTCTAAATTGCTCATGTATACATAGGGATGGATGGGCATTTGCCCCACTCACGCCCCACCCGGCTAATGTACGGCATACGATTTACTGACGAGGCCCGGTCCTTTCTACTATTAAAGTGTGTTTTTAATTTATTATAATACAATTTTATTTGGGGGTAAAATTTAAAATATTCAATTTCAAAAGTAAAAGATAAAAAATACGCATTTAAAAATAAAAAATAAATTTTACTCACATTATATGATTACATAATGAATTTCATCATGTGCTCATGTATTTCATTCACTAAACATATTGAATTATATGAGCACATAAGAAAATTCATCATGTAATCATGTAATTTGAATAAAATTTATCTTTTATTTTTTAATAGGTATTTTTTATTTTTTAATTATGAAATTGGATAATTTTACCCATTAACCTCTTTTATTTTACGTTACAAAAATAAGTCTATATATATTAATTAAATTTCAACATTATGATCATTGTGGATCATACAAAAATTTACATTACAAATTAATTTTTAGTTACACACTTACATATATAAATAAATTAATCACATTATTATAAGGGTTCATTCAAATTGAAAGCATTTACTAAATACTAACTTATGATTATAGATAGATCTAGTCTGCATCACCCTAACTAAAATAGTTGTTCTAATCCATGATAGGAGTTACTAGACATAATCGTTTGCGAGCCCTAATTACATATCACATGACCAGTACTATAGAACAATGAACTCTAAACATATATTGCTCTCACCATCCTCATATATGTACTTTTATTATTTAGTTGGGTTGTCCACCAAAAGTATATTATTTTTTTTAGATATATTCTCACAAAACATTTAACATTAAAATCTCACATATATTTTACTTTATCGGTCCATTTGTCCATTAAGCACATTTTTTTATCTTTTTCTTACAACTCATGTTTATATTCTAACAATATATTTTTATATTTTTCGTGTTCGGAGAGAGTATTAAATTAAAATTGAATTTCAAACCAATCTTGTTAACTATGAGCTAGCCTGGGTATATAGAGAGCGTTTTGTGCTGACTGAACCCATTGCAGCCCTTCAGTATCAAAATTTTATAAATAAACTTTTAGACAATACATTTATTTGCTTGTAATACTCCTTTCCTCCACGAAATTTCTTCTTAATTTGTCATATTCGTCTGTTCATAAAACTTTTTCCCACTTTAAACTTTTCATTTATAATAAGTGGACACATCAAACTCACTACACACAACTTAATTTAAAATAATAAATTATGTGGGACCCAAACTCCACTAACTACACACAACACAATTTAAAATAATATATCAAGTGAGACCCAATTCTACTAACTACATATCATCATTAAAGTCGAAAGAACTACATTAAAACTCGTGTCGAGTCAAAATGAGAACAAGTTTAGTGGACGGAGGGAGTAGTATTTTTCATCTTAATGAGAAAGGACAAAACGTCTAATAATTTAAAATTGAAGTAGTATTCCCCCGTTCAATTTTTTTAGACTCATTTTCCGTATTAAGTTCCAATTATTTAGGCACATTTTTTTATTTAGTAAATTTTAAAGCACAAAGCATCTATACTTAAAAGTTATTATAATTAAATATTGGTTTGAATGTTAAAAGTAAATGAGTCTAAATAAATGTAATTGGTTTGAATGTTAAAAGTAAATGAGTCTAAATAAATGTTATGGAGAGAGTATGGTTAAACAATATTTATGAATTAGAAGAGAAAATGAGTAATGAGTTCATTCCTAGGAAACAAATGGGTTGAGTTAATTCTTAAGAAATTAGTTGGTAAGAAGCTGAAAATTTTCGAAACGATAATGGATTAGAAATTAATTGGATTGAGTTGACTGGATAGGAATATTTGAAATGTATACCTTTATAATTTATGATAATATACTTAGACTACTCAGAATTCACTTTTATTTTATTATTATCATGTTTGATATTTTTATTCTCTCGCGACTCCCTTAAGCATTGTGGAGCAACGATTCTCTATTATTAAATTGTATAATATCAAATACTAATTTAATTTTGAAAGATTTATCAAATCATATAATATTAGTTGTTATCAGGTTATATCATCATCGTCCTCTAATCAAATAAAAAACATATCAATTTAAGTTTAGGTTGGGTTCGGATTCGGATTTATTATATTCTTAACAGATTGAGTTCAAGTTTGACTTTGATAGATTATATCATTATCAACTTGACCCGATAATGATCCAACACGATCCAATCGGAATGAGATTTAATTGATCTACTAATTAAATACCCAAATATAGAAAAAATATATACTATGATTATCGATTCAGTTTTGGAAACTACTTACAAATTACTTTTCCAATATATATGATGAGTCTACTCACAGCAATGAAGGGATCAAAATGGATGAGAGCATAAGAAGCCCAGCTTAAACCATTCAAGAACGAGAATAGCGACAGGAAGAATGGCATGTATTCAACACTTCTTGTAGTGATCACCAGCTTCTGCAATAAATGTGAATTATATAGTAATTCATAATGTATGCATGAATAAGAAATGTTAACAAAACGGGTAAATATACTTTATACCCTAAACTTTGATAACTCATGACATTTTGTTCCGTCCCATTAAAAACGAACATCCAACACGTTAAAGAGTACTATTTCTTTCTCAATATTCTTGACCCCTTGTTTTCGACACGCAAACTAATAAATATTCATAAATGGAACATTAAATCAATGAGCCTGTACTAATTGTTTGCTATTTTAAGTAAGCGGTCAACAATATTGGGACGTCCGAAACTAGAAAAAAGGATTATAAATATTAGGACAGAGGGAATATCTATTTGTGGTTTATAGTGTGTCGGAAGCTCAAAATAGTTATTTCAAAAAACACAATTCATCGAAAATATAATCATTTATAGAATGTTTACTAAGTGTGATTAGTTTGGATAGATAAAGATAATATATAATTCCTTCCTCCTGCTAAAAATGATTTCGTTTCCTTTTTGGGTTCCCACTAATTTTGACTTGTTTTTCAAAATGACAAAAAGTTAACTTTTAAAATGTATGGACCACGTCACTTTTTCAACTTTTGCACTACTCATTATTTTACGTGCCCACGAATGATGTGGCATTATTTCGTAGATAAATATTAAAAATATTAATAATTTTCTTCTATTAATTCTCACTTTTCAACTAAAGTTTATTAAAAAATCACTGGTGTAAAGATGGGACTGTAAAATAACATATTCTCAAGAAAAATAATTATATTGGTAAAAACATAAGAGTAATTGTAAGTTGGAACGTACCATGACTGATAAAGGTGAAGCATACATGATTATATTACCAACCATAGAAACACTACCAATGATAGTGGATCGAAGCTTGGTTGTGTGGGCCAAGGTCAGCACCATCACCCCCAAAACAGCCACAAATATGCACTCAACCACCACAGTCACCACCACCCTCATCCTTTTCTTATTGTCGGAATATATCAGAAATATTATCAAATAAACAGCTTCAATCACAACTCCTGCCCCATTGATTGTCACGACTAGGATGCTGTTTGGGTGTACCATAGGCATTCCGTATAGTACCCAAAGCATACAGTTCCCAAACGTGGCTAAGTATGGCAGTGGTGAATATTGTTCCACCGATTTCTTCTTCCATATACGGTAAAACGTTGGCCTAATATTTCATCAAATATCACGTCATCACAGTATTATGAATATATTAAAATATAAATTATGTCATAATTTTTTTCTTCACTTTCTTCACTTTTATTTTTTGTTTCCTTTTTGTGCAATTTGTCAAGGTAATCCAAAAACGGAAATTAGTAAAACTTACAGAGGGGATATAAACAATATCATTGATATAATGTTCCCTGAAATTTGAACAAGTGACACAATTAGAAAAACATATATTTTCATGTGATGAATCTTTCCATTCCTATAATTAAACTCTTATCATAGAAAAAAATAGAAATTCTATACAAATGCATCAAGATAGTAGTCAATCCTTGAACGAAAGGTAAAAATACACCGTGCCATAATACTTCACATGTTGAGAACACACTTGTAATGATATGTACATGTTTGTGGCTTTGAACTATAATATCTTGGAAGAAACAAATATCAAGACAACGAAAGGTGAGAAATTTAATAAATCTACTGACCTATAATGCCAAGTATAGTACGAAAATCTTCCTTAGAGAGCATGGCTGTCTACTAAATTTACACGGTGCGCGCAACAACCCAAAAACCAGTATACAAAGAATTAAGAACTGAATGGGATCAATTCCTGAGACATGAAGAATGAGAGAGAGGTGCTTCAAAGACGAAGATATGCAAACAAGAGCTAGACAAGTATATATATATCAGAATTACCATATGCGGAATATTTTTTATTTCATCATTTACTTACCAATATTGGTTAGGAGCATCTCTCCTAATTCTGCATAGCATCACCCTATATTTATTATAAATTAAAATTTAATAAAATATATTGTAACAATTTATAATCAGTATAATATGAAACACTACCAAGCGCGCTAAGCGCGTGCCTTGGCTTGCTTCGTTCCTAGCTGAGGCTACCGATGCCTGCCTGGGCACGTTGCGTGCCGGGTATCACCCGCGGCCTCTGGGCAGGGTTTTTTATAGCCATTATACGCAGTATGCAATCAGCGACCGATGGGGTCCACCACCCCTGACCTGGGCATTTCACCCTTGTCGCGCGCTGACCCAGCCGCTGCTGCGTGCTCCCAGCGCCCGAGCGTTTTCCGCATCTCACCGCACGCCTAGTGCTTGCGCCAGTGCCCCGTGCGCTCGGCGCTATGTCGCGCGATGCCGGAGGAGTTCCCGATTCGTTGGATCCACATGTCTAATTAATAAATAAACATGTAATTTTAAACGCACATACCTTGTACAAGAAGATATAAATTGCGAAATTAAATATACATTCTCCTATTGCAAGTCCGTTGTTCAAGGAGAGACGATTTGAATCGTGAGCAACAAACATAAATCCGCTCCGGGTATCTTGAAAAGATCCATCCTTCAGAACTTTTTTCAAATGACCCTCACCTACAGTTCAATTATCGTGTGGGTGATAGTCCTTATGGGTTTAACGAAAGGGAAGGATTTCGAAAATTGCAGTCTAGAATACTACCAAAATTTTCGAAAATAATATTGTGTTGACCAAAATTTAAGTTGTGTGAGATACAATTTTCGGCCACACCCTCCCCTATATTTACATGTGTGTTGTTGGTTAGATCAAAGTTTCAAATGAAAATGAGCGTGGACCTTCCAACATAAGACCAAATTCAACCTTATCTCTAATATTCTTTATCCAATTAATTGACCAAGTCATATTTGACTTTCATTAACAATATTGACCAAGTCAATTTGAACCAATTAATAACTCTAGAAAATATAATAAGATATAGATCTTATATTAATATTTATCCACTCCACTATAGGATAAATATTGTGCTATCCGGAAATCACTCAATTTAAGGATGTAACCTTTTGTTTATCATTAATTATTTATCACGTTTAAGATTTTTAAATCCATTAATTAATCGAGCTCGCTAACAGTTCAAAATTAATTAATATATTTGTTCGTGAGTGATCTAGTTTAGACTTTAATTGTCATATACGGAATAAATTCCAACCGGTCGGGTTTCTTATATAACAAACCTTTCTGAACGCCTCACAGGAATTTAATCAACTCAGGGTTTGCCAAGACACGATTCTATGTGATGCGATTTATAAAACAAATCAATCATCACAACTCAAAACATTACTATATAGGGTTGCATAAAACACGCAAGTGCATATGAATTAAAGTAATGCATAATAAGCCACATAAACTAATGTCATCATCACAAATTAAAAAATAAAGAAATTTTGAGACCTCATTATTAGCAACAACACGAAGAACTTATCTCACAGTGAAACCACACAATATATACATATGCAAGCATGTGTGACAGCATATACATATCGATATCATTCTGTCGGCTAAGGTCAGCTCTCGCATCGAATGATACCGCAATCTTTACGGACTAGACTATCCAAGCCCGTCTAGGCTGTGAACTTTATTCTACAAATGAGCCGATTGTGTTACCTTCTGTGATCATCGATCCACCTCACAATTTGCAATTTAGAAAATCAACTTATTTACAATAAAATAATCGATAGAAAATAAATTACAAACCAATAATGAAAATATTTATTCTCATTAACGAAATTAAAAATAAGTCTGTTACAACGTTTAAGTATAAGGCATGCTTTGAAGTGTATAAACACTAACACTTCTGTCTTCGATTGTCCTTCTCTTAGTATGCCTCTCAGTCAAGCGGCTGGCCAAGACCACTTTCTGAATTCAGTCCATCTTCCCTCGGAAGGCCTCTCAATCAGTAGGCCGACCGAGAGGCTAGCCTTGCACGTGAAGTTTTATTATTTCTCGTCCTTTGGCTAATTTTGTCCTCATTTCTTGGCCATTTCCCTTACTTTGGTTGGTTTGACCATAAAACCTCAAAAACCTATAAAGACATGTCAAAATCATATTGTTCGACTTTACGTAAAACAATCAAAATACGAGCATAAATCATATAAAAATGACAAAATTGATACCAAGCGGGCCTATAAATAGTACTCCCTCTGTCCCACTAAATGTGACCATGTTTCCCTTTCGAGCCGTCCCATTAAAAGTGGCCACTTTACCCAAAATGAAAAAGTTTTACATTTAAAATACTTCTCTCATACTTTTTAACACACTACATTTTACTTTATTAATCTACATGCTAGATACTTTGTGGCCGCATTTATCGAGACGGATGGAGTACAAAATAGCAAGGTATCAATATGCAATCTCTTTAATCTTTGAATTAATAAAAAATCAAAACAAAAACATTCTTATAAAAGAGATTTTGAAATTTAACTGAAAATAATAGTAAATTTTGTAATAACTTGTTAGTCCCGTAAGAGCTCGATTGGTATATTGGGCGGGCGGGGCCCGCCAGCGAGAAATACACCAATTCAAAAATTTTCAAGTTTTCTCGATTTTTTAACAAGAGGTAAGCTTTCTTGATTACATGTGTGCTTGGATAGTAGTTTTAATTCTTTTTATTAAGAAAACTTAATCTTACTCAAATAACTATTGTATAGTGAGAGTGATTAAATTAGTTGTTGGGAAATATTTATAAAGATTTTGATTAAAATTCCAAAACTGAAGTTCAAGACCAAGTGAAGGATCTTGTCATTAGTCTTATTTTTGTTTACAGATACACGTGATCTGAATGATTCAAGACTGAAGTTCAAGACCAAGTACTGAAGTTTTCTACAACTCAGTTCTCAAGCCAACACTAAAGGATCATACCACTGAAGTTATGTCCTGAAATATTGAAATTGAAGAAATATTGAAGCATGAAGACATCGTTCACTGAAGCTTTACTCTGAATAACTTATTCTCTGAAGCTTACCACTGAGAGCCATGCTACTTCTATAGGCATTACCACTTGTGGAAAAGATCTCAAAAGATGAAGCAAATCTTATTTGCATACACCAAAAATGGTAAAAAGGACAACGACTCCAACGAGAAGAATTTCAAATTCTACGGACGAAGCACTCTCTCACAACGGATATATTCATGAGTGTGCTCTATAAATACCCCGCTGCTTCAAACGCTTCAAACACCGGTTACCAAAATTTCTTACGCATTCAAGCTCTCAACTCTCTCAAGCTTTCAATTGCTCCCAGACTTCAGATCTTAGAACACTCAAGCTCCATTGGTATTTCATAGTGTGTTCTTAAGTAGCGATTCATTTGTAACCGAAGAATAAATCTAGCTTAGACTTAGTCTTTAGCTGGAAGTGATCAGAATCATTTGTTCATCAAACCTTCTAAGGTTGATCACTGTAAGACACTCCATTTAGTTGGAAACCCTCGACTCACATCGAGACTCGTGGACGTAGGAGTTTTTTATCTCCGAACCACGCAAACCAAACTCTGTGTCTTTGCTATTTACTTTCAGTATTTCTTATTCTCTAAAAATTTATTGCAACCACTGAATACTGATTAAAAGAAAATCTAAACATTAACATTAAGATTTCTGATAAACGAGTAAGCTTTTAAACCACCACTTCCACACTGCAGTACTTAAGATATTAGTCCATCAGTTAAACGCTAAGTGTAGACTGAAGGATTGCTATGTAAAGTCATACTCTAAACTGAAGCAACCTCTCTTCAGATTTGAGCTTCCATTGAAAATTATCTTAATCTGAAAAGGTTTTAAACTGGTGTATCCCCCCCCCCCCACCATACACGTTTCGGGACTATAAATAGTAAAACTTGATTCAATCATGTACAAAAGTTGGTAGTTAAAGAGCTCCTTTAATGAAAAACGTTTTATTAGCCAAGTTGTATTAGAAAGCAGATTTATACAATGAATGATATAAGAGATATCATAATCAAATGCATGATAAAAAATTTAAAGCACACAATGATTTATCGTGGTTAGAGAAATTCCTTACGTCCATGCCCGATCTATCTCGATCAGAATCTCTCTTGTTAATACTCGTCAAGAACAAACCACAAAGAACAAGTCAAAACTAGACCAATTCTTCGTGCACGAGTTTAGGGTTGTGACCCGTTTACAACTTACAACTTCTTCAAAGTCTAAAAACTACAAGCTAAGATGATGACTACACTTGAACTTATACACGAGTTCTACTATTGGGAAGTGGACTTCAGCACCTCCTGGAGGGTGGGTCCTTCATGTATCGTACCCGAGAGAGCTTATGGGAGTGTGGCCTGCCTCAGTCGAAAAGGTTCTGCACTACCATTGTTGACGAGAGGTTAAGAGAATTGATTAGTACTACTCATACCAACATGGTGCATCATCTTTTCAGGTGACCCCTTAATAGAAACTCCAAGGTTAAGCGTGATTGGCTTGGAGCAATACTATGATGGGTGACCTACTGGGAAGTGTCCTATGTGAGCCTGTCAGTGAGGACAAAGTAGGTTGGGAAAGAAAATGTTGGTGTAAGGGGCCAGTACGTCATTTCTGATGGGCACTGTCGATCCAACAATTTGGTATCAGAGTCGGGGCTACAAATGTGAAGAATTGAATCCGGCGGAGCCATCCCTAGGCAGGGAGTGCTTGAGGGAAGGGGTTGTTGGGCACAACAACTCTAGAGGTTATGACGATTCACGACCGTAATCTGAGGTGCAAGATTGACGGTCCTCAAGGTGTCATAAGTTGCCCCGTGGCCTTGGTTCGAAGGAGCGCCAACATATGCTCTCAAGATCCGATGCATCCTCCAAAGTACCAGGATGGTGCTGAGGGGGGGGGGGTTGTTGGGAAGTAGACTCCAGCACCTCCTGGAGGGTGGGTTCTCCGTGTATCGTACCTGAGAGAGCTTATGGGAGTGCTGCCTGCCTCAGTCGAAAAGGGTCTGCACTACCATTGTTGACGAGAGGTTAAATGAATTGATTAGTACTACTCATACCAACATGGTGCATCATCTTTCTTTTCAAGTGACCCCTTAGTAGAAACTCCAAGGTTAAGCGTGCTTGGCTTGGAGCAATACTATGATGGGTGACATATTGGGAAGTGTTCTGTGTCAGCCTGTCAGTGAGGACAAAGCAGGCTGGGAAAGAAAGTGTTGGTGTGTGGGGCCACTACGTCAATTCTTATGAGCGCTCTCGATCCAACAATTGGTATCAGAGCAATTCAGATTATATAGGTTTTGGAAATATGTCCAGAACATCAAAGTGAACAACAGATGGTAAAAGAAATAAGAAAATTTTTTTAGCTAAACCATCTGCTACCCTTCTTCATCTTCGCCTTCTGTGCATCAGAAATCAGCTGCACACTCTCATAGATGTCATCTCTGACTCTCGCATAGTTGGGATCATGATTATCAATTTTGTAGCCTTTGACCTTAGCAGTCTCTTTCTCTTGATAATTTTCCATGTATCTGTTAAAGTCATCATCAACAGGTTGTTTAGAGTAGGTAGGTTTTTTCAAAAAGTATTTGTTAAGGATAAAACCCGTCTTGATCAGCTCTCATTCCCTCTGGTCATTCTCTGCTACCCAAGGATCTCTGGGTGTCTGCTTTTGTAGAAATAGTGACAATAACTTGAATGACTTCTTCTTCTTCTATGCTGACTTGGTAGGCTAAACAGGTGAGGATCGATCTGGTCTGGGTGGCGAGAAAGGCATCTGATAGGCCTTCTCCCTCTTTGCCTATTCTGCTTGTTTCTTTTCTTTAGTTGTTATGTCCTTATAAAATTGTGTCCTAAAAACTGGGTCACATGCTTGATCAACGCTGACTCCCTACAAAATTAGTTCAGCGACCTGTGCGCTCTCATCATCTGTTACGGGCTTCTTGCCCTTATCTTGCTGTTGTTACTGTTGTTGTTGCTGTTCTGGTTCCAGTGTGTGATCTGGTCTGGGTGGCGTATGGTATCTTACCTCTAGTGGACTCTGTGCGGGCTCTTTCCCTTTACCTCCCTTACACCTCCCTTACCTCCCTTATCAGATCGTCCTTCCCCCTTTTCGATATCATCAAAACTGGATTTGATGAGTGTACGAAAGGAGTTGATCTCTTTCTGCATATTCTCAAGCTTCTACTTGGCATTTTCCTTGAAGTTGAGCAAAAAGGTGATGTTATGATTTTTTGCATTAAGCTGGTTCTCCAGACGACTATTCATGGTGGAAATAGTTATGTGGTAAGTGGTCTGGAGTTGCTCCATTTATGTCAACCTGGTCTGTTGATTTTCAAGGTCATCTGGTGTTGGGTATTCCAAGTTTGTAAGGGTTTGTGGCAAGTTCTTCTCCATTATGTCCAGACACCGTTCTGATTCAAATACTTCGAGTTGGGAGTACAACGCTCTGGTTGTTGATTCTGTGATCTCAGCTGTTAGAGAGACAGTGCGTTGTTGAACAGTTTCATCAGTTAATTGCTTCTCCTTATCAGCAAGGTCTATGACCAGTTTGTGGATGCCTTCAATTTTCTTGTCAATGCCTCCCAGGCGCATATCTAGCTTCTCATTAGCTGTATCTGCAGCATCTCCATCATCGTCTAGCTTCTTAGTAAGCTCCTTCACAGCATCTCTGATCTTTCTCCTAAGATCTTTATCCATGTTGTTCACGTAGTCCTTCTGGTGCTTATTAAAATCAATCAGGACCTGTGTCGCCTTCTCTTGAATCTCATTGCAAGTGGCTGTCAAATGATCTTGTACCCTCAAATTGATCAGATCACCCACTTGTTCATTTGTGAAAGATTTGTGCTCTCTCTCCAGTATATCCTCCACATCAATGAATGAAATGTGCTTCTTCAATTTCTTAGTTGTGCGAGGAGTGTAGATCTCATCAGTTTTCTCTCCTCCAATCACCTGGCTAGCTGGCTCCTCTTCGACTGGGTCAAGAATCAGAGTTAGAATTTTCTGTTGCTTCTTTGTTGGAACATAAGGTCATTCATTTGTTGAAATGGTCTGGTCAGCGGCAGAAATAGATGTTTGATCATCTGCTGGTGGTGCTGGTGTGTTGGGCTATTGTTCTGGTTCGCCAGAAGTACTTGGTTCCTTCATGTGCACATCTGATTAAGCAGATGGCATTTCCTGGGCTTCCTCTTCAGCTTCATCGTCAGTGTCTTCAACACTTTCAAAAAATTCCATTTTATTGGAATAAAATAGCTTCAGGTTGACATTTAGCAATCTGGCCTCGTGCTTGGCGATTGCTAGGATCTGCTGGTGGTATGATTCCCTGATCTCTGTTACAGTAGCTACTTGAAAAATGCTTAGAAGAGTTGCCTCTTCAATCTTCAACTCCTCTATGGTTCTGACGTTGAGCAATGCATCAAGGACATAGTACTCGTTGTTCTTGATTAGCAGGTAGGTCTTCACACGTCGAGTTGCTCCGTAGCTCTCTGGTGTGAGGTGGATTCCAGGAAAATCTTGGAGTACAGAGTGATCTGCCTCATTTTCCAAAAGTTGAATAACTTCATCTTCTTGTCTCTTCCTCTCTGTTTCTTCATCCACTTCCTCTACTTCTTCTTCACCTCCTTCACTGATCTTCTCCAGTCGATCTGGTGAAGGTGTAGCTATTCTGACAGGCGAGAAATTCTTTTCTTGCCTAGGATCATAGAATGACTTGGGCATCACATCATGTAGAATCTCCTGATCTGGGTCATATGACACAACTTCTGTTGAGGCAAGTTGTGTCTTCTTTAGCCTCCTCCTCTTCTGCTTGGGTTGTTGTGTGGTCGATGATGTTTCTGTCTCTGAAGAGCTCGCCCTCTTCGCAGGCTTTCTCTTTTCCTTCTTCTCTTTGGGGTCTGTCTTCTTTTCTTCCCCCTTGGTTGTAGCTACCTAGGTTGGGTTAGAGCTCCCCATCTCCATCAGATGGCTCATGTGCACATCATCTTTCACCTTGTTGAACAGAGCATGTGATAAACCCAAGGACATCTCGAGCTAGTACTGCTCCTTAGGTAGAGTGAGCTGGGTGTTGAACGGTACAGCTCCCTTCCACACTTGCTATTTGAAAAACTTCTCTATCATGTAGCTAATCTTGGTGGAGTGTCTCAAGTTCCTCTTCACCACCAATGACACGATCTAGTCATGGTCATCTTTGGTTTCCACAACCAATCTGGCCTCCTTGGCTAGCAGATCGAATAGAATTATGCTCTAGTTGACCCTCAAGTTGAGTACTACAGAAGTCATAATCTTCATCTTCTCCGGAGTAACCTGGTCGTAAGACCCACTATGCATCATAAAAATCCTCTGCACGAACTCAAAAATCAGTTTGAATCCAGGTGCCAACAGCGATCTGTGGAACATCCTTCTAGTATAGTGAATTGGAATAACGATCATCTTCTCCACTGCCTCCTGCAGTTGTTCCATGGTGATGTCTAACAAGTCCATCCCTTCATCCTTCAGCATATAAGTATGTTGAATCATCTACATCACGTCGTAGGTGGTCTTGCTAGTTCTATCTCCTATCGGCATCAGAACGCTAGCCTCATGCCCCTGCTTCTCATCACAACCACATTGTGGAACCCTAAACGAAGATTTAGAACAGTTAATAACATATAATTATCAACCCAAAAAGCAAAATATACCAATTTAATCAATTTTCATCATGAACACGATGAACACCATATAATAATTTCCAGAAATCCAGTATATCACCAACCATATTTCTGACAACTTAGCATTCAAACAATAATAATCAATACATGTATAACCTAAACATGTTCAAACAGAGCACATATAACATGGATTATAGATATATCGGGCGAAAAGTTGACAGTTATAATGGTTCCAGAATTCTCATGAACTCATATCAGCATAAAACTTCATGAAGGTACATATAACCATGAAAATAAACACATATGAGCATTAAAACCTTTGCATTTCTTGAGGATTGCGAAAATTTCCTCAAGCTTTTGAAAGGTTCCGGTGAAATATATTTTTGAACCTCTACAACGCAGGCAGGGAATAACAAGTTTGTTGGTGCCATTTTTGAAAGAGCTTTGAAGGTTTTGAACGGGTTTCGCAAGAGGTTTTGATAACTAGAATTGTTTAAGTGCTCTATGATAATGAAAGTGAAAGTGAACAGTTACAGGGTACGACATGCATATATATAAGTAAACAATCAACGATCACGATTAATCGGTAAAAGATAAAGGGTTGAGATGAAATTCTTCCTTTTTGTTTCCCACTTATTCTTCTTTGGATTGCCGCCTTTATGATGCGTTTGATGCACTCGCTAGACTTCTAGGGTAAGATGTGAGCGCGTATCAACCCTACTACGCCTCTGCAACTTCCCTTTTCCATTTTAGATAACGATTTACCTCGATTACACTTTTCAATACATGCAGTAATCATTCCAATTTATGTAAGATTTATCAAATCTTTGTCAGATAAATAGTGTATATACTAAGATTAAGTAGGTAATTATTAGAAATCGATATGAATTTCTAATTTTCCCCCTTGATTAAGGAATCTTTTATAGAAAATTGATTTCCATGTGGCATGATTAATATTGTTGTATCTTGACAAGTGATCTAGTGTTGAAGTAATCTGATCTTCTGCTTTCAAGTGAGCTGCTTCCAGTTAATCTGTTTCTAGTAATCTGCATAGTGATCTGGTTCTAGTGATTTGTGTCTAGTTAACTGCATATTTTGATGATATGTATTCTGATGATCCGTTGAGTGACCTGGGATAAGTGATCTTGTGTCCTGAACGCAACATATAGTAGTCTGCATTTTGTCAATCTGTTATGTGATCTGGTTTTGGTGATCTGGTCGCCGATCTGCTTCTTTCATCCAAGCTTAACAGTCCTAGCTTTCCACGTAACATCTTGAACCTTTCTTTTGGTAATGCATTTGTTAAAATATCAGCCCGCTGTATTTCTGTGTGTATCTTCTCGATCTGCATATGCATCCTTTCTACATGATCTCTTATAAAGTGATGTCTCACATCCACATGTTTGCATCTTGTATGTAGGACATGATTCTGTGTAATTGCAATAGCACTCGAGCTGTCAAAGAAAATAGGTATCTCCCTGACATTGATCTCATAATCTTTGAGCTGCTGCTTAAGCCATAGTATCTGTGCACAACAGCTTCCAACGACCATGTACTCTGTTTCTATTGTTTATGTAGCTACAAATGTCTGCTTCTTTGAGAACCATGAGATCAACTTGTTTCCAAGAAACTGACAGGTTCCAGAAGTTGATTTTCTGTCTAGCGTTCAAAGTTATCATCACACGGATACCATAGTCCAAGGTGTGCTGTTCCTTTGAGATATTGTAATATCTTCTTGGCTGCTTCCATATGTGATTCTTTGGGTTTTGCTTGGTATCTTGCACATACTCCAACTGCAAATGTAATATCAGGTCGACTAGGAGTTATGTATAATAATGATCCAATGATACCCCTGTATTGAGTTATATTTGTTGGTTTCCCTTCTGGATCTGGGTCAATCTTCTCATTCGTTAGGTTGACAACTTGATCTGGTATTTGTTGTCTTTCAACTACAAACTTGGTTGAACCTTATTGTCCAGTGTAACCTAATCCAGTTGTTGATCTGGTCTTGTTCTGCATCTCACATATCATGTTAACACGTTCACTGCTTTTGTTGATATTGCTCATATTTTCTCTTGTCTTTTGCAGTTTCTCTTCTACTGCTTCCTTTCTGGTGATCAAGTCTTTGACCTTCGAATTGAGAGAGTAGATTTCTTCATCCTTTGTCTTGATCTGTCCTTCGTCTTGATCTATCCTTCAAGATCGTTCACTTTTGCAGAAAACTTAGTGTTGGTTTCCTCTGATAATAATTGTTGGATCGTGAGCACCCATCAGAATTGACGTACTGGCCCCACACACCAACACTTTCTTTCCCAGCCTGCTTTGTCCTCACTGACTGGACCCACAACACTTCCCAATAAGTCATCTATCATAGTATTGCTCCAAGCCAAGCACGCTTAACCTTGGAGTTTCTATTAAGGGGTCACCTGAAAAGATGATGCACCATGTTGGTATGAGTAGTACTAATCAATTTATTTAACCTCTCGTCAACAATGGTAGTGCAGACCCTTTTCGACTGAGGCAGACCACACTCCCATAAGCTCTCTCGGGTACGATACACGGAGGACCCACCCTCTGGGAGGTGCTGGAGTCCACTTCCCAACATCTACATATAAGAAAATTTTCAGAATACTATCTTCTAAAATCCACTTGGGAAATCTAAAATTTCGAGTGCTTGATCGTGAGTATTTTGTTAGGGTTTGTATACCTCAAAACATGCTTTATGCTTAGACGATATATCACACTTGTTTTTAGTTTCATTTTAATGAGAATAAATATTTCTATGATTGGTTTATTATTTATTATCTTTATATATTGAATTGCATACAACTCCATTTACTGCAACTGTAGACTGTGTGGTGGATTGATGATCATTGAAGTTAACACAGTCTAGTCGGTAAAGATTGTGGTATAATTTGAAGCGAGAGCTTACCTTAGCCCGCAAAATGATATAGGTTGTATAAGCTGATAAACATACTTTGAGTATGCATATTGAGAGGTTTCACAGTGAGATAAGTTCTACGTGTTGTTGCGTAGAATGAGGTCTTGGAAAGCAGTTATTTCTTATTATGTGACGATGAAATTAGCACATGCGGGTGATTAGATGCTGCTTTGATTCATCTACCCTTTCGGGTTTTTCATAACCCTAGATAGTGATGTCTTGGACAATAGTGATGGGCTTAGCTAGAAGTACTCGATTGTCAGTCACATAGAATCGGATCTCGGTGATACGAGTTGATTAAATCCACATGAGGTGTTTAGAAAGATTTATTGCATAAGAAATCCGGCCGGTTGGAATTAATTATGAATTGTCAGCGAACTCAATTAATTATTGGATTTAATAAATCTTAAACGCGAGAAATATTTAATAACAAGAGGGTTACATCCGTAATTTGGATAAATTAAGATGAGTTCAATATTTATCTTATAGTGGATTCGATAAATATTTATAATGGATTACACTATATTGAATTTCCATGAAGTAATTAATTTTAAGTTAAATTAACTTAATATATTAATTAATTTAAGTCTAAGTTTGACCAAAAAATTAATTAAATTTAATTGGGTCAAAATGTCTTGGAAATTATAATTAAGTTATGGATTTGACTAAGTCAAATTAATTTTAAATTATTCAAAATTCAAATTTGAATAATAGATAGAATTGTAGAGAGATAAAAGTGATAATTAATTCATTATTTGGGATCTTATCCATTCACCTTACAAATCCTAACCTATCCAAAAATATCTACAAAAGGAGTACATGAGATGGCCAAAAATCTTTTCCTCCCCTACCTATTATTTTCGGCCAAAGAGAAATAAAATCTCTCTTGAATTTTTGAAAATTTAAGAGTATTCAAACGCTCTTATTTTCGTTCTTGTACTTTTAATTACTTGATAAATTATTTCCCACACAATATTCAAGTAGTATATTGAGAATAGGTTATAAGTTTTCAAGGTTGGATTCAACGACATCAAGAGGAGATTCCTTTGTTGTTGATTGCATTTCGTTGCTAACGAATCAGTTCGTTTCTCCATCAGCGAAGGACTAGCAAAAGAGAAGGTATAATTATTTAAATTCCGCAATTATATTCTCCTATGTGGTATTAAATGCATGAGAATTAATTATTTATGCGATTTATTAAACCTGTGGATCTTGCGTATTTATGAGCCACTCATACGGGTTCTATCAATTGGTATCAGAGGTGGTCACAGGATTTTAATTTATTGTATAAATTGGATTTAATTTGTCTGTGATCGTAATTTATATTAGGATAATAGATTTAAATTCAAGAATGATATATGTTTACGTGGCTTATTTAATTTAATACCTATATTTTTCGTTTGATTCGTTCTTCGGTGCCCGTTTTGAGGCTTAAATGTAATCACACGCGGTTTAACTGTGTTAGATTAAGATTTATTTATTTTTCCATGTATTGCATTTAAATTATGTAATTCAGTGGGAGACGAAGAACGAGATGGAGAACGGAGGTCCGAACCGGACCACAGCATCGCGTCGTGGGCCCCCTAGTAGGAAGCACAGCCCGACGTGGTGCCCAGGTGGGGCACGCGCAACGCGTGGCACCAGCGCCCAGGCGCAGGCGCGTGCGCATGCGACAACGGGAGCAAGCAGCAACGCCCGGTCGTGGCACAGTGCCAGAATGACTTGAAAATGATTTTAATTATGTTATGAATTCATTCCCGGGCCTTGTACACACCGCCCGTCACACTATGGGAGCTGTCCATGCCCGAAGTCATTACCTTAACCGCAAGGAGGGGGATGCCGAAGGCAGGGCTAGTGACTGAAGTGTAGTTGTAACAAGGTAGCCGTACTGGAAGGTGCGGCTGAATCACCTCCTTTTCAGGGAGAGCTAATGCTAGTTGGGTATTTTTTTTTACCACTACTTCACACCCAAAACAAAAGGAAGGGAGTTACGTCTGAGTTAAACTAGGAGATGGAAGTTTTATTTCGTTTCTCGATGGTGAAATATGACCAAGCTCATGAGCTTATTATCCTAGGTTCGAACAAGTTGTTAGGATCTCCTTTGTTACGTCCCCATATCTCCCGTGTGGGGACATGGAGGCAAAAAAAGGAAAGAGAGGGATAAGGTTTCTCTCGCTTTTGACATAGCTGGCCCCCACCCTAGTGGAAGGCTCGCACGACGGGCTATTAGCTCAGTAGTAGAGCGCGCCCCTTATAATTGCGTCGTTGTGCCTGGGATTAATTTAATTCCTCTTTTATATTAACTCTAATTCCAAACTTGGAGATGGAAGTCTTCTTTCGTTTCTCGATGGTGAAGTATGGCCAAGCTCATGAGCTTATGATCCTAGGTCGGAACAAGTTGATATGATCTCCTTTGTTACGTCCCCATGTCTCCCGTGTGGGGACATGGAGGCGAAAAAAGGAAAGAGAGGGATGGGGTTTCTCTCGCTTTTGACATAGGGGTCCCCCACCCTAGTGGGAGGCTCGCACGACTGGCTATTAGCTCAGTGGTAGAGCGCGTTGCTGATAATTGCGTCGTTGTGCCTGAGATTAATTTAATTCCGCTATTGAGAGGTTTTATAGTGAGATAATTTAATTCCGCTTTTATATTCTCCTATATGGTATTAAATGAAAAATAATTAATTATTTATGTGATTTATTAAACCTGTAGATCCTGCGTAATTAAGAGCCCCTCATACGAGTTCTATCAATATATATATATTATTTTTAAACTAGATTGTATTATTATCGATAGAAAATAAATTACAAACCTATAGTGAAAACCCTAACACTTCTGTCTTCGGCTATCCTTCTCTTAGTTGGCCTCTTAGTCGAGAGGCTGGCCGACACCAGTTGGTGGGCCTCTCGATTAGTTGGCCGATCGAGAGTCTAGGCCTTGCATGCGAACCTCGATTATTTCTCGTCCGTTGGCTCATTTTTTCCCCATCTTCTTTGCCATTTCCCTTACTTTAGTTGGTTTGGCCATAAAATACCTCAAAAACCTATAAAGACATGTCAAAATCATACCAAGCCTAATATTATTCGACTTTACATAAAACAATCAAAACACGAGCATAAACCATACAAAACACGACAAAATTGATATCAAGTATAAAATAGTACAAAATAGCAAGTTATCAATATGCAATCTCTTTAATATTTGAATTAATGAAAAATCAAAACAAAACATTCTTATAAAACAGATTTTGAAATTTAACTGAAAATAATTGTAAATTTTGTAATAACTTGTTAGTCCCGTAAGAGCTCGATTGGTGTATTGGTTTGGGGGTTACACCAATTCAAAACTTTTCAAGTTTTATTGATCTTTTAACTACAAGAGGTAAGCATTCTTGATTTCAAGTGTGCTTGGATAGTAGTTTAATTCTTTTTATTAGGAAGACTTAATCTTAATCAAATAAACTATTATATAGTTAGAGTGATTAAACTAGTCCAACTATAAATAGTAAAACTTGATTCAATCATGTACAAAAGTTGGTGTTTAATGTGCTCCTTTAATGAAAAACGTTTTATTAGCCAAGTTGTATTAGCAAGAAGATTTATACAATGAAATGATATAAGAGATATCATAATCAAATGCAAGATAAAGAATTTAAAGCACACAATGATTTATCGTTGTTAGAGAAATTTCCTACGTCCACGTCCAATCTATCTCGATCGGATATCCAATACTTGAAATATCATTTGTTTATACTCGTCGAGAACGAACCAAAAAGAACAAGTCAAAACCAAATTGATTCTTTGTCCACGAGTTTAGGGTCGTGACACATTTACAACTTACAACTTCTTCTTCAAAGTCTGAAAACTACAAATGAAGAAGATCACTACATTTGAACTTATACACGAGTTCTACAAGTAAGAAAATTTTCAGAATACTATCTTCTAAAGAATCACTTGGGAAATCTAAAATTTGGAGTGCTTGATCGTGAGAATGCTTTGAAGATAATTTTGCAGCGTTTTAGCTTAGTAATTTTTGTAGAAATTCCATCAGTATTCTAGAGAGGAAATTGGTATTTATAGTACCATTTGACTGAAACTAGCCGTTGAAATGAGCAATAGTTACTTCGCAATTAATGTACCGCCGTCCGCTAATTGAGCGTGCACCGCCTAAAATTTCTTCAATTTCCATCTTTTTTACGTTTTCCCAATCTATTCCAATGATAGAGTGACTCTTCATATTCTATTTTGAGTTTATCCGAATTCTGACGTGAAAAATAGAGGAAGGTTGAGTCGTGACAAATTTAGGTATGTCTGCAGTCCACCTTGCAATCAATAAGAACCAGTTCCCTGGAGTTTGATGTAGTAGTTAGACTCCTCCAGGTTGATAAAAAGTAAGTTCCATTGAGCTGACCTGTTAAGAAACAGGTTGATGTAAAAATCATTGCAAACTGTTTCTGAGTTGGTCTCCTTAGATAGAGTTTGACCTTATATAGGAAAGGTTGATAAAGTTGATATGCTCTTTACATTTGGATCGAGTTGTCCTAATCACATCTAGCTTGTTGGGTCTCGTGAGAACAGGTGTGGTGTATGGTGGGGAATACACTACAATCCAACTTTTCTCGCGTAAGGCTGTTTGAACAGCAGGTTGAGAAGAAGCTTGTTGTCTATACCAGAACAACTCGCTTGGGATAGCAGATGATCTCCTCTGATGAAGAGTGAGATCAAGCTGCTCAAGTAAGTTCTCAACTCAGAGCGTGAAAGATTTGTTAAGGAGTAGGTAACCTAATTAGCTGGAGCTGAGCAGATTAACTGTCCAAGAGCAGATCGTGTGCGCAAGCTTAATGATCTAGTTGGTTGCTCTTACACTTAGAAAATATATTTTGTTTATATAGAGTGTTCTTTAAGGAGGCTGATTCAAGATGCACAGCTAGTTGTACGAGACAACTCGCTGGTGAAGTGATAAATAAAGAATCAAATTAATGCAATGTTAAATATAAAAGAACCCACAATATTTAACGTGGTTCAGGAAACCCCCTAAGTCCATGATCCATCAATGCTAGATCGATGAATCCCTTAACCTCGGATCCCTCACTTATTTATCCTCATTGAGTACGAGCCAAAACTCTCTTATTTATTCTCGTTGAGGACGACATTATAACTTTCTTTTTTAAACTCGTCGACTACGAGATCTGAGTTCGGTTATTAAAATTGTTCTTCCTCGAAGCTTTTGGCTATGGAGGAAACTAGAAATATAGGCTTTGAAGGCTCAAATCTAATGTAAGTTATAGCGGGTTTATCTTCAGAAATTATGACGATTCTATCTACTTTACAACACTCAAGAATGTATATAATCTATATCTAATGTTGAATAAATCTATGGAAATATGGAGAGGATCTTGTAGTGTTGAAGTTTTTCTGGTAATGTCGCGAACAACATTTCTAAAGAAGACTTGAAGTATATATAGGCTAATTTAAATTCTAGTCATTGTGAGCATTCACAACTTTTGTAGATAGCATTAAATGCTCTTTTGACCGTTGGCTGCTGACTGTACTTTTAGCTGTTGGAATTAGTCCTATGTGGTATGATGACGAGGCACATGACAGGTAAGCTTATCGATTTAGGTAGATTCTAGCTGCCTCCAACTGGGTTGAGCAGCTCGTTTGGACCTCATAGGAATAGGTTGATATATCAACCTGCAAGTGAGCAGGTCGATTCCAATATTCCTCGAGCTGTCTCCCCTACGATCTACTGATCGACCTATTGGACATAGGTTGTTTGTATCGAGCAACTTCTTGTATAGCTCGATGCACAGAATGATATCAACCAGTTTGATACAAGGTTGATTCTATCGTGCTGCTTCTGGTGCAGCGTCTCATGGAGCTTGATATCAACCTACTTGATACAAGGTTGATTCTATCGCGTTGCTTCTTGGTTTGCCTAACAACCTAGCCATCGACATTTTTATCGATCTGTCCTTCGATCTGATAGTGGTCTGTTTCAAGGTCTGCCTATCAACCTATCCATCGACCTCATGATCGATCTTTCAGTCGACCTCTTGATCGATCCATTCATCGACCTCTTGATCGATCTGTCTATCGGCCTGGTAGTGGTAAGTATGTTGGCTTGTTGTGTGATAAATATGATGCAATATAAACTAAGTCTAGACAGATTAGGTTAGTCCTATGAACAGATCGTTACATCGATTTGTTCTCACATTTTGATTTAACCTGCTACAAACAAGGTCGATCCTATAGCACAGATCGTTAACTTAATCTGGCCTTACAAGGTGATCTCCTTTTTAACACATAGACTAAATAAGATCAAACTCTATTGACGATGTTACTCCCTCCGTCCACAAAAATGCTTCCTAGTTTAACCCGGTGCAGGTTTTTATGTAGTGCTTTGACTTTTAATGATGATATGTAGTTAGTGGAGTTTGGGTCCCACTTAATATAGTATTTTAAATTGTGTTGTGTGTAGTTAGTGGATGTTGGGTCCCACTTAATGTATTATATTAAATTGAGTTGTGTGTAGAGAGTGTGGTGGGTCCACTTTCCATAAATGGAAAGTTGAATTAGGAAGCTTTTTTGTGGACGGACTAAAATGGCAAATTAGGAAGCTTTTTCGTGGACGGAGGGAGTATTATATTATTAATCTATCATTACAAGTTAACTGATTTGCTATTGAAAACTCAGATGATTCCTATGGACTCGATCTGTGTTTCATCGATTTTTCATTAACACTTAGTCATTCTATAACATCTAACTCATCTAGACACTATAAAGCATAAATTCCTAAACATTAAAACGCAACTACAATATAATACCATACATACATATTATGGTTTCGCATCATCAAAACATATAAATTGTGATTTCCAAAATCATAAAAAACATTCCTAACATAGATGTTAAGGTCTCCTATAAGATAGTTTGAAACATACAAACTCTTGTTTGACTAAAATTGTTTTGAGTCGCTCGCAATCTAATGAGGTCGTCTAGCAATGATAAGCCAACCCAAGTCGTATTTTCAAGGAAGACTTAACAGGGCAATTTAATCATTTGTTTGACAATAAAGTAAGTAAAAAATTGTTTGATGGTTTTAAAACTAGGCGGAGAAAATAAATTGCGAAAGAAGATAAATTCTAAACTAAGAAAGATAAACGAATAAACAAATTACGAATTTAAAGAAAACAAGAATTGCAAATTAAAGAAACGAGTTACGAATTGAAAAGGGACAATTGATTCCAATCTAAATCATAACTAGATTGAAGTCAATATGAAAGAATTATGAAAGTAAAAGTAACTTGAAATTTGTAATCGAAAAGAACGTAGAATCGATGAACGAAATAGAAACACGAAAGCATAAACAAATAAATAAACTCAATAATAAAATCGAACTCAGAATATAAAATGGAAGCAAACGTGATTCATAAACTGGAATGGAATAACTTGAATTCACAACGAGGAACGGAAAAACAACGAACTTGAATGTTGCAATCGGCTATCTTCGGAATCAAGTACTTAAGCTAAAAATGACTAACTATGAATGATAAATCTAGACCCTAGAACAATGGGTCGAGAAGTACTCCGAATATAAGTACATAGAATGGAAAAAATAGTTTCTTGAATCGGAAAAAGTCAATCCTAGAACGAGAAAATGCGTCGCCTTTTTATACGGAAAAAAAGAGAAGTCAGCGGTCTCCTAAAGTCAGAGACCGCTAAATTGGCTGGACCAATATTCTTCACGCGGGAATTGCGCTAACTTACCGATTCAGCCGCTGAGAGGCCAGTGCCTATTCAAACTTTCATCTTCATTCTCTCGTCATTTCTTGATCTTTTCTTGTCTTGTTTCCAACTTTAATACTTCTTTTAGCTCGTGATCATGAAACATAAATTGAAACGTAAATCGAGCCCGAAATATCATGCAAAAATGGGAAAACTAAAAGAATAAAGACGATTAATATATGAGTTTAGACAACTAAAAAGAGGCTAAACAACTCCTCCACACACAAAACCTTGTTTGTCCTCAAGCATAACTTAGTCTAAAATATTCATAGGAAAATCTAACACAACATGCATTTTTGACAAGACTTCAAATCATTCCCAAAATCAATCTTTCTATCATCATGTCATGTCACATAGAGATCATAGAAACAAGTGGCCCAGTTAGACTAGATACTCATCAATTTGAACAAAATAAAAACAATGATGCAAACGGAAACATAGAGATCACGTAACTGGATAGAGTCTTTATTCATCACTTTATTAGCGTATCTTTCTTTTTTCTTTCCTTTTCTTTTCTTCTCAACTTGAGGAATATTGTGGAAAATGTTCACCGGGTATGTACTCCGAATGTTTGGGTTTTCTCGGTGTGATTTTCTATACCCATCTCTTTTATAGATTTGAATTTTGATTAAGAGAGCGGGGTAGAATCCTTATATATTCCTATCTTAAAAATCTCACATATTTAATTAGATCAATGTCAAGTTATGTGGTCATTGTCGTGAGGTGTGAACAATTATGGGTTCCCGTGCTCATGGTTCTCAGAAGAGCAGAGACCTCTTGACAAGTTCAATTTTCATTACTAAACAAGGATACACAATAAGTTGTACTAAACAACTAACCAGTCGAATCAATCAATTCATACCATCATGCATCACTATTTCGATCATTCTACTAAGATTAAGAATTCGGTCACATGTTCCACACATTCATACGTTCATCTACGTTTCATAACACGAATCAAGTCAAATTAATTAAGGTTTTCAAATAATATCATATCGCAAACACATGCCACTACTCGATTCAATCACAAGATATCAAGAAAAAGTAGTTTAAGAACAATCAAAATTTTACAACAAACAAGACACTAAAATAAAAATAACAAGCAAGACAGTAAAATAAATTACGAATGCATGCACTTAAAAGACACCCCTCCCCCCTAAAAATATAGAGCAATGCCCTCATATGCAGAAAGTAAAGAGTATAGAGTAGAGAAAGACATCCCTGAAGTGCTGCATTCGGTGCAAAAACACGAGAGAAAAAACTTGAAAATAACTAAGAACAAAGGGAAACAAGTGTTAGTCGATCACACAATCACACGAAAGGAAATAAAGCAAGAATGGAAAATAGTGTGGGTTGCCTCTCACAAACGCTCCTTTTACGTCACTAGCTTGACGAGACAGCTCAATTAACCGGGAGTGTAAAAATCGGGATTTGACTCCGCAATTTCGGGCATGGAGTCATTTTTAATATATGGCTTTACTTGATGCCAATTTACTTGAAATAGCATCTTCCCCTTTTTAAAATGTGATGCATTACTCTTTGACGGTGAATTTTTTTTGATAATGAGTGGGTCGATCTTTTGGGATTTGATCTTGCTGAGACGTGGTTTAGGTCCGGTGTGTAGGAGCATAAGAGCCTCCGCGTAGGTCAGTGTAGAGGCGGGCCGAGAAGTGGAGTCAGTGACCACTGGCTTGAGTGGAAGATGGGGTGCTGGCTCGAGTGGGCTGAGCGTGGGTTGGCGCTTATGTAGGGTCAGCGGTTGCTGACCAAGCCTTACAGCCATTCTTCGCGCCAGCCTCTCCGCGGGCGCTGAGGTCCCGCGTCTACTGAGCTGGCCTCTCGTCAGGTCTCACTCGCCTTTCAAATACTCAACTTGTCCGGTCTCTTCTTGCGCGTCCTTGTCTTTCCTTTGAGTGACTTCCTTACTACTAAAATCCTGCAAAGTCGAATTCTCAACCAAACCAACTTGGATCGCCCTGTTTAGGAGGTATGGGCTGCTGCATGATAATACTTGCCACTTCAAACACTGTGACTAGTTCTTGATCGTCGAATTTCTTCTTCTTTGAGATCAGCTCCTTGAAGAACTTGACATAGGAGGGGATGTTCTTAACCACTTTGAGGGGGGGGGGGGGGACATTGATAGTGACTTTGAACATCATCTTATATAAGTCCGCAAACTGCTGGTCATTTTTAACATTCCTTAACCTGCTGGGAAAAGGAATGAGCAGGACATACGAATTGACCGCCTTATGAAGCCCCTTGTCGGACTGTTTTCTCTCCACTTCATGTGGTGGTCCGTTCTCCTCTTTAGGTTTCTGATACATATCCATCTTCTTTTCGACTGATCTCCCGTTCCTAAGGACTGTAATAGCTTAAGCTTGTTGAGGTTGTTGGCCTTGTCCTAGAATTTTCCCTGTCTGCTGGCTTTGCTGCAACTAGTTAACAGCGCCAAAAATCTCCCTCATAGTTTTCTCGAGGCGCTTAATTGTGGCATCCTAATCATCTCAAGCCTTCTTGCTCTCTTGCATAAATGCAGCTAAATTGTCTTAAATATGTGATTTCTGAGGAGGAACATGCTGATGCGGCTATTGTTGCTGTTATGGAGGAAAATACTGTGGTTGTGGTGGGTAGTATTGCTGCTGCTGTTGATATTGAGGTTGAAAATTTTGCGCAGGGGGGCGTTTGTTTTTGAAGTTTTGTGCTCCATGCCCTTGGAATTGGGGTTCCATCCTGAGTTTTGTTGAGGTTGAGGCTGGGGTGTGAATCCTTGTGCAGCGTAAACTTCAGCTTGTACCTCAATTGTCATTTCTCCCATCCGCTGGCACCTATCTTCAGTGTGTCCATATTCGCCGCATATGCTACACTGCTCCTGTGCAACTGGCTTTCTAGGTGGTGATGGGGGCCTTTCAATTTGAGCTCTTGTAGTTCCCTCATTATCTCAGCCATCTGCTTCTTTAAATCTGGGCTAGCGGTCACTGCACTTGCCTCCACATGGCGAGGTCAAGATGATTTCTGCTAGGAACTTGCTGCAAGTGTCTCAAGTATCTCGTTCATCACCTTGGCTGTTTTAACTGGTATATTTCCCCCCTCTGAGCTGTCCACCATGAATTGTGTGGTCTGAAGCAGACCGTCGTAGAAGAATTTACATAGCATCTCATATGCCATCTGATGGTGGGGGCATTGTTGTAGCAGCTCTTGAAATCTCTCTCATGCTTCATGGAATGGCTCGTCATGGGCTTGCGTGAAATTCATTATTTTAGTACATACCGCTTATGTTTTATGATGAAGGTAGTACTTCAACATGAGTTTCTCGCACACCGATGCCCAATTGTTTAGTGATACGGGTTGAAGAGATAAGAACCAAGATTTGGCCATATCCTTCAAAGTGTATGGGAAACACTTCAACTTGAGTTGGTCCTCGTCAGTAAGAGTAAAGGGAAAGTTTGCACCACCGTGCAATATTCTCGGATGAAAGTTAAAGCATCCTCACTTAGGAGTCCATGGTAGGTTGGTTTTAAGGATTGATGGTGCAGTTTCAGCTCGTAATTCCTGACTGCGGTTGACAGGACAATAGCTGAAGTAGTGGTGACGCCGCACTTTTGGCCTATTGAAATCGCCCATGTAGCGCGATCTATCTTCAACAACCTCATCGGCCATCTCGTTGAATAGTCGCGGTAGAGAGAATCATCATTGAGCTCGATGTATTCTTCTAGGGTGGCTAAAATCTCACGTTTCTGGTGTACGCGATGAGGGCGTCAAATAATTTTTAGTACTGCGACGACCTTGCATACACAACACTAAACGAAAACGTTACATGTACCACAATAAAGAAGAATGAAATAAACATAATAAATATAAATAAAAGAAAAAAAGAACAATGAATTAAATCGCCTAAAGCCTTCCTCGAAAATGGCGCCAAAATTTGTTCGACTAAAATTGTTTCGAGTCGCTCGCAATCTAACGAGGTCGTCTAGCAATGATAAGTCAACCCAAGTCGTATTTTCAAGGAAGACTTAATAGGGAAATTTAATCATTTGTTCGACAATAAAGCAAGTAAAACATTATTTGATGGTTTTAAAACTAGGCGGAGAAAATAAATTGTGAAAGAAGATAAATTCTAAACTAAGAAAGATAAACGAAGAAACGAATTGCAAATTTAAAGAAAACACGAATTGCGAATTAAAGAAACGAGTTGCGAATTGAAAAGGGACAATTGATTCCAATCTAAATCATAACTAGATTGAAATCAATATGAAAGAATTATGAAAGTAAAAGTAACTTGGAATTTGTAATTGAAAAGAACATAGAATCGATGAACGAAATAGAAACACGAAAGTATAAACAAATAAACAAACTCAATAATAAAATCGAACTCGGAATATAAAACGGAAGCAAACGTGATTCATTAACTGGAATGGAAGAACTTGATTTCACAACGATGAACGAAAAAACAACGAACTTGAATGTTGCAATCGACTATCTTCGGAATCAAGTACTTAAGCTAAAAACGACTAACTACGAATAATAAATCTCGATCTTAGAACAATGGGTCAAGAGGTACTCCGAATATAAGTTCATGGAATGGAAAAAATAGTTTCTTGAATAGGAAAAAGTCAGTCCTAGAACGAGAAAACACGTCTCCTTTTTATAGGGAAAAAAAGGGAAGTCAGCGGTCTCCTAAAGTTAGAGACCGCTGACTTGGCTGGACTCATGTTCTCCGCGCGGCCGTTGCGCTAACTTCCCGGGTCAGCCGCTGGGGTTAGCGGTCCCTGACCCTAGCTCGTGCTCCCTCTCGCGCATGGCTTGGCCAGATGCATCCACACCTAGTCAGCGGTCCCCTAAGGCTGAGCGACCGTTGACATATGCTATCAGCTTTTATTTTCATTCTCTCGTCATTTCTTGATCTTTTCTCGTCCCGTTTCCAAATTTAACACTTGTTTTAGCTCGTGATCCTAAAACATAAAATGAAACGTAAATCGAGCCCAAAACATCATGCAGAAATAGGAAAACTACAAGAATAAAGATGATGGATATACTAGTTAAGACGACCAAAAAGAAGCTAAATAACTCTTTTTTACAATTATCGACCTGCTAGAAAATAAATTTCTTTTTACAATTATCGACCTGCTAGAAAATAAACTTCAGAAAAATAATAAGACTAGAACCATTACAGATTGACTATGGAAAGAAAGACAGCTCACTGCATAAAACTTATAACTTGTAAAAGTAAATTACTAATGTAATCAAGCTAGCTCCAAATAGACACAGATTGATTTTTTATAACCTAGTCTTTAACAGGTTGAACGACTTTTAGCTATAATTATTCATTTTAACCTGGTTCATAAATCCTTAATAAAATATTTTTAAAATAATTTAAGTATAATTTCGAAAATCATCATTAAAACTAATATAATTAGTAGGATTTCCCACATACCTCACTTGATCTCAAAAAAGTTTAACTAAATAATGATGTTATTATGGGTTATATTAAATTGTTATTTAAAATTAATTAAGTAATATATTGCGAGCAAAACACAAATTTTTGAAAACATATAAAAAAGAGATGTTGGTCCCGAAAGAGCTAGATTGGTGTATGGGGAGGGGGGGGGGGGGGTGGGGATACACCAATTAAAAACCTTTTTGGTTTTCTTGTTCAAAGTTTTAAGTATAAGGCTTAAGCACACTTTAAAATAAAGTAAGCTTAGGTTAGTTTAGGGTTTCTTCTTGGGAAGAAGAAGCACCTTAGCTCAAATAAACCTTAAGTGAAAAGAAACACTTAATAAGATTAACTTTAAGAAAGTTAATCTTGATTAATGTTGTGTGCGGAATTCGGTGGTGTTGGATCGGGAGCGCCCATCAGAATTGACGTACTGGCCCCACACACCAACACTTTCTTTCCCAGCCTGCTTTGTCCTCACTGACAGGCTGACCCAGGACACTTCCCAGTAGGTCACCCATCATAGTATTGCTCCAAGCCAAGCACGCTTAACCTTGGAGTTTCTACTAAGGGGTCACCTGAAAAGATGATGCACCATGTTGGTATGAGTAGTACTAATCAATTCATTTAACCTCTCGTCAACAATGGTAGTGCAGGCCCTTTTCGACTGAGGCAGGCCGCACTCCCATAAGTTCTCTCGGGTACGATACACGGAGGACCCCCCCTCCGGGAGGTGCTGGACTCCACTTCCCAACAGGTGGTTAATGCTCTTTGTAGTTAAAAACGTTTTCTTTAGTCAATCTTTAACACAACCAAGTTGATGCAAGATTATGGAGAATATGATAGTAAAGTAAATCAGAAAGTAAGAACACAAGGTATTTAACGTGGTTCGGGATAAACTTTCCCTACGTCCACGACTCGATCAAAACTAGATCGTAATCTACTATGTCTCCTTTTCTTTTTACTCGTTGAGTACGAGCCTCAAGCTTTATCAAAACTAGATAACAACTTGAGATTACACTTCTTAGATTGAAGTACTACAATCTAAATCTTAAAAATTTTGGATCAAAGCTAGATCCTAACTTGGGTTTTGTAAACAACAAATTTCCAGAAACTAT
>JAPKLX010000094.1:758424-774025 GCA_026898415.1 Leonotis leonurus | reverse complement strand
ATTACAATGAGTTAAAGACCTTAAGAATATATAATTGATGAGTCCAGAACAGTTTGGAACGAATAATACAGATAGTGAATTTATACCATCTGCTTTTTTAATACTCTAGTTGTTCCTTAAAAGATAACATCAATTACTTGGTTTAAGATTTCATATTTTAACGAAGTGTTGTTTCGAATAACATCATTAAAACTAATATACTATTGTAGGGTTCCCAACAAGAGAATATAAGTGCAAACATTTAAGGATCCGAAGGAAGGAGTACAAATTAAATATAATTGTAGTTTTTTATTTTCTTCTTATTCATTATGAAATTTTAATTTGATACAAATTTAAGACCTTCATTTCCTTTCTTGAAAATATATTTGTGCGCAGAGTATTAATGGCCCGGAAATGGTTCGATCCTCCTGTAATTAAGATCAAGTTGGACACAAAATATATGATGTTCTAATGATTATATTTTTAAATTTTTGTAATTTAATTAAAATTTATTTATGATGATATTTTGATATTATTAAAAATATTATATTTTATTTGATTTTATTATAAAATTATTTTTTTACTCTAATTAATCTGAAAAGAATATTAAATATAATGATATACTAAATTTATATCTGAGTGATTATAAAAAATAGCCAAAATTATCACAGAGAAATAATAGTCACCAACATAATAATATTTCATTCTAGTCATTTAAAAATTTATTATACTAAAATACTCTTATAATTATTTTTTACATTTCTGAGTATGAATTGTACAAATTGTATTGAATCATACTATTTATATGTGATAGTCAATTTTATTAAACTGTACGTAAGTATAAATTGTATGAATAAATATTATTCATATCATTCGTACATTTAAGCAGAAAGATATTTGTGGTAATTCACATTCAAAATCGCTAGAATTTAAATACTTTTATGTTTATGGTTGTTATTTGTCTTTTACAATCTTTCTGACGATTTTGTATAATTAACACTATATCTTGATACAATATTTTTATTTTTTAAAAATTTAGGAAATATAATTGGTTCGAATTAAAATTTTAATTTATAAAAATAATTTTTAATTTCAAAGACCGATTTGACACGTTGGCCCGATAATCCGTAATGAACAAACATGATAGGCTTATATTTAAGTAGCCCAAACTAATTCCGGTCCAACACGACACTGCCCAAAATATGAATCTAGCCCGATCGATTGGGCCGGACTGGCCTCCCTCAATTATTTTGACAGCTCTACATGTAACCAACGTTAATAATGTAGGTGTATATATGTAGACAGAAGAATCAATTTTTTAAATGTTATATTGTGCCAATTGCCAAATGATATTTTGGTAAGGAAATAATGGTGTTATGATAAATAGGCTAAATGACTACAACGGCATATACTTGAACAAAGAAAGTAGTAATAATGCTGTTAAGAACACATTCCTTTCACCCATCAAATAATGTAGTGATTTTCCAAGGAATCAGATTCTTGAAAAGGACCGAATCTCACTTTTTCACTCCAGATCCATTATTGAACATCTAATGAACTCTGCGGCAAATTTGAATTGCAGTTTATAAACTTTCATTTTACTTTATAAATTGATTTATATGAAATTTAAACTACATCTCGCTTTATAAATGATTCGAATTTAAGATTTATTTTATCGGATATTAACCTCCTACCACTAGAGCCTAACACACACATCACATGAGTTTTCAATTTTAATTTGAAATATGTTGAAGTGCAAGTTCAATATTCTCTTCATTCGGTTGTTGTTTTCTTGTTTATTTTTGGACACAAAAATTTATTAATTTTCGTAAAAGATGAATAAGATTATACGGTCAACAACTTTTACTTTTAAATTATTACTTTTCGCTATTTTTGATCAAATCAAAATTATTCGGACAATTTAAAAATAAAAGTAAACCAATATTAATAGAATGGAAAGAACAGTAATTTTGCCAACACCAATCGATTACTGATATTTCTTGACGTCTCATGTATTAAAATATAACACTCACAAATCCTCATGCATCCATGTGTTTTTATTTCCAGTCATCGATTATTTTCAATCTATTTATGTGTTTAAAATTTGGTTTTGGATTAACCAATTTTCTATGAAATTATTTATGGTGATTGAATTGATTTTGATTATTCTACTTTCGAGAAGATATTTCTAGCATATTAATTTGATCATATAGATTATGTAATAATTTGATTAAATGAAATCACAAGTGTACATGTTTGGATGATACTATTATGTTATAATCTGCTGGGACGACCATCCACTATTGCAAGGTCGACGTTGCCCTCATAATCGGGCTTCTCGTACACTTTCACTTTATCGTGCAAAGGATAATTGCGGATAGCATTTACACATCACATTCGGCGTCTAACGGCATCTGGCATCTTTATTTTTTAGGGTAAAAATTAAAACTGCCCCATATCTAATATATATATCTTTAAAATATTTAATACTTACACTTACATGTATAAAATAGTCACTTTTTAAAAGTGATCAAAAAGTGTCCTAATTTATTTTGTGGATCCCACACACTTTTTGACCTAAATACATTGGAGTTTGAATATTGCACTTATTGTTCCATCATCCACTCTCTCTCTCTCACACGACCCACAGGCCACAACCAGTGACAAGTAATCCTCCCACAACCGCCGCTCCTTAAGTTCTCCACCTTCGTTCCACCACCAGCCATGGCTCACTCTGACGATGAGATTCCACAAGAAATCCAAGTAAGAAAGCATCTGTAGAAAGCATGTATATATTTAATTTTTTTGTCGAAGCATGTATAGATTATTACTTAATATCATCTGTAGTGTTGAAAAATGGTACAACCGGTGACTATGGAGCATCCATTGGTGGGTAGGCTAACCACCGGTGGATGCATTATCTCTCATATCTTGTCACCGGTTGTTGTGTATGTGATGATAGTATATTTTTTGAAGCATGTCTAACTGACAACTGGTGGCTAAATACTGCTGAATTACATCCACCGGCAGTGCCTCTTAACCGCCGGTGGATGTATTTTAGCCACCGATTGTTACACCATTATTCTTATCATAATTTTTATGTTTGGTTCTTAATATTGTGTCTAATTAAATATTTGAATTTTGTAGGAATCGGAGCATCCGTGGTACCGTTGGCCCGAATCACTGAATTGGGTATCGCATGTGAATACCTACTACATGATTGGCTTGTTAAAGATTATCAAGGACACACTTATCGATGTCAGAGACCATGAGCTGGTCAAGAGGTTTCGGAACGGACCGTTAGTCCATTTTATCAATTGGACACGGGGCACGCTGTTTTTCCCAAGCGATACACAGTTTCGCTTGCCGCTCTATCTGGTCGGTGCGGGGTATTTGGTTCCATATGAATGGGTCTGATGAGAAGTACACGGTGCGGGACTTCGCCCTGATCACGGGTTTGAGATTCGGGGCGTCGAATTTTGATAGTACCGCCTTCTGCGATCCGAGCCGCGTACGACTGTTCCAGATCGCGTGCGATGGCGATCTCCGTATGACCGCTGCTGACTTTGTCAACCGCTTCAAGAGCGGAAGACGCATCCCTGGAGCGCCAATGACGATATCTACCTCAAGGAAAGTAGCAACATACTCTAGCTACAGGATCGGATCCCGTCTAACATCTGCAAGCAGCAAGCAACAATGGCTGAAAAGCCGTTGCACGCTAGCTTGTAGTTCAGCTAAAACTAAAGCTAAGCTTCCGAGAGATTACAGCTTTAAGAATACCCGAACCTTTACTGAAACCTTAGATATGAGTCCAGTGAAATAGACGAATAATTAAACTTTTAAGTCAACTATTCAAGGAGATTCAACTTCGTACGTCCAAGTGAAACTATTCGAGACAAGCCTGGTTCATCGATCTATCAATTCGACGGAATTGTTTGTTCTTAAAGGAGATCTTCTATAATTTTGCACGTGAGGGGTGATTTCTCGTACTTTTTTCATCTCCATATAGCGATGAAAGTTGAGTTTGAATTTTCCATGGAAGCCAGCTCGAAATATTTGATCTTAGGTGCATTTTCCTCTGGAATATTATTGTTTGGGTACGACTGAAGTCTCTATTGGTCTTATTCTTATTGTGCGCCTTGTGAGCGCGTTTGGATCCGCAAAGGCAATCGCTCGACTGTTCCCCTAACCTAACCCGGGAACAGACCGGAGGGAACCGCAGCATGGGGAATGTGAACTCGGTATCGGTATCGCCTTTTCGAATGCCTAGAATTTTTCTTTGTCGCCCACGTGCTCGTGGCCTATATATTCATCTTCGGGCATGACGACCAGGGGAAAGCATTCCTGTGGCTTTGGGCACCAGCCGATGACATGGAGAGATTCTACCGGTATCCTTGGGGTGTGTTATCGTACAAGATCCTCCTAAACTATGTGAGGAAGATTCCGGACAACAAGAAGTACCACTTTTATGGCCCAGCATGGGCATTGATGATATGGGGATTCGAGGTGATTCCTGGGTTGGGAGAGGTCTCCGGTAGGCCCCGTGGAGGCGACGAGTTGTATCCGAGATGCCTGCGATGGAATTTCCGGAAGAGCCCGGATACGCATGACTAGCACGATTTCTATGAGAGTTTGGAGGTAATTTAATAATTAGATGCGTATTAATTTATATTTGATATTGTTATTTGTTAATTAATCTTCTTACAATGCTCATGTTTGATGCAGGTATATGATATGACCAACCTAGATCTCGAAGAGGACGAGAGAGAGCTACCGTGGACACTGTCTGTCCAGTGCCCGAATCTGATCTCGGTGCAATGTGCTCCACTGACGAGTCTTACTGCGAGGAATCTGGCTAAGCTACGTCGTGCTAGATAGCCGGCACCACCTGTTGTGATGGGGACCTTCAGTGGTTGAGGAGATACCCGAGCCGAGCGAGCCGACAGAGAGACCACCCTGACATCGGCTGGACAGGGGGAAGCGTGCCCGACTGCCTCCCACTGATTCATCTTCCAGCAGCAGTGGAGGTCCTCCTGCTCTTAGACGTTCCGCCGATGATGTGGGACGCATTAGAGAGGCGGTTGCACACGCATATTGATACCCGGATGGACCAGATCCAGAGGCACAACGATTCCCAGATGGACCAAATGAAGAAGTGGATGACGGGTCTGGTTGAGAAGATGATGTGCGGCACATCACGACGGAGTTCACCAGTGGTAGATACTCGGAGACGTAGCCCACCGATTACTAACTCGGCTCGTCCATCGTATGTTGCAGCTGCTGATGATGATGCTCGACCATCTACCACGTTGCCCGAGCAGCTGACCATGATAGCCGAGGCGACAGGCTCGTACCCTGAGCAGTTTCCATACTCCAGCAGTGGCTTCTCCGGACAGATGCCCGAGCCGATATACAAATATGTTGTCATACCCCCTAGCTCGGGTTCGATCTTCACTTCAGCTGCCGAGGACTTGGCTCGAGCATTTGGATTAGATGTTCCCCATTTTGGAGTATCATATGCGCCATCGAGCTCCTACGATCCTTCGGCGATGCCGTTCCCCGACGTACAGTATGCTAGCTCGTCGATGCTGAGCGAGACGATCGATGCTCCATATGTGACCATGCGGGATTCTACATCTTATTTTCAACCCGGACAGGTAATTTTATTTTTTTACACTTTAATTTATTATTATTTTATCATGTTTAATTTTAGATTTCTAATTTTTCTTTATTAATTTAAAGTTACCCGCGATGGGGCACATTGATAATGATTTTGTGCCCTTAGAGGAGTTCTTTGTGGAAGAACTTCAATACGAGCCTCCACAGGAGCCTGTTTATCCAGACGATGAGACAATTCAAAAGTTCAAACGTTTTATAAAGATGTCTTGCAATAAGTCAGTGAATACCATCGAGACTGAGTATCCTTTTGTTTCAACTTATTTTAAACTGTCAGTACGTGGCATTGTTTAGACCAGACCCACGAGGAATATTTCCAGCCGATATACTTCCAATTATATTAAATTGCTCGCAATTTAAAACGATTTCGTTATAGATTAATAAGTTGACCCTAGTCGTATTCTCAATGAAGACTCAACAGGGCAATTATATTCTTTGTTTGTAAAAACGGAAAGCAATTAAAAAGAGTTTGATTTGGATTTCTATAGTTAGGCGAAGAAAGTAAATAAGAAAGCAATTAAATTTTAAACTAAGAACGAAAATTAAATCTAATCTAGAAAAGTAAAGAACTTGAAGTTTGAAAACGAAAGAAGAACGAAAAGAAATCTGGAATTTAAAAGCGGTAAAAGGAATTGAAAGCATAAAACGAAACAAACGATAATAGTGAAATAAACAAAGCAACAATTTAAGGGAAAGAAACGAACTTGAATTAAACTCAAAATACGTCTGGAAACGACAATGAAAATCTGGAAATAACGGTGTTCGAATGTTGTAAACGGCTAACTCCAAAATGAAGAACGGAGCGAAGAATCCTATCTAGAATGCTAAGTCTCGACCCTTGATTGCGGGATCGAGACGAACTAAAAATAATGGAAATATGCTGGAAAATTAGTCTAGGAATCGTGCCAAAAGGAGTCGGGATGAAGTGTGGAGAACTGTGTTATATCGAATGAATGGCACGACGTGTCTTTTTATAGCGAGAGGAAGGTCAGCGGTCTCTGGAAGTCACCGACCGCTGACTAGGGTTGTTCCGAGTGGCGCTAGGGTTCGTTGCAACGGCCCGCGCGAAAAATGAGGAATCAGCGACCGCTTAGACAGGTCAGCGGCCGCTGACTCGTGTGCCGCGGCCTGGCACGGCCGCTGGCGCGCGGCTGGTGCGGACGCTGGCTCAGCCTGGCTAGTCAGCGACCGCTGATCATGGGTCAGCGGCCGCTGACACGGTCTGTCGCGTGTCCTCTCGGTCTCTGGCGCGCAACTGGCGCGGTGCTGGCTCGGTCGCTGACATGCCCTTCGGCACACTTCTTCGTTTTCTCGTCTTTTCTCGTTTCTTTTCCACTTTCGACACTCATTTAGGCCAATGATCCTGAAACATAAAATGAAACATACGAGCCAAAACATCACGGAACGAGGGAAAATAATACGAATAAAGATACAAAAAACCTAAGTTTAGACGAACAAAATAAGACTAAACACCTTTGACTGTTGGATGGTTCAAAAAAATGATGGACTTCACGGAAGACTACTATTCGGAGGTAAATAACCTATAAAGTCGAGTTTCATTGGACATTTCTACTTTTGGCTTAATTTCCTATAATTCATATTTTACAGACGGTTGACCTATATATGATGGAACTTCAGTCGAGATTGATACTTGCAGACCACGTTTATCCCGATCAAATGAAGGGGAGAACCGTCATTTGCAACACTGATTATTTCGTAAGTTATTAACTAAATAAGATTTCAATATTATTAATTTTATTATTTGTAGTTGTATTTATTTAAATAACATTGATTTTGTAGACGAAAATGGAGTGTGAGTATGACGATTGCCTCGTGGATATGAAGAATAAAGGGATCCACTTCGAGCGATGGCATTTCGTTGAGAGTTACGTATCCATCAACTGTGTGCCAACAATTGGGTTGTTGGAGGTCATACATGACAAAAGATCGGGATCTACGTGAACATCACTTTGTAGTTGTGGTTGCTAATTTTCCGAGTCGTACGTTGACGTTGTACGACTCTAATATTTGTAACATCACTCATGAAGTTTATATTTCCCGGATCAGAGCATTAAAGCAATTGTATTATGGTCTTCCAATTGTGATGAAGTTTTCTGGATATTATTTGAAGAACAAGAAGAACGTCGGCAGTAGTGAGGAGCCGTTCACATGGAAGCCTGTATGTGTATGCAGTTTTCTGAAACAAACCAACAGTGGTCTTCCCAAATTATTTGATCTTGCCGTTAAGATGATAGTAGCACAAACCGTGTGTTGCTTCAGGAAACACGATGTTGACGGTATGCTCAATTGACACATGTGCATCAGATACAATCAGAGTGTTCGGCGTGCTACCATAAGTGCTCCTGACTCTAGTAAGAAACCATAACCAAGACTCATGATTCTCTATCGGCCTAATCCCAAAAGCCAATGGGTACACATGCGCATTTGCATCCTTCATTACTGCAACGAATAAGATGTCATTTTTCTTCCCCATAAGGTGAGTGCTATCGACGACTATCACATGCCTCATGCATAAAGAAAACACGGCTCTACAAGCTCCAAGAGCGACAAATAAATGTCTGAATCTTTCGTCGGGGCCGACATCGAGATCAATGATCGTACCTTGATTCATAACTTTCAGCATATGTAGATACACAGGCAATAGCTGAAATGACTCATGATACTTGCCATAAATCATCTCCAAATCATGATTCCTCCCCCTGAGTACAACATCGTAGCTGACATTCATGCTGAAACACCTCTTACGCTCCTCCTGAATAGCCTTCGGCATAATGATCTCATTTGCATTGCGCATCTTCTTTGCAAAAAAGGCACCTATCACCTTTGAGTGAACCTTTCTCGGAGCAATATTAGTTATGTCATCCACACATGTGTGCTGTCCGCTGAACTCGGATACAACCCACATACCCCCATGACAATGAGCATGCAATAGGAACGAGTAGTCTGAAGACAATTTACATACCCAGTGCAGTCGATATGTGTCTGATCTAATGACTCGGTACTCAACTCATCTCTCCAGGTTCCACAGTCCAACAGCAATACTCAATTCTTCCTTGTCATTATAGATCGATCCCTCAGCTAATTCTTCAAGTGTTGGGTTTTCTTCGATCAGCACGTCAGATGTCGATGTCAGAGCATTAGGAGGGATCATTGGAACAATCCAATTTCTTAAACAACCTTCTGTATTAGGGTTGTACTCAACATCACCATCGACATCCGGATACATCATTTCAAGGACTCTTCTAATACCTCCTGCCTCGTGCATCCATGCTGCGAATTCGGAGAATGTAGCACTATTCATTGCAGCGGGTCGTTCTTCTTCGGAATCTGATGAAGAATGCTCGAAACTCCCTTCAGAAGCAACAAAATCCTCATCATCATCATCATCTTCACCATCTTCATCTGGACATGTGTTCAGATCAGGAATTCCAGTAGGTTCGTTAAACCATTCAGAAGATGTCGCAACCCTTCTGATGTTGTCGAGATCATCCGTCCAGTCAGTATTGCGCGATGTCCTGCCTATTCCATAAGACGACATTGCCAAATCGACATACACTGTACAAGACAGGTGGTTGTTACATAGAACTTGGAGTTCTTGATCGGTGGTCATTCGAAATTTGAAAGGCCGACCATTCCTCGATCTCGACAGATAGGAGATCTTGTATTGTGTGTCAAGTGAACTCCACATGTATTAATGTAGCCTCTCAAACATGATATTGTGATGTTATTCATCGGTAGGGGTGCTATTCTCTCCTCACCATCCGTGTAAGTACATCCGACCCAAGATCCCCCAGTTTTCACATTCACGTACATGTATTCCTCCATCTGCATTGAAATTTATAAGAACTTAGCAACTAAAGAGATTAAAACACCTGGAAAACATGACAACTGCCCGCTAAAAGGGCAAAAAAAGACAACCACCGGTGGCTTTTGCCCACCGGTGGTTGCTATATTTCAACCAGTTGTCGTTGATTTAGGTTTGAAACATGCTTTCATACCTGAATCAACAACAACCGGCCGCAGGATGCCAAAAAAGGGCAACCACCGGTAGCCAGAGGACCACCGATGGTTGATGTTGTGCGACCGATTGTCATGGAAAATAGGTGGAAACATAGTTTTCCACCTATATGCATGACACTCAGTGGTTGTTGCTAAAAAATAAGCAACAACCGGTGGTTATGACATCAGTGGTGGTTGTTCTTGTGCGAGCGGTTGTCTATTTCTACCAAATAAAATACAGATTAATGGGTGAATACCTGATTTTTTGGCGAAAATATCTTCAAATGGTTGAGATCGAACTTGAAACCGAAGTGTGTCTTGATATATTTGAGAGATAAAATGAGTTGCTGGAGAAATTATGAGTCAATCATGAACTTCATGATTAATACATAACAACCCACTTTCGCAGAAATCAATACTAGTGGTAAGATAATCTTACACCTTTTTAAAGAAAAGTGAGTATTTTTTGCATGTCCTTTTTAGCTTTTGGTTATATTTGACATGTATTACTTTAAAAATGGGTAATTTTACCCATTATCACTATTTTTTATATACTCTCTCCAAATTCTTTTATATTTCTTATTTTTAAATAATTGTTTTATTCCAAAATTTTAAACTATATTTATAATAATTTTTCAATTTTATCTTTATTTAATAGTACTTACTAGAATATAATATTATTTGTAAAAATGTATTTAACATAGAGTATAGAAGTAAATTGTTTTATTTTATTAGAATGTATAATCTAATAAAATAGGACACTTAAAAATAGAATTCAAGTAATGCAAACAACAGATACCATATAAAATATCTCATTTGTCTCATTTACTTACTTGATTCACGCAAACTAAAACACGCTTTAGAATTTTACCTAAGCTAATGGGCTAAGGATATTTTTATACCATCTATATCTATATATATATAAAACAGGAAATATTTAATTTGAAATCAATTTGAGTGGCGATTTTGTAATTAAATCCAATTTTAATGTCAACGATAATATTATAACTATTAAACTAAAAAACTAACATGATTAAAATTCAATCTCAGTACCTATACCATAAAGCCTATACAATGAACCATTAGAGCATCATGATAAGTTAATATTGAACAATTCATAATATACATGTACAAACTGAATCTATTTAGTACTAAAAATTTGTCTTATTTGACCATGATATATAATTATTTTTAATATTTAATACTAATAATTATAATCAATTTATATAATTGATAAATTCAAAACTAACATATATTGACTTTGTCCCACTTATTTAGACACATTTTTCTTTTTGAGTTGTCTCACTTATTTAGACACATTTATTTATCTAGCAAATTTTAAAGCACAAATCATGTTCTTCAAAAGCTATTACAACTAAATATTGATATCAGTGTCAAAAGTAAATGAATTCAAATAAGTGGGACAGAAGGAGTATAGTTTTTAAAAATATATCAATTTTAATGTATTATTATAAATATTAATTAAATGTTAAATTTAATAGTGAAACGTAGAGTGAAATATAAATAGTCATTCCATTTATGAGCTCTATTAATTTATACGGTACAAAGTTATATATAAATATTAAACATATTGTATTAAATAATTTCAACTTTATTAATTTACTAACTTTATTTGTAAATAATTTTAACGTTATTGGTAAAAATATATATAAATATTAAATATATTAAATTATATAATTTTTAAAATTTAAAAAATAACTACTTTTATTTTCTCTCTCCTCTAACCTTTGCTTCCTAAAATTATTTTATTCAGTTTACAAAAATATTTATAATATACATCTAATTTTAAAGATCTTGAAAAGAGAATTAATTTGATATAAAATATAAGAAATTTATTATATTAAAGTTATAATAAGTTAATAAATTGAAAATAATTATATATATATATATATACATATTCTCATACATATAATTTGGTTTATAAAATGTTTCTATATGGATCATTTATATTTACATTTATATTTTTTGTTTTTATTTTGTTTTCTCCTATAGATATTTAATATTTTGTTATTATGTAATTTTATATAAATATTAATTATGAAAAAATTAATTTCTTTCCTTAATTCATATATCATATAAAATTAAAAAATATATATTATTAAAATTAATTAATATATAATTATTAATATTGTTGTTATATATGAAAAATATATAACAATGTTGTATATGTTGTGATAACTAATTTGATCAAAAATATATTTAAGATTAATATAATTTAATATATTAAAATAAATTTTTAAACAATAACTATTACACGAATTTGTACTAAAATTGAAAATCAATTTTGAATGATAACTTTGTAGTTGACTTCAAATTATTAATTTGTTGTTCCACAAAATTATGTCAAATATTTATTATTACATAACATAATTAGAATTTCACAACAAAATCTAACTACAAATAATAATAACTTCAAATATATGTATTTTGAATTTTTATCAATATACATATATGTTTAAATAGTTATATAATATAGTCTTATTTGTTAATTTTAATGTGTTGTTATAAATTAATAAAAAGTGACCCTTTATAAAATAAAAAATAATTTGAATTAGGTAAAATAAATCGAAGTTATTATTTCAAATCGTTGATCACGGTTCTCAAATTTTGAAACTGTAACTGAATTGTCCTCAACATAGTCACAATTGAGAATATAACTATTGATTACAGTTCTAAAATCGCCGAATAAAATCGGATTACAATATTTTTGATTTCTTTAAGATATTTATGCATAAATTATTTATAAATAAATAATCTCGTACATAGCACGGATGTAATAGGTAGGAAATATAAAAAAGTCAAACTTTATTTTAACATTTTAATGAATAAAATAAATCTATATTATTGAAAGGAAGAGATATATTTAAAACTTTTAGGTAAGAATATGATGATTTGAACACCATACGAGCAGCAATGTTTGCAATGTGGCTAAGAGTTAGGAGTGCTTATAAAATCATCCATTTTAACATAGTTGTCTTGTATATTTCTTTATGTATTTTTTGTGCCGAAGGAATTTGGTGTTCAACCTTTTATATCTCACGCTTTATATCCCAATAGAAAATTTATCAGTTTAATTAATACTCCGTCGATTTTATATAAAGATACATCATTTGACTCGGCACGGATTTTTATAAAATATAGTTAATTTAAGTAGTAAAAATATTATTAAGTATTAAAATATATTTAATTTGAATAATAGTGGAGATTGAGACCCACAAAAATGTGTTATTAAATATTAAAATATATTTTAATGGTAGTGGAGATTGAGGCCCACAAAAAAGTGGTATTAATTTGAAAATGGAAGGTGTATGTTTATGTGAAACTTACTAAAATGACAAAAATGTACATATGTATGTAAACGGGTGGAGTATTTTTTAAAATAAAAATTTATTATATTATAATGAATCATAATTAAAGTTTATTTAAGAAAATTAATTTTTTTTCTAAAGTTATATATGTATTTTTTTTTTAATTTATTAATCCTAAAAATCATTTAAAATGATATTAAATTTATAAAAGTAATTATATATTATATTTAAGTGTGATGAACCTATAGTATAAGTACAAAATTAAATTAAAAATATATAAAACTGATATCGAAAATGCTAAAAAATAAATAACTTAAAATTTACTTGTGGGATACGTGAGATGTAAAATCGCACACTAAATCCTATTTCTATCTTGTGGATTCCTCTTTCCAGTATAATTATTTTAATTCGTGACACTAATATAATGTTTATAAACCATGTAATTTATGTGTTCTATTTGTAAGGTTTTTTTCTTTTTTCTTTTTTCTTTTTTCTTTTTTCTTTTTTCTTTTTTCGTTCCCTATAATATCATGTGCTTTATGACACTAGTCACTAGGTATACACGTGTTGTTTTTGTACTCTAGTCCCCTGGCCAACAATATCATTGCGAATTCGTATTATCCCCAATAGATTTAATTATTAAGAGAGTAGCCATTGTCACACATTTATCTTTATCTTTTACTGGTGATAGAATTTGCCAAAATTGGTGAATCCTATTGTAGGAAGGATTCATCATTTATTGGAAATTTATCATGCTAGTGACATATGACCTTCCTCTACCTCACAACTTGGGGGTATTCTTTCTTCTACAGTGACGGGTGTGCGTCTTTACATCTTTTCAGAATCTGATTGATTGATTTTTATATATAGTTAAGTAATTATGAAAAAAATATGATTAAAAAATGAGAAATAATCTAAACTCTCCGTATATTTAGAATAAATAATTAAAATTATTGAATTTATTATAAATATTTTTCATTATTTTAAAAATTTTGAAGAAATATTAAACTATTAATAAATAATAGAAATATTATTGAAGAAAATTTTCATAATCTGATAGGATTTTTTATTAATAAATAATTATAAATAATTGACTTTGAGATAAAATAAATAGGATTTTTTATTATTGAAGAAATATTAAATTAAACGATAAATCAATAAATTATAGTCGGAAAATGAAAGTTAATAATTTTTTATTAAATATATATTATTCATCTATGTACATGTCTCTTGGTCCTAATACCAGTTATCTAGTTTATATAATGGGTAATACACTAGTGAAATCTTTTTTCGTTTGAGTCGAGTTGATCAATGCGTATGAATCAAATCTGAAGGCAAAGTTCAAATTTGACTTTCATAGGAATCATTCGGTATATATTTAGAGGGGTGTATTGGTTGTGGATTTTGTGGGATTTGTATAGACTTTTAAAATTTGGTGTATTCAATTCACATTTTAAAAAGTCTTTCAATATCCTAGGTATTCAATTCAAATTTTAAAAAGTCTTTTAAATTTTCTAAGTATTCAACAGTTTATGAACTTTAATAGTCTATAAATTTTCATAAATTCTCTTTCAAAAATATATATAAATTGTATTATACAAAATTTCTTCTAATAACTAGAGATTTCAACGGATTCTCTCAAACAATTTTATAAACCCAACTAAGGATGACCATTTAGCCCCGCCCGACCCAATCCTGACCTGACATTAATATATAAATTAAATACAGTATAAATATTATCATTATAATTAATATATAATAAATATAAATGAATATATATTAAATAACATATACAACTAAATAAATTTGGATTTAATATTTATTCACATTTAAAAGTATAATAAATGTTAAAATATATAAAATACAATTAAAAAATAATTATATATTTTTTATGAATTAAAAATAAAGAAATATTTTAAAAAATTAATTAAAACAATCACGGGCCTGACCCGAGCCCACCTGATTTATATGCGTCTGGACATGTGCCTAATTTTTAGGCCCAACTGCACCATGAACATGTACAAATAACCACGGACCGCATCTGGGCATAGGGAAGTCCGACCCATCCCGACACATTGTCATCCCTAACCTTGTCACGCCCGCATTCTACTAAGGATAGCAGAATCCGGGAAACCGTGACTAAGGGAGGGATTTAAGAAGCGGGAATAGAATGGGGGAATGGAATCAAGATGAATTGAACGACATTCTCATATCTTAACTAGGAAATTCATTGTACGAAATTGACAATTGGAGTCATAAGCTCATACATAATCACGAATATTAAGAAGACTGAAGTCTTGTGTCCATTACATAGAGATCTCAGCTAGCAGCGGACCTATTCGGATCGATGAAAGTTCTACACGTATGAAGACATGTAAAACCCCCAAGAGTCAACTGTTAAGAGACCGACAAAAGCATAACGTAGCACCCCCTCCTTCATCGTTTCTTAACCTGCACGTTTAGAAATACATGCAGGGCTGAGTACTAAAGTACTCAGTAGACACGTGCCGAAATCGCATTCATACTAATATAACTGTCAAGCCATTATAGGTGAAACATAGGGATTTTGTCTCTAAAGCACCTATGTTCACCAAAAT
>JAPKLX010000094.1:700131-758414 GCA_026898415.1 Leonotis leonurus | reverse complement strand
ATGAGTTCAATTTAAATAATGTAGGGGATTAACATCGTCAATTTGCTGACTGATTTTACAAATCATAAAATTTTTCAGTATCCACAAGATATTTGATACGTAATAGTTCTAACGAAAAGAGCGGGTCATTACAAACCCCAACCCTATTTCTCCTATTTCGAGCCCCTACTAGTAGGAATGATAATTTTACACGGTCCAACTCAAATTTGTCCAAGCCCGACCCGATGACGTTATGGTCGGGTTTGGGCTAATGTTTAGGCCCGACATACCCAAACCCGACACAAATATTTAAATATCTTATATTAAACCATAAATTTTAAATAATATAAATATAATTATTATTTTAATGTATAGTAAAAATAAATTAATAGACATATTAAATAAAATTGGGATTCTAATGGATTTTTTTGGACTTTAAAAAGTTTATGAATTTAGAAAATCCATAAACTCCGTGTAGAGTTTCACAGATTTTTTTATTGATTTACATGGATTTTCATATATTTGATAGGATTGTAGAATACATTTCTCACATAGACTTTCATAGAATACAGAGCTAGGTTTTTAAGCTTCTCATTACCCGCAGGAGTTCCACTTCCCTTAGCCCATTTTTTAGTACTCCTTGAGCTAATCCCTCATTGTTTTTGCGCATTAAGCTTCAGCTACAGACACTATGATCGCATGCATAGCCCCACCAGACCAAAAAAAGATGAAAATGGGATGACAATGAGTCAGGTTGGACCCGAATTTCCTATGCCCAGTCTCGACATGCAGTTTTGTGGATGGGCCCAAGCCCGGCCCATGGCCCAACCGAACTTGTTATTCAAGGTCAAGCTCAGACTCATGTGGATTGGGTAGACATTCATATTTTATTTTTACTTTATTATTTTTTTAACATATTTAAATATATATATATATATAATTAATTTATTTTAAAATATATTTATATATTTTAATATTCATTAATATGTCTATTAATTTATATTTATTATACATTAATAACAATGGTGATATTTATATTATTTTACTCATATATTTTATTTAAAATTTGGGGTATTCAATTTAAATTTTAAAAGTCCTTCAAAATCCTGATGTATTCAATACGGATTTTAAAGAGTCTTTTAAAATTTTTAGGTATTCAACAGTCTATGGACTTTAATAGTTTATGAATTTTCTTTCAAAAATGTATAAAAATTATACTATACAAAATCTCTTCTAATAACGAAAGATTTCATCGGATTTTGTCAAAGAATTTTATAAACCCAACTCGAGATGACCATTTAGCCCCCCGACCCAATCATGAACCGACATTAATATAATTAATATATAAATTAAATATAGTATAAATATTATTATTATAATTAATAAATAATAAATATAAACTAGTATATATATTAAATAACATATACAACTAAATAAATTTGAATTTAATATTTATTTATATTTAAAAGTATAATAAATATTAAAATATATAAAATAAAATAAAAAAATAATTATATATTTTTTATGTATTAAAAATAAAAAATATTTTAAAAAATTAATTATAAAATCCACGGGTCTGACCCGAGTCCACCCGATTCATATGGGTCTGGGTTTGGGGCTAATTTTCAGGCCTGACTGGGCCATGGGCCTGTATATATAACCGCGGGCCAGATCTGGGCATAGGGAAGTCCGATCCAGCCCGACACATTGTCATCCATAAAACCTGGCCCTGTTTTTCCTATTTTGAGCCCCAACTAGAAATGATAATTTTACAAGGTATGACTCAAATCAGTCCAAGTCCGACTCGATAAGGTTAGTATTATTTTTAATGTATAAAAAATAAATTAATAGACATATTAAAGAAAATATATGAGTAAAATAATATAAATATCATCATTGTTATTAATGTATAATAAATATAAATTAATAGACATATTAATGAATATTAAAATATATTAATATATTTTATAATAAATTAATTATATATATTTTTAAATATGTTAAAAATAATAAAGTAAAAATAAAATATGGATGTCCACCCAATCCACATGGGCCTGAGCTTGGCCTTGAATTACAAGTTCGGTTGGACCATGGGCTGGGCTTGGACCCATCCACAAAACTGCGTGTCGGTACTGAGCATAGGGAAGTCCGGTCCAACTCGACCCATTGTCATTCCTAGCCCCGTATTCTATGAAAGTATATGTAAAAAAAAGTATTATACAGTCCTATCAAATCTATAAAATCCATGTTAATCAATAAAAAAAGTTATGAAACTCTACATGGAGTCTATGTATTATTTAAATCCATAGACTTTTTAAATTCCAAAAATATCCATAAGAATCCCAATTGAATACACCTCCTTTAGTGCTGAACTGATGGACCAATATTTTAACTTAATTAAGGTGCGCAAGTTGGTGGTCTGGTAACCCGTAGTTTCACATAATTGAAAGCTTTCACTTATAAAATGTCTCTTTTCACTTAATTAGTATTGATTATATAATGAATGTATGGTTATTACAATTGATATATAATCAAACAGAATACTAAAATAATAATAGAGTAAGAAAAAATTTGGTTTGAGTGGCTCGAAGATAAACACTCCTACATCCATGATTCTCGATATGACTCGAAAATTTCAACCTAAATGGATATGGTTTTACAGTGATCAACCTTGAAGCTTAGATTTATAGAAGATATCTTGAAAACTTATAGCTTCAACACTAAGTCTAATGCTAAATCTATTCTTCTATTACAAAGTTCTAGTCTAAAAACACTTGGAGAGATATTACAAGGATTACAAAGTGTTCAAGAGATATGCATACATGAATGTTTAGCACTTGAGAGATTTTTGAGCGTTTCAAAGCTTGTGAGCGCGAGGTAGCCAGTATTTTAAGATGATAAAGTCTGTGATTCTTATTAATGTAGGTGTTGGAGAGATCAAGTTGTGATTCTTTGAAATTTTTCCCTTTGAAGATTTGTAGTCTTTACCTTTTTGGTTCTTGTAATCAAGATCTTGTAGGGCGGCTCTGAGATCTTGTCTTTAAATGGAAGACCCTAGTTACATTAGGTTTGACTGGGAGTATGACCCTTTAATACGATCTAGCTTCAATCAAGATTGACTTCAAATCTTGGGAAATACGTGTCAACACTTTCTAATTTCTCCTACGTTTTTAGTTAATGAGACTTCAAAGTTTAGTCCTTAAGTACGACTGCAATATGAATGTCCTGACGATAGAATTGATGGAACCCGTATGAGGGCCTCACGAAACCGCAGGATCCACAGGTTTAATTAATTATATGAATAATTAATTCTTAAAACACACAGGAGAATATAAATGCGGAAAAATAAACTTTATACTTCTCCTAAGCAAATCATCCGCTTGTGGAGAAACGAATTGAATCGTTAGCTATCAAACCGCAATCCACGCCATTCGAATCTCCTTCTTAAATCTCCACCGAATCCAACCCTAGAAACTTCTATCCTATTCCCGATCTACTTATTAGAATATCGTGTGAGAGAATCTATCTAGTAATTTAGGATAAAAAGAAGATCAAAAATTGGAGCGGAGAACACTACTAATTTTTGAAAATTGAGAGTGAATCTCAAGGGGGGGGGGGGGGGCAATTTTGGTAAGTATGAGAGAGAAATCGGCTCCTTCTTTATGCTCCTTTTATAGACATTGTGGGCTAGGATATGGCTTCTAAAGAGAATGAATTAGATCCCAAATAATAGAACCATATCCCCACCTTTATTTATGTCTTGCAAGTTACAACTATAATTCCAATTCAAATTTGAATCATATTAAAAATTAATGTGGGCTTGGACAAATCCATAATTAAATTAAATTAATTTTCAAGTCTCTTTTTTGGGCCCAATTGAATTTAATTAATTGTTTGGCCACCTTTAGACTTAAATAAATTAATTTAAATTAAATTGTCCCCCAATTAATTACTCCATGTAAATGCAATAAAGAGCAGTTCTATTATAAATATTTATCGAATCCACTATAAGATAAATATTAAACTCATCTTGATTCATTCGAATTACAGACGTAACTTGTAATATCCCGCTATTCTACTAGTAGTTATCATGTATTGAAAATCGGAATAAGAAAATTTCGTTATAAAAGTTTTAATATATATCGATTAGCTAATCGATATTAGTAGCTATTATTCGTGCACATGATAATTATTGGAATAATAATAGATATTATGTGAGTTTGAATTAATAAGATTATTCAGAAGATGAAACCAATTAATTATTGCGTTGCATAATTGATTTGAATTCGATATAGTAATTAAAGACTTATACAATTCAAGACTAAGGTTTTAAGGATATTAATACCTTAATGGAATACTAATTATTCACCAAGAAAATGTATTACAAAGTAGTAGTATATTTTATATACTATACAAAGATGAATATTTCTTGATATTGATAGAATGATGATTCATGGAAGATATTAGTGAGTTATTATATTAGATGATTGAAATTAATTCAACAAATTACGAAGAAAATATTAAGGTTTAAGGAGATGATTATAAATGATATATATATATATACATATATATCATATAAAAGTTTGGATACAATTATGCAATAGCATCTTAAATACCAAATATCATTAAGATGTAGTATCTCTTATATAGAAAGCAGTATGATGCAGGCAATATAACCGAAACTGATAATATTACATGCAATTTCTTTAAGTACCATATAGTATTTGGAAAAACATTCTGCAGTATACATATATTATAGCAAATAATAGGCCTGTAGTCTGTAAACTAGGTAATTATCAAAAGAAGAAAAGGAAGTAATACCAACCTGCACAACATAGTAATATAATAGGCCTGCAAACCTATATATATATATATATACGAGAACAGTAAGATGGCAAGAGAAAAGAAGGCAAAACTACCAAATACAACTCTCATTCACACTATGAATAAATGTGGGGAAAAGCAACTCTGTACATATACAGAGATGTCTATAAAAAGAAAACTGCAGCCTACACTTTCCTACCCCATCCATCCATCCATCCATCCACCCCTGCACCTGCAAGAACAAAGAAAAAGGAGGGATACTGTCTTGGTTAATAGGTATAGGCAGGAGACTTTAAGGTTTAACACTCAAGTGCCCTACATACACAAAATGTTTCCCATACCTTAACCATTCTATATAACACCCAGAAGCTCATAGAGAAACACTTTCCAATCCTAGAAATCATTTTCATTTTACACTAAGCACATTTACGGAGAGGTCTCTCTCCACCCAAGGAGTTCTTCATCCACACAAGAAGCCATCCCAACTCAGAATTTTAAGGAATCATTGAGGTAAACTAAGATCTCAACTTTCAGTTTTAAATACTCTTTTATTAAGGTTTAGATCTTCTTAGAACTAAGACATGTTTAGAAACAAAGAACACATAATGCTACATACAAAAGTCTTCAAAACCTTCTACTTTTAACTATGTTTCAGAAATCATAAAACTGAATTTAGGTAGATTATAGACTATTTCCATCACTTGGGAACTCAAGTATGAAAACATTGAACTTACCCAGGGCATACACATTAAGAACATATTCAGATTACGCATTCAGGATACATTCAGAACTGCAGCTTCAGAACTTAGAAAATGTATACTTCAGAACTTAGTCATACACTTATACTCTTAGAATTTAGAAATCAACTCACATAGACCCCAAAATAGGAACTTGCTACCCTTGTTTGATGCTTCAGAAATGAATAATAGTTAAAGAACTCAATTTAAAAGTTTGAACTAAGACTACTTCCAAGAGTTCAGTTTTAAACAAAAGAAAGCATACAGATTCAGGAAGCTTAGAACTTTGCCTTCTACACGACCTAAACAATTCAGATTTCAGAACATAACCTACATTTATACCTCCAGAATGGGAAACCAACTTGAGAAGTTATAAAATCTCAGTAATTAAAAGATATAGATTACCTCAGATTATAACCAATCTGCAGAACCACTTCCATTAGGCAAAGCAGAACCAAACAAACTCCAAATCCCTCCCTCGTTCGAAATAATAGTAACCCGAGATCAGTACAAGAAATTGAAACCAAGAGCTTAAAAATCTAAATCTTAGAACCATTTTGAGAGACAAATAAAGAGCTCTATCCAGAATAGAACAATTCAGAAGAATAAACAAGACTGAAGAATTATTCTAATTAATACCCCATCACAATTTCATTCAATTAAGAAATACATAGAACAACCAGTTTAACATGCAAATTCAAAGTTAGAAATTAATTCACATAGACATAAAATTTGATAAGAAAGAAAGAAGATTAGAGGCTACCTGTGAGAAGCTCGGCGGCAGTATAGGGGAGCTCCGTTGGGATTCTCTTCGAACAGCCCTTCCACCAGAAACGCCAGTGAGCTCCTCGCCGAGACTGAGAGACAGACTGGGAACAGAGGGAGGCGGCGAGAGTCGTCGTCCCTGTTTCAGAAAGAGGGAAACTAAGAGTAATTAGAATTTGGTTTCAAACCAAAATCAAATCAAAATTTGAGATGTATAGATTTTCAGAAATTAAAATGGAATTGAGGATAGAAAAGATTGAGAGAAAGAGAGATCTTACCTTAGATGGCGATGGAGCTCCGGTGAGTTCCTCCTCCAGAAGCAGTCGAACGGGAGGGGAAAAATCAAAGAGATGGAGTTAGAGAGGTTGTAAAATTTTTGAAAACAATTAGAACTTAACATGCAGATTTCAAACCGAGTAGAAGAAGAAAATATATGCATAAACTAAAAGGAAATGTAGAGAGAGATGAAGGATTCCACCTTAGAAGTGGCGACCACCAGCGACAGCTTCCCTCCGGCGAACCTTGCGCCATCCGTAGCTGGGAGAAACCGAAGGAGAGAGAGAGTGTGTGGCGACAGAGAGAAGGGGACGAGTGAGGAAGAGGAACAGGAATGGTGTGTCTGTGAATGAGAGAAACAGAAAGTGAGAGGCGAGGAAGGGAAAGAATGGCTGGGGAAGGGTTGACTAGGTCTAGGGTTGTGTTAGTATTGGGTTAGAAATAAGATGGGCCAGGTGATGGGCTTTAATTAATTATGGAGTGGGTCGAAGGAATATTATGAATGGGCATATTAATTCGAGAATTGGGCTAAAGAGTTGGGCCGAAAATTTAATAAGGAGTTGGGCTCTACCTTATTAATGGACTGAAATTATCAAATGGGCCGTTTTAAATTTAACTATGGGCCGTAGAGAAATAATAATACGGGCCTAGTACATTTTCAGAATGGGCCTATCTAAAGTTATTAGTGTAGGCTCAGTTTAATATGAAGAATGGGTTTAGGAATTTAAATTTTGGTTCAAGGTATAGATAAATTGGGTTGGTTATGAATTGATAGATTAAGCCCAAATGATTAGACTATCTTGTAATATATTTAAGAGATGAAATTAGTAGTATTATTTCAATCTTAATAAATCCTTAAAGAATAGTAATTAAAATTAATATTATCTATAAGAGTTTAGCATTATAGCTTGAGATTAAATTATGTTGAATAATTACAGTACCCATTATTAAATTAATTGGATAAAGCAAATAAAATATAAGGGATTAATAAATCAAAGAATGATTTAAAATCCTATGAAAATAGTTATAGAAATCCTTAAATACTCGAATATTAGTCGAGTAAGAAATTAAAATAATTAATGAAATAATAGAATATTATTTCATTTTATTTTATAAAATAGATTTTATATACTCACAAGGAGTATCTTCCTCTAAATTACGATTAAGGTTACGGAAGAAGGAAATACTAAACGAGAAAGGTTCAGACCTTACTAGACGAGGAAGCGATTCAGGTAGGCTTTCTTATACAACTAAAATTATGTGTGTTGTATCAGTTTATGTTTCATTTCAAAAAGCATTTGAACTGAAATTATATTTCAAGTATTGTCTTGCCATAAATGTTTTATGTTTTGTATGAAACATATCTGCTATGATTATGAAATCAAATTTGGGTTCCAGTAGGTTAGCGTCTCCACTCGAACTATGATTATGAAATCGAATTCGGGTTCCAGTGGGTTAGCGTCTCCACTCGAACTAGTGTACACAATGGACTGTGAGTCAGCGAAAGGTTGACCGGTCAAGTGTCCGTGGAAGGTGGCCACCTTCCCGACACACAGAAATTACAGATATGATTGATTACTAAAGAACTTAGACTGACCAGTCAAACTTTTAGATCCCACAAAAGAATTTAGTGAACATAGGTTTCTTTCAGGTAAAATCCCTATGTTTCACTGTAATATGGCAAGGACAATTATATATGTATGAGTGCGATTTCGGCATGTGCCTACTGAGTACTTTTGTACTCAGCCCTGCATGTATTTATAAATGTGTAGGTTGAGCTGTGATGTCAAGGAGGAGTGCTCAGCGATGGTTTTGTCGAACTCGATTAGCATAAACTCTTGGGGGTTCTATGTGTCTTCATACACGTAGGATTTTATTATGCGATCCTACATATTCCGCTGCTAGACCTTTATGTAATATTTGAGCTTATGACTCTGACTTCCCGAATTTACGGGATAAATCTTAACTTTACGGTATGAAGGGAATATCCATTGTCTTACTCTCGTTGTTTATTCCTTTCATTGGTCATGTTCCCGACTTTACTAGAATTAGTAGAAAGCGGGCGTGACATAACTCTTTTGTCATTATTTATTTCCCGCGTTTAAAATTTTCTAAATTCATTAATTAATTGAGTTTGCTGACAACTCAAAATTAATTAATATATTTATTCGTGAGTGATCCAGTTCAAACCTTTAATTTTACATATGGAATAAATTTCCAACCGGCCGGGTTTTTTATGCAATAAACCTTTCTGAACGCCTCACGTGGATTTAATCAACTCGTGTCACCGAGATGTGATTCTGTACGACATTACTATTTAGGGTTACGGAAAGCCCGCAAGCGTAGATGAATCAAAGCAGCGTATAATCAACCGCCTATACTAATGTCATCATCACAGATTAAAAAATGAATTAATTTTCGAGACCTCGTTCTAAGTATCAGCACGTTAGAAATTATCTCACTGTGAAACCTCTCAATATGTATATGCAAAGCATGTGTATTCGCTTATATATACCGACATCATTCTGCGGGATAAGGTCAGCTCTCGCATCAAATGGTATCGCAACCTTTACTGACTAGACTGTCCAAGTGCGTATAGACTGTGACTTTATATTACAAAGGAGTCGACTGTGTTACCTTCCGTGATCATATATCCACCACACAGTCTACAATTGTAATAAATGGACTTGTTTGCAATTCAATATAATAACAATAATAAACAAAAACCAATGATAGAAACATTTAATCTCATTAAAGTGCAATTGAAAACAAGTTTGATACATCCTCTAAGCATAAAACATGCTTTGAGTTGTACCAACCCTAACAAGAATAACCAATTTTCAGGTTTTGGTCTATTAATCTGCAGACCAGAGTCCTTTTTTTCTTTGATGTACATATAAATTGAACTCCTTAACATGTGAATTCTTGAAAATCTGAGACTAAGACTAAACCTAAGGTTCTGGACTGAGACTATCTTTCTGGGAAGTTTTTGAAACTGAATCAAAACTCTTTTATATATTTTCCCAACAATTTCCTCTTTTATGATGATGCTGGAACGTAACCTGAAAATTATTATTAAATTAGAACTTAATAATAGAAACGAACCCGAATTAATAAACGGAAGCAAACTTGATTAATAATACCGGAACGAACTTGAATCCACAACGAAAAATGGTAAAGAACTACGAACTAGAATGTTGCAATTAGCTATCATTTGAAACCGAATACTAAAACTAAGAACTACTAACTAGAAATCAGAAGTCTCGAACCTAGAACAATAGGTCCAGAGGTGCTCGAAATATTAGTACAAATCGTCTGGAAGAAGGTCTCGAAAAAGGTCTCGAAAATGATGATTATCGAATGAGAAACACGTCGAATATTTATAGGCAAAGAGGGAGGTCAGCGACTGCTGACAAGGTTGTTCCATGCTTCCGGCGCTCATAATCCGCTGAGGTGGTTGGCGCTGGCCCGAGTCAACTGTTGGGGTCAACGGGCGCTGAAGGGTTAGCGATCCCTGGCCCTGGCTTTGCGCTGGCTCGGTCTCTAGCTCGGTCGTGGCTCGATCTGGCACATCCCCGCCTAGTCAGTGGTCACTTAGGGCTACGCGACCGCTGACTTATGCTCTCGGCTCTAGTCTTCATCCTCTTGTCATTTTTTGATCTTTTCTCGTCCCGTTTCCAACTTTAACACTTTTCTAGGCTCGTGATCCTGAAACATAAAATGAAATTTAATTGGAGCCCGAAACCACATGCAAAATGAGAAAACAACAAAAATAAAGACATGAAAAATACGAGATTAGACGACCAAATAGAGGCTAAACAACCCCTCCACACACAAAACCTTGTTTGTTATCAAGCATAATTTAGTCTAAAATATCCATCGGAATAATCTAACACGACATGCATTCTTGACAAGACTTCAAATCATTCCAAAATCAATCTTCTTATCATCACATCACGTCACATGGAGATCATAGAAGCAAGTATTCCACTTAGACTAGATACTCATCAATTTGAACAACACAAAACAATGATGCACAAGGTAACATTGAGATCACATAACTAGCTAGAGTTTTTATCCATCACTTTATTGGCGTATCTTCTTGTTTTCTTTTCTTTTCAATATGAGGAATATTAAGGACAATGTTCATCAGGTGTGTACTCCGAATGTTGGGGTTTTCGCGGTGTAGTTTCCCATACTAATGTCTTTTATAATTTTGAATTATTGATTAAGAGAGCGGGGTATAATCCTTATGTATACCTATTTTTAACGAACTCAAAAAGGAAATTTAGAACAATGTCAAGTTATATGGTCATTGTCGTGAGGTGTGAACAATTAGGGGTTACCTAATGTATTCTCATGTGGTTTCCCATGCTCATGATTCCCATAGGAGCAGAGACATCTTGACAAGCTTAATTCTCATTAAAATAATACGGATACACAACAAGTGGTAATAAACAACTAGCCAATCGAATCAATCAATTTATACCATCATGCATCACTATCTCGATCATTCTACTAAGATTAAGAATCCGATCACAATGTTCCACACATTCCTAGTTCATCTACTTTTCATAACACGAATCAAGTTAAATCAATCAAGGTTTTGAAATCATATCATATCTCAAACACATGCCACAACTCGATTCAACCACAAGATATCAAGACAAAGTAGCTCTAAAACAATCAAGATTTTTCATAAACAAGACACTAAAATAAAACGACTAATGCATGCACTAAAAATACACCCCTCCCCCTACAAAGATAGAGCAATGCCCTCATTGCAGAAAGTAAATAGCTATAGATTAGGGATAAGAAAGACATCCCTGAAGTGCTGCATTCGGAGCGACAAACGGGAAGAAAAACCTGAAAAGAAAACTAGACAGCAAAGGGAAAACAAAGGTTAGCCAATCACACATTCACACTAAAGGAAATGAAGCAAGAAAAGTACCTCAACAGCGAGACAAAGTCTCACTATTGGTTGGGAGGAGGGTGGGTGAATGATCCGCCAAAGGTCCAAGACGACCATTGTTGTTGCATCTCTCGTAAGAGCATGTTTTGCTCCTCCATTGCCTTTTGTTGGGCTTCCCATTGTTGGTGTTGGGTGTCAAGGCGTGTGTTGGTGTCGCGGATGTCAGAGCACATCTCGCGAATGTCGGTGGTGACTTTGGTAGTTAACCGCTCCCATAGGGAGTTCCATTGAGGCTGGGTGCCCCATTGTGATTGGGCACCCCATTGTGATTGGGCTCCCCATTGAGATTGGGCGCCCCAATCAGATCCTCAGGTCGCGTCCACCGGGTCATAGCCAAGCCAAGAAGCATCGACGTCCTCGTCGACTTCCTCCTCTTCCTCTTCCTCTTCCTCAGACTAGGCCTCTTCATTGGCCTCCATATGAGTATCCTCCACCTCATCGTGATCATGGGATGTTCGGGATGCGACTTGAGCATTGAGATACCACATCACACAATTGCGTCTCTCTTGTGGCACCAATTCGGATTGTGAGAGGACGAATGGTGCGCCTCTCAACTCGTTTATGTCAATCTTCTTGGTGGGGTGGGGGGAGCTCATTGCTTTGGGGGAATCCGCACAGATAAAGTTGAGGTGCATGGCCACGGAGGTTGCGAGGTGAAGTAGAGATGCATGGGCTCGATTCCGGCGTTGGATAGACTAGATAGATTCAAAAATGAACGAGGAAGGAAAAATCTTCATCTTGTGGATTGCAAAATGCCCGAGATGCAAGAGGCGATGAATTTATGCAAGACTCCTATCTCTAGATCCCTTAAGAATCCGTTGGGCATGCCTCCTGATGCCCAATTGTGAAAACCTGTTAACTCATGCCAAGCTAAATTCAGGTTAAATTCCGGGGGCAACCGATGGAGCCCCGTGGTGGGAAATCCAAAGATGGATTTCATCATAGAAGTGGTAACAGTATGAAATATGCCACAATACTGGAATTTAAACGACTTAAAATCATATGCAACATCAGAGGTAGTGAGAAATTCAAGTCCCAGTTTCTTAAAACAATCAAGCTCTTACTTAGCATATTTGTCTAATCCAATTTTTTTAAAATAACGAGTCACCTTAGAAGAAACACCCAAATTATTCAACAATTCCCAATCAAGGTACGAGCGAGAGTAATCTCACACGACATGTACCGTAAGTATAAGGTGCCCTCGCTCGAGTTCTAGATTTAGAATGGTGCTCCCAAGCCCTCGATATTGTCATGAACGGGGTGGAAATCATCCTCATTCCCTCATTGGCGGCTCGATTGCCCAAATTCACTTGTTTTTGATCGTTTTCTACCCATTGGAATTTTGACAAACACTTGGTGGAAAAAATGTGTATGACTTTGGGATTTTGGGATTTGGGTGTTTTAGTGGGTGAAATCGAAAATTGTTCGGATGGAATGGAAGAACAAGTAGAATTGATGGTGAATCCAAAAAATTGGAGAGAAAGAGTGAGTATGGAAGAAGTAATTGAAGAATGAAATTTGGGGGAAGGTTAGGATTTGGGGAATTTGGGAGAGAACGAGTTAAAGAAGTGGGGAAAAAGAAGGGAAGAAAGGAGTTAAAAGGGTGGGCAGCCGGGTAACTAAGCAGTCACTGATGGGTCAATGGCCGCTGAGTAATGCTCTCGTAAATGGTTTGGAGACGCTGGAAGGAATTTATGTGGGAGGTGGTCAGCAACCGTTGAGGGTTCAACCATCGCTGACTCGAGGTGGGGCATGCCGCTGGCACGCTGGGGCTGGTCGTTGGAGCGGGGTTGGCACTGGGTCAGCGGCCACTGAGTGTGCCGCGAACGCTGACCCTCCCTCTCGTAAAATTTCTTCATGCTCTCCTCCGCGGGCACAAAGTGTGCCACGCCCACTAACTTGGCCTCTCGTCGGGATTTTTTGAGATGTGATTTTTCGTTTCGTTGTGTTTCTCACCCCGGTTTCCTTCTAACTCAGTAACACCTACGAACAAGGAAAAATAAAAATTAAACTAACGAAACGAAGAATGTAAAAGGAAATGAAAGATGAATATAAGGGATAAAGAGCGTGGGTTGCCTCCCACGAAGCGCTTGTTTCACGTCGTTAGCTTGACAGGATGGTGTTCAGTCGACCGGATGTATAACTTTACTCGTTGCCAATTAACTCGAAGCGACATCTTTCCCCTTTTAGCATGTAACACGTCACCCTTCGAAGCTGGAATTTTTTTGATGATGAGTGGGCCTATCCTTTGGGATTTGTTGAGACATGTCTTAGGGTCGGTGTTTGGGCGCATGAGAGCCCCCGCATAGGTTGGTGAAAGGGCAGGCCGAAAAGTGGGATTAGCGGTTGCTGACTTAGGTGGAAGGTGGGGTGTTGGCTTGATTGGATTGGGTGTGGGCTAGCGTTGATGCTGGCCTCTCGTCCGATTTTGCTCGCCTTTCAAAAGTTTCACTTTACCGATTTCTTTTTGTGTGTCTTTTCCTTTCCTTTGAGTGACTTCTTTACAACTAGAATTCTGCAAAGTAGAATTCTCAACCAAGGGGTTAGTAGTATCTATATAACAACATGTATCTATAAAGTCAACAGAAGGTGCGGTGCGGCTCTAGTGTGCAGAGAAAGATCTTCCTCATGAAGGACAGACATTTTAATGGTACTATTTTTAACTTCAATAATAGTATTCGTATTAGCCATAAAAGGTCTTCCTAAGAGTAGTGTATGCTCGACTCCATCCTCACGCACATCTCCTATGTTAAGGACAACAAAATCAACCGTAACAATTAACCTATCAATTTTAACTAGAACATCTTCAATTATGCCTCTAGGATGTCTCACAGATCTATCTGCTAATTGTAAGCACATGCGAGTGGGTTTCAGTTTACCTAATCCTAATTGTTTAAAAATAGATTAAAGCATAACATTAACTCCAGCTCCTAAGTCTAGCATGCCAGATGTTGTATTACCGTTTCCTAGAGTGATGTCGATAATGAAGCTACCTGGATCGCGCTGTTTAGGAGGTAAGGGCTGTTACATGATAGTACTTGCCACTTCGAAGACCGTCACCACTTCTTGATCGTCGAATTTTTTCTTCTTTGAGATCAACTCCTTGAAAAACTTGACATAAGATGGGATATTCTTAATCACCTTGAGGAGGGGGACATTGACAGTGACTTTGGAAAGCATCTTATATAAATCTGCGAAATGCTGGTCGCTTTTAACATTCCTTAACCTTCTGGGATCAGGAATAGGCGGGATATACCGATTGACCACCTTATGAAGCTCCTCGTCGAGCTATTTTCTCTCCACTTCAGGTGGTGGTCCGCTCTCCTCGTGGGTTTTGACTTTGGGCCGTATTTCTATTTTGTTATCCACCACTTTTCCATTCCTTAGAATGGACACTACTTGCACTTGATGGGGTTGTTGACCTTGTCCCGAAATTTTTCCCGTTTGCTGGTTTTGTTGTAACTGATTCACAGCGCCAGAAATCTGCCCCATAGCTGTGTCAAGACGTTTAATAGTGGCATCTTGAGCTTCTCGGACCTTCTTACTTTCTTGTATAAATGCAGCTAAGTTGTCCTCAATAGACGATCTTTGGGGAGGAACAAGTTGAGGTGGGTATTGCTGCATATGTGGTGAGTAGAACTGTTGTTGCTGCAATAGTGGGAAATACAGCTGTGGTTGATGCTGATACTGAGCTTGGAAATTCGGAGCTTGAGGTCGTCGATTTTGGAAATTCTACGCTCATTGACCTTGAAATTGTGGCTTCCACCCCGTGTTTTGTTGATTTCTCCATGTGTTTTGCTGACGGGGTGGCTGAGGCATGAATCGTTGTGCGGCATAAATTTTCGCATCGCCTTCGACAGTCATCTCCGCCATTTATTGGTATTCTTCCACCATGGGGCCATAATTGCCACAAATTTCGCACGGCTCAAGTGCATCTTGCTGAACAGATAGTGATGGGGGTCGGTTTATCTTCAATTCTTAAAGCTCCCTCATCATATCCACCATTTGTTTCTTTACATCGGGTCTGGTCGTCACTGCACTAGCCTCCATTTGCCACAGTTGAGAGGATTTTTGTTGCGAACTTGTGGCTAGGGTCTCGAAAATCTCATTCATCTCCTTCGCCGTCTTGACTGCAATATTTTCTCTCGCCGAACTTGCCACCATAAATTGAGTAGTCTGGAGAATTCCCTCATAGAAGTACTAGAATAGCATCTCCGGTGCCATATGATGGTGGGGGCACTGCTGTAGTAGCTCTTGGAATCTCTCCCACGCCTCATGGAATGGCTCGTTGTGGGCTTGCGAAAAATTCATTAACTTAGTACGTACCGCTAGAGTTTTGTGATGCGGGTAGTACTTTAACATGAATTTCTTACAAATCGAAGCCCAATTTGTAAGTGATCCGGGTTGAAGAGATAGGAACCAAGATTTGTCCTTATCCTTCAGAGTGTAAGGGAAGCACATCAATTTGAGCTGATCCTCCGTCAATGACAGAAGCGGGAAAGTTTGCACCACCGTGCAATATTCTCGAATGAAATTCAAGACATCTTCACTCAGGAGTCCATGGTAAGTCGGTAGAAGAGATTGATGGTGCGGTTTCAGCCCATAATTTCGGACTGCGGTCGAAAGGACAATAGCTGAAGTAGTGGTGGAGCCGAACTTGGGCCTAGTGAAGTCACCCACGTTCTCTCGTCGAAAATCTCATTGACCATCTCTTCGAATAATCGCGGTAGTGAGAATTCATCAATGTGCTCGATGTCTTCTTCTACGGTGGCTAAGATCTCATACTTCTAATGTATGTTGTTGATGAATGGCGTCAAAGGCTTTCTAGCACTGCGGCGACCTTGCATACACAACACTCAACGAACACGTTATGCGTACCACAATATAGAAAAAAGAAGTAAACATAATCAATAAAAATAAAATAAAAAGGAACAGTGAATTAAATCGCCAAAAGCTTTCTCCAATAATGGCGCCAAAATTTGTTCGACTAAAATTGTTTCGAGTCGCTCGCAATCTAATGAGGTCGTCTTGCAATGATAAGACAATCCAATTCGTATTCTCAAGAAAGACTTAGCAGCGCAATTTAACTCTTTGTTCACAAATGAAAGCAAGTAAAAGGATGTTTGAAGGTTTTAAAACTATGCACGAAAAATAAATAATGAAAGAATGTAAATCCTAAACTAATAAAAATAAACGGAGAAACAATTTGCCTAATTAATAAAATGAGATGCGAATTGTAAGGAATACAAGTAATTTGGAAATCGGAATGAAAAATAATGTAGAAAGTACTATGGAGTTTGGAATCGAAAAGAATGTAGAACAAATAAACGAAATAAAAAAATGAAAGCATAATCAAATAAACGAAGTTAATAATAGAAACAAACCCGGAATAATAAAAGGAGGCAAACTTGACTAATATTACTGGAACGAACTTGAATCCATAACAAAAAATGGAAAAGAACTACAAACTAGAATGTTGCAATTGGCTATCCTTCGAAACCGAATACTAAAACTAAGAACTACTAACTAGAAATCAGAAGTCTTGATCCTAGAACAATAGGTCAAGAGGTGCTCGAAATATAAGTGCAAATTTTCTGGAAGAAGGTCTTGAAAAAGGTCTGGAAAATGATGATTATCGAATGAGAAACACGTTGAATATATATAGGCGAAGAGGGAGGTCTGCAGCCGCTTACATGTCAGCGACCGCTGATAAGCCTGTTCCACGCTCCCTGCGCGGACAATCCGCTTGGGTGGTTGCCGCTGGCCCGAGTCAGCCGCTGGGGTCAGCGATTGTTGGCTCTAGCTTTGCGCTAGCTTGGCCGTGGCTCGGTCTGGGACATCACCGCTTAGTCAGCAGTCGCTTAGCGCTACGCTACCACTGACTTATGCTCTCGGCTCTAGTCTTCATCCTCGTCATTTCTCGATCTTTTCTCGTCTCATTTCCAACTTTAACACTTGTCTAGGTTCGTGATCCTGAAACATAAAATGAAACGTAAATCTAGCCCGAAACCACATGCAAAATGGGAAAACAACAAGAATAAAAATAAAGAAAATACGAGATTAGATGACCAAAAAGAGGCTTAATACAAAACTTAAGGAAATATTTCCCCTTAATGAAAGAATTCTAATCTATAATAAAAATTTTGTTAGTATATAGGAAAAAAAAAACTTGAACTAAATATATGGAATCAGGACCTCGACAACTAGAGTATTGTTACCAGGTTGAAATCAATTGATAGAACAAAATTCAGTTTATAGACGATCAGTTTCTTACATGTACATATAAGAAGCAGTTCATAAATAAACTTGGAAGAAACTGAATATCAAAAGAAGGAAAAAAACAAATATAGCTATGCTAGCTAATTTGGAAGATCCACACTCTTATGAACTCTATATATGGCTTCTTCTCCATAACCAGAGTTGAGATGAAGCTTGAACTACTTGAAAAAAGCACTTATGATAGCTTCACTTTCAATCAACCTCTTTATCTTACCCAAAAAGGTTGTACTAGGGAGGACCGGTTTATCCCATGATTTCAGAGAAGTAATAATAAAAGATATCCAATGCTTAGAAGCATCTTACACTAAGATATTCCTAAACTCAATGTATGGGTAATCATCTAGAAAGTTCACAAAAAATTGATCTTTGGAAAAATATGCTTCAGAGCCATAGAGTTTCCAATAGTCATGCATCTTCATCTTTGACCTCTTCCCATTCTTTATTAACCCTAGATCCTCTTCATTTGTCCAAATGTGTCCTCGTGGGAGGGTAAGCTTCAGTGGTTCTATTTTTCTTGTTCTTTAGTCTCAACCTATATAGATTGTGAGCACGCTCAGTGTGTCGGAGCTTAGTCGTTATCACTCCGGCAAGAAAAATTTCTAAACCGATACTCTTCATTAGGTTCTGCTAGTGATAAGTACAAGGTCGATCCCACAGGGAGTTGGTGGATTCCTCTCTTGATGTCACAATTTGAGGTTTTGATTCGGGTCTTGCCTCGGGCAAGAGGTGTAACCAAGCAGAATAGTAAAAATTGTAAAAGTAAACAACTGAAAAGAAAACACTAAAAGAGTTAAATGAGAAAGTAACTTGACTTGGGTTAGAATCCTTTAGTCTTGACTTACGTCTTGGTCATCGGTGCAAAGTTGTTCATTGTCACGACATGTCATCGCTTAAGGGCGAGCGTAAGAATGGGGTTTTACTCCTATCACCCAAACGCATCACTCAAGCAGCCCTCTTTTTAATCGTCACGTAGCCACTCAAGCCCCGCCCAACACACATTTTCAGCCCAGAGGGTAAGGGTTACTCACTCCCTATCCCCTTGCCCAAGATTGCTCCTGGGCCAAGCTTACTCCGATATATCCGAATAGGCATTCGCGGAGAACACAACCATGGGCACACCATCTCAGACGCCCGTCCTATGGGATCCCCACCTACTTCACCCCATTGATCCCTCTGGCTGGCAAGCAGGAAGTCGCTAACACTTGGAGTGTCCAGCTCGCAGTTGTAACCTGATCTCGCCCAAGACTGCAACTGGCCAGACAACACCAAGGACTTGATCATGTTGTATAGGATTTAGATCCAGCACTTTACGAACACGCCAAGATAAATATATACACAGTTAGATCTCTCAAGACATTATATGTCCGAACTCAATTCATCTTTCTCAAGCTAAGTCTAATAACCTAGCTACTCATACGAAAATTAAAGACTAAGGATGAAATAAATAATAGCATACTTATATTAAATACTGAAATGAAAGTGTTACCAAAAGATCCTCTTGTCAGGACCAACCCGTGGCAAGGCCAAAAGCATAACAGAATATGAAAAGTATTTGCCCGTAGGGCTTGTTTTCTCCTCCCCAACACCCATAAGAAAATAAAAGAACTAAACTAAGCAGCCAGGCGTCGTCCCTCCCCTCTCATGCGTGTTTCTCTGATTTGTAGTGTAGGGTATATATAGCAAATCCATGGGCTTGTGCCTTTCGTGTGTTGGTGGTGGCTAGGGTTCCCAGCCGACTTTTCTTCCCGGTCAGATCTTCTGCGTATAGGAAGATACTCTCAATCCCCCAAATATTATGTGGAAGGAAAGGGAGATATCTTACCTTTTACGCGGAAGGAAAGAAATCTACCGCGGATCCCAGCATCTTGCCCTTCATCTTCTGCGCTCCCGACTGCTTAGTCTGCTCCCTTGTCTTGGTCAGTGCACTCTTCTTGTCCCTAGCTGCTGCAATGCGATCTCAAGCGGTACCTTGCCTTGGGCTTCAGACTGCCCAAGCTGCTTCGCGCATAATCTTGCCTCTTTCTCGAGATAACCTGAAACTTGCCCTACATCCTACTTGCCATAGACTTGTGTCCTTCCAGACACGAAATACGACACAAATAAAGGAAAAAAGATTCGATCTAGATCTAAAACAAGACTCAAAAAGAGCACGAAAAATGGGCTCGTCACACTCACACACTTTAAGCACTAATATATATGCACAAAAAACAGTCAAGACAAATAGGAGTTAGAGCATAAATCAAGAAATATTCTCAAGCAGTCAAGATAGCGATCAAGTGAGCTTAGAGTTGTTTCCTTACCCACTCAGCACACTGTGTTTAGGTTATGTGTTTACGCTCGACAACCTGCTTGATCAAGAAAGGTCCCAAGCCTTCTACATGTCTCCACCCAATTAGCCTGGTCAAGGTATCTATCATCAGCTCTTCATTGGGTTGTAACGTGGCTTTGACAAAAGGTTGGAAAATTTTGGGAATTGGGTTGAGGTCGACATGACTATAGTCTTGGGCAATTCCTTGACTAAAGATCACACTTAGACTTCTCCCCGGCCCTAGCAAACTTATTTTTTTGGGGTACATATTTTTTTGGAATTTTTTCTATTTTTCTACCCCTTTCTTTTTTCTGGACTCCCATCCCCCGTATTTATATATTTTTGAGATTTTTTGGTTTGTTTGTGTTTTTTAGGAGAATGTGTCTTGCCCTTCCTCCTTGCTCTATGGATTTATTCTTTCTCCCATATGTTCATCCTGACCAGGGTAGGCCTTTATGGGGTTTTTTGAATATGCTCATGAGACAAAAGAAATATTAAGGCTCAAAAATGGCTCGCAAAGGAATATGAATGTTGGTAGGACAATTTAGCTCTAGGCTTTTGAGCAAAAAGTGTCTAAATCCTCTAGAGACTTGAACAGGGCTGTAGGGTTTTGACCAAGAAGACAGGCAAGTTCTAGAACCAATCAAGCAAGCAGTTGTATATACAAAGAAAAAGAAAATCATGCTAAGCAGATATATATAGCATTTAAGGCTCAAAATCTCACAGGGTATACATGCTCATATGATCGCATTTTCGTCATACCTAACTATCCTAGAACATGCTTGATCTATACATCAAAACTCCTACGTCTAACATGCTCAAGATACATATCCAGTTAGCATGCTGACAAGACTCTAAACAAGAAAACAAATAAAAAAAAACAGACTCTCTAACCTAGGCAGACTTGGGAACCCTCCCCACTCACACACTTTGCTCAAGGGAAAGTGATTAGAATGGGAGAGGTTCCCTGGTCATGACTCTGACTGAAACAGAATAAAAAAATGAGAAAATAAAATAAAATCTAAAAACCTATAAAATAGAAAAAGAAAAGAAAAAAGGGAGGAGTGAATCATTGGTGAGCAGGGGGTACCTAAAACCTACGTGCTCGAAGTAGGCCAGTTGGGCGTCTTGCAGTAGTTGGAGTGTCTTGTCAATGTGGCTAAGGTACACGGTCAGGTCCTCCGTTGGCTCTGGCGAGGGGGACCTTGTTGCTTTCATGATGCTTTTGGTGGGGTAGACAGGCGGCTTCTCGACGGGGTCTTCAACAATGCGGGGCTCTTCATCAGCGTTCTCCTCAATGGTAAACATCCTGGTCAGGGTGGCCATGTCAAAGTGGTCCTCCCTTTCCAGGAATCTTTCATAGTCCTCCTTGATCAACCCAAACTGCTTTCCAATCAAGGTAGGCAGGTGAGATAGAGAGAGACGCTGCTGATGCTAGGATAGGATGTTACGGATATGGGTTGCCACGAACGATGAGAAGTTGAGCCGCTGCCTCTTTTCCATGGTTCCAAAGTATGAAAAGTTCACTTTGCAACACGGTATTGTTGTTGTCCTTCTTGCCAAAGAGGTTGATGGCTAAGATGCGGTGGCACATCTTGACCTCTGGATCCACCAAGGCAGAAGCCTTGGACTCGCTTCCCTTGAAATTTTTTGTTCTGGCCAGACCGTCCCACATCCGGTTCCACTTCTCCCTGGGCGCGTTGGGGACTACCTTGATTGCTGACTTGTACTCTGGGTTGAACTTCTCCCTGAAATCAATCATGTCGAGAATTACATCTAGGTCTTCGACAGCTACTTTCTACGGCTTGCCCACGAGAGAAAACTCCATCACACTGGGGACTCCTGCCATATCGACTTCCACCTTGACGCTGCCGAAGAATTCTCTGACCAGGTCACCGTAAGTGGTGGTTTCCCAGTCAAGGAACTTCTCTCATTCAATTGCTCTGAATGTGTCCCGCACTTATTCTTCCATACCCAATTGCTTCAACACTTCGAAGTCAATGGTCTTGGGGACCACGATTTCCCTTCCTTCCATCTAACTTGTCTAGGCCTTGGTTGCCCTTGCTCCAGTCCTTCTCACCAGGGTTACTTTCACGTTCTTTACGACGATTTTAAACCGGCGCTTCTTCTGAGTTTTCTCCCCAGACGAAACTTCCTCGGCTTCTTCCTCTATGGCCTTGCTGGAGCTTCCCTTCTGGCTAGCTTCCTTGGGTTGGTCGACCTCCATCTCTTTTGCCTTCTCTTCTTCCACTATTTCCTCCCCCTCTTCTTTCTCGTCCTCCACTTCCTCCTCTATTGCCTCCTCATTCTCTACTGGTGGTGGGTTTTCCTTCTCTGGGGCGGCTGGGTTCTCGAGCGTTGCCATGGCAAGGGTTTCTGTAGTTGTATTAATTGGTGGAGGTAGTGGCTCGGTTGTTGTAGAAGAAGGTTGGCTACTGGGTTTCTTCTTCGCGGGGGCCTTCTTCTTCACCATGGTGGAAGAGTTTAAGGATTTGGTGTGTGTTGGTTAAGGAAGGTGTGGGGAAGTGGTGTTCAGCAGTTTGGAAATGGTGGTGTGGGTGACAGTGAAAGTGATGAAGTGGTGGAGTGAATATTGGTTAAGAGGGATAAGGGTATCTGGGAAATTGCAGAGGTTGTAGTGGGAGGGGTGGTTGTAAAGTATGGAGGAGTGAAGGAGTGGGTGTAGGCGGTTATAGGGGGAGTAGGCTGGCAGGCGGTAGACACTTGATTGCCTCGACTGACGCGCTGACGTGGCGTCAGTTACTTTTCAGCCAAACATTTCCCGCGTCGCTCCGCCTTTCTACTTTTTGACTCTTTTCTGCACAAGACACAAAAACTAGGGTTTCCTTGGACGGAAAAATTTAATTCACGGGTTGGTCAAGAGAAAAATAAAATCAGGAGCCTTCTCTCCCTCCACTCACACACTTTGCTTGAGGCAAAGTGATAGAATGGATTAATAGGCTCCAGGGCAAAAATAAAAACCAAAAATAAAGAAAACTAAAAGTAATAAAAATATCAGGTTGCCTCCTGGCCAGCGCCTTGATTTAACGTCGTCGGCATCGACATAGTGCTGCTTCTCGATCAAGCTTCCTCAGAGGGACCTTCTGGAGCAAGGTCCGTGACTTCCTTTCCTGGGCGATATCCATAATAGGTTTTTAGCCTATTTCCATTGACTTTGAAGATTGTCTTTGTCTTGAAATCCTGAATGTTTGTAGAGCCATTAGGGTAATGCTCCCAGACCATGTATGGTCCTCTCCACTTGGTAGATAACTTGCCAGAGGCAAATCTGAGGCGATTCTCGTATAACAGCACCATCTCGCCTTTGTTGAATCTCCTTCCTCGAGCTATGTGGTCATACCACTTCTTCAGCTTCTTCTTGTACAACGCAACAATTATCATATGCCTCAAGTCTGATCTCATCTAGCTCTTGCAGGCTTAGCTTTATTCCTTCAACAACTTCATCCTAGTCTTGGTTGATCTTGCTCACTGCCCAAAATGCCTTGTGCTCCATCTCGACAGGTAAGTGGCACAGTTTGCCATATACCATACGGTATGGAGACATCCCAAAGTTAGTCTTGTAGGTTGTCCTATATGCCCAAAGTGCATCATCAAGATGATCACTCCAGTCCTTCCTTGTCTTACCAACTGTCTTCCTCAAAATGTTCTTCACAATGTGGTGGGAGACTTCAGCTTGCCCATTGGCTTGAGGATGGTATGCAGTAGATATATTGTGGTGAACTCCATACTTCTTGAGCAAACTCGTGATGGTAAAGTTATATAAGTGTGAACCTCTGTCACTGACTATCGCCTTGGGCATGCCATATCTGGTGAAGATATTTTCCTTGACAAATCGTGCTATGGTCCTTACATCTGCATTCAGAGTTGCAATTGCTTCTATCCACTTAGAGACATAAACCATAGCTAGCAAGATGTACTGGTTGCCTTTGTACTTGGGCAGGGGGCCCATGAAATCCATGCGTCATATGTCAAAACTCTCCGCTGTCAAGACTAGTATCAAGGGCATCTCGTCATTCTTCGAAATATTTTTTTCCCTTTGGCATTGTTGCATCTCCTGCACTTTTCAAAACAATCTTTAAAGATTGTGGGCCAGTAGAACCCACTATCTAGGATCTTCCTTACCGTACGCTTTGTTCCAAATTGCTCTACGCATTCCCTCTCGTGGCAATGCTCAAGTATGCTTTCTTGTTCTTCCTCAGGTATACACCTTCAGAGTATCAAGTCGGCACCTTTTTTCCATAGGTATGGGTCATCCCAGATGAATGACTCGCTCTACTTTTTAATCTTTCCTCTCTGGTATTGGTCAAGATCCATTGGGAAAGTCTTCGTGATGATTTAGTTGTCTATGTTGGCATACCATGGCTTGCCAATACTTAATCCATACAGCACTTCGTCGGGAAATCTCTCATTGAGGGATGCTTCGTCATCTTCCCTCAAGATCCTGCTCAAATGGTCAGCCACATGGTTTTGGGCTCCACTTTTTTCCTTCACTTCAAGGTCGAACTCCTAGAGTAGCAAGATCCATCTTATCAGGCATGGCTTGCTATCATTCTTGGCCATGAGATACTTCAGTGCAGCGTGGTCAGTGTAGACCACTGTCTTGCTCCCGAAGAGATATAAGTGAAACTTCTCAAAGGCGAATACCACGACAAGCAACTCTTTCTCCATGGTGGTATAGTTGATCTGAGCTTCGGTAAGTGTCTTCGAAGCATAGTAGATCACATGGCTCTCCTTGCCAATCTTCTGGCCCAGCACTGCTCCTATGGCATAGTCACTGGGGTCACACATTAGCTCAAAGGGCATCCCCTGTTCAGGTGGTCTAATTATTGGCGCCAAGATCAAGTGGTACATCAAAATCCAAAACTCCTTCTTACACTCCTCGTCGAAATCTCATGGCACCTCATTCTGGAGTAATCTGTTCATCGGTTGGGCTATCTTGGAGAAATCCTTAACAAAGCGGCGGTAGAAGCCCGCATGGCCAAGGAATCCCTGCAGCTGCTTCTTATTGGTAGGGTATGGCAATTTGGCAATGATTTCCACCTTGGCAGGATCCACTTCAATCCCTTTCTTAGAGATAAGATGGCCAAGTACAATGCCTTACTTGACCATGAAGTGGCATTTCTTGTAGTTGAGCACCAAGCCTTTGTCCACGCACCTTTGCAGTACCATCTCCAGGTGCTCAAAACACTGGCCAAAACTGCTCCCATAGACTGTAAAGTTGTCCATGAATACCTCAATGCAGTGGTCAAGAAGGTCAGAGAATATACTCATCATGCACCTTCAGAACGTGTCAGGGGCGTTGCATAGCCCAAAAGGCATTCTTCGGTAGGCAAAAGTTCCAAAGGGACAAGTGAATGTAGTCTTCTCTTGGTCCTCGAGTGCTACCCATATCTGCATGTATCTTGAGTATCCGTCAAGGAAACAGAAGAACTTGTTCCTGCCAGCCGCTCGAGCATCTGGTCAATAAACGGTAGTGGGAAGTGGTCCTTCCTGGTCACATTGTTCAGCTTCCTGTAGTCAATGCAGACTCTCCATCTTGTCTGCAGTCTTGTCGCGATCAACTCCTTGTTCTCATTCTCAATCACCTGTACGCCAGACTTCTTAGGCACAACGTGGATCGAGCTGACCCATCGGCTGTCTGAAATGGGATAGATCATCTCCATGTCAAGGAGTTTGACAATATCCTTCTTGACTACCTCCATCATGATTGGATTCAACTTCCTTTGTGGATCTCGAACTGGTACCGCATCTTGCTCAAGCAGAATCTGATGTTGGCACACTGTAGGGCTAATTCCCTTGATGTCAACTAAGGTCCATCCTATAGCCTCCTTGATGTCAACTGAGGTCCATCCTATAGCCTCCTTGCCCAAGTAAATATACTTGAGATGCTTGGGAAAGGTCTTCAGCTCCAACTTTAGTGGTTTGAGTATGGATGATTCCATCTGGTTCCTTGGAACCGGCAGTGACTTCAAAACTGGGTGCTCCACTGTTTGGACAGATTCCTCAGTAGTTACTCTTTCCTCCTTGCCTTCTCCGTTGACTGGTTTATCTTCCGTCTTGTTCAGAATCTGGGGCAAGGCCTCCTCAATGTCTTTGTCAATGGATTCCACAAAATCCACTATCTCCTCCTCTGGAGCATACTGCTCCGCCTTGTAGATATCAAAAGTCAACGTCTCTCCAGCACACTTGCAAGTTAGCTTCCCGGTATCACAGTCGATAAAGGTCCTGGCCGTCTTGAGAAAATGCCTACCTAAAAGCACAAGAGGTTTCTTGGCAGAGGAACTGCCCATGTTAAGCACGTAAAAATCAGCAGGAAAAATTAAATCTTGTACCTTTACCAAGATTGATTTGTCTGCTAGCTGGATCACGACCCTGGGTGGTTTCAGTGGCCCTATCTTCATCACATCGAACATACTCAGGGGCATGCCATTGATTGAAGCCCCTAAGTCTAGCATGGCTTGATCAATGTTGGTATTTGCTATCATACAGGGGATATAAAACATCACTGGATCCTCGCACTTGACTGGCAAATCCTTCTTGAGCACTGCAGAGACATCCTCTCCGACTAGAAATCTTGTGTTGTCAGGGTACTGTATCTTCCTGGTACATAGCTCATTTAGCAATTTTTCACATCTTGGCATAATCGCAAGGGCAGTCACAAGTGGCATGTTGAATTCCACTTTCTGGAACATCTTGAGTAGTTCCTTCATTTCTTCGACTTCTTTCGTCTTGGCCAACCTTCTGGGGAAAGGTGGCTTACAGTAGATGTTCTCTTGCAGAGCCTTCGTGGGAGACTTGGCTTTAGGTTTGGGCTCTGACTTCTTCTCTAGTTCAGGCTTCTTGACTAGCTTCTCTGGATCTGCAATCATGATCAGCTCCTTCTCAGCTTCTAGCTCCTCTAGTTCTACCATCTCCTTGGCAGGTTCCACTACTCATTCAGGTAAAGTTTTACCGTTCTTGAGTGTCACTACGTTGACCTGTGGCTTGAGATTCACCTGGACTTGGGAGGGCAGCCCTCCTTGCTTGTTTTACATCTTGACGATCGTCTGGGTCAAGTTGGAGATCTGGTTGGCCAGTAATTGTAGGGTTCCTCGACTTTCAGTCTTGAACTTCTCAAATTCATCACTAAATTTGTGGTGCTCCTTGGACAGGTTCTGTACAGTCTCGGACAGAGATGGCCCTCTTGGCTGGATTTGATGTTGAGCCTTGGGTGGAGCTTGATAGTGATTACCTTTGTACCTAAAGTTCTCATGGTTCCTCCATCCTGGATTGTAAGATTGTGAGTGGGGGTCAAATCTCTGCCTTGGGCCTTGATTGTGGTTTCCTCCATTGTTGTTGTGCCCAAAAGCATTGACTTCTTCTTCTCGTAGGGTTGGACATTGATCGGTCAAGTGGGTGGTAGCATACCATAGCTGGCACGCCTTGACATTCTTCTTGATGGTTGGCTTCATCATCTCCATCATTTGCTTCATAGTGGCACACAAATCCGAGATTTCCATCTTGGACTGTGATTCGGAAACATCTACCATGGTCCTAGTCAAGGAGTGTGTATCTTCTCTAGATTCTTCTGCCATGTCGTTCAATAGCCTGAAAGCTTCAGAGGGATGTTTGTTCAAGATAGAACCTCCACATGCGGCATTCAGCAACTGCCGCTCTCCAGGACACATTTCATTGACGTAGTACTGGATCTAGTCCTGGTCATGAATATTGTGTTGCAGGCATTTGGCTAACATGAGCTTGAATTTATACCAATAGTCATAGAGTGACTCTCTGGCTCCCATCTGGATGGTTCTCATTCTTTTCCTTGAATTCTGGATCCTCGAGATAAGGTAGTACTTCTCCAGGAACTTCTGCTGCATCGCTTGCCAAGTAGTGACACTACTTGCAGGCAAGGTGTAAAGCCATTCTCGAGCAGTATCTTGAAGTGAAAAGGGAAAAGATATCAGACGTATGTACATCTTTTTTACTGGCTCGTCAGTCCTGATGGTTCAACAGGCCATCTCAAAGTCTTGAAGATGTCTTTGGGGATCCTCTCCTAATATCTCACTGAACTTGGGCAAGATGTTTTCTCCTTGTTCGTCCGCCATTCTTGCTGCTTGACAGGCCTCTCGCTCAAGTCGCTATCACTCCGGCAAAATAAATTTATAAACCAACTCTTCACTAGGTTCTGCTAGTGGTAAGTACAGGGTCGATCCCATAGGGAGTTGGTGGATTCCTCTCTCGATGTCACAATTTGGGGTTTTGATTCGGGTCTTGCCTTGGGCAAGAGGTATAACCAATCATAATAGTAAAAGCTGTAAAAGTAAATAACTGAAAAGAAAACACTAAAAGAGTTAAATAAGAAAGTAACTTAAATTGGGTTAGAATCCTTGAGTCTTGATTTATGACTTGATCATCGGTGCAAAGTTGTTCGTTTTCTCGGCATGTCATCGGTTAAGGGTGAGCGTAAGAATGGGGTTTTAGTCCTACCACCCAAACGCATCACTCAAGCAGCCCCCTCTTTAATCGTCACGTAGCCACTCAAGCCCCGCCCAGCACACCTTTTCAACCCATACCTTACCTTGGGCTTCAGACTACCGAAGCTGCTTTGCGCATAATCTTGCCTCTTTCTCGAGATGACCTGCAACTAGCCCTGCATCCTGTTTGCCATAGACTTGTGTCCTCCCAGACACGCAATACGACACAAATAAAGGAAAAAGACTCGATCTAGACCTAAAACAACTCAAAAAGAGCACGAAAAATAGGCTCGTCATAGTGTCAGATTGTCTCCTCTTCATAATTTTAGCATCATTCATAGTTTGAAATCTACGATTGGCTTCGCGAATTTCTTTTAGAATAGTTTTTTCCTCTTCAGATTCTTCTTTAGCACCTTCAAATGAGCTCGTGAGAGAGATGGTTCATGTTGTGTTGGCATGTCAGGTTAACCTTGACGGATGGAGCTTTCAAGTTCAGCTAGAGTGTCATTCTCAGTGGTAGTGGCTTCCCCAGATCTGTCAGTGTTGGTGTCCGCTGCTTCACTAAAGTCTTTGACTTGACCATCTTGAGGTTGGCTTGCTTTTGCGACCCCATTTTAGGTTGAACATTAGCTAATTGAATGCTGGGGCCTATCATGATTTTCCATCCTTTTGATCATCGTCATTCTTCTTCTATTCTCCTTTCTCTTTATTACTAATAATAATATGAACTTCTTCACTGTCATTCACATCTTCAACATCTAAAATATGAGTGACTCTGACTGCATAAATGTTTTCAGGGGCATCTTTTCCCTTTTTAATATTAACCACCAAGCTACCATCATCTCCATACAATGGAAGATGATATTCAGGAAGAGATATGTGAGAAGTGAGAGAAACACGAGCAATCCCTTAATATTATATTCACAAAGATATAGCTTGAGTTTACCATTTGTGATCTAGTCTTCAATGCGGTTCTGGCAGGTGGATGTCAGAAGATCTAGTCTTCAATGCGATTTTGAGTTAGTTGGAGCCTCTTTCAGAGCAACATCACGACGAGCATGATGAGCTTTGGGGCAAGAAATATTGACATCTTTCTTTAAACGGCTGAAAGAGAATTGATGTCAATGCGAGCAGATTCGTGATTAGTAGAGAGAATGGAGATCTTGTTGGTATTGGAGAAGGTGGAGGAAATGTGGAGGAAACACATTGATCAATCAACACATAGATCAATCAACATAGAGGAGAAGGTGGAGGAAATGTGCTTCTTCATGAATTTATGAATATCTAAGTATAGAAATCATGTCCTTCTCGAAAATCTTGGAATTATCCTCCTGAATAGAGAAAAGTTAGAAGGTAAGGCTAGCAACTTGTGTTTTTATATCATCGATCTCCTTTTGAAGAGAAGTGTGCTTCTCCTTTAGGGATCGAATATAGGCATCCGGATGTTGGTTCAGAAGCCCTTGGACATTATCAGTGTGCTTCTTGAATTGACCATTAGTAATATGTCGACATAGAGATCAAAGAAAACTAAAGGGCCCTATGCATTGAAATCATGTCCTTCTTGGCTGAAGAAAGATCTGAAAAAGATGCCTTAGTGTGCGTAGGAGTAACTTCATCGATTGTTTGGACTAGTGGGACGACAGGCACTAGAGGAATGGTCCTCTAATAAGTGCGACCCATTGTAGCTTTAGCTATTTCAATCTGATTCTCAATAAGTACATCATCATTGAGAAATGCTTCATTGGCCGACTGAAACTTAAATACCTCCTAGAAAATAGCTTCATTGATAAATATAGCATCAAGGCATGAATCTTTGATCTTGTGATCAAGTTTTATTGTGTCGGTCAATATGTAAGTGCGACAGATCCAGAATCACTAGGTAAGGTTTAGGAAAGGTGTGTCATGGAATAAAGTAGGGAAACAAGATGATATGAAAGATAAGGTTTGCGTGTTAAGAACTTGAAGATAAAGAACTGAAAGGGATAAGGACGGTAAGAGTTGAGTTTGAGGGGATGGGGAAATGGTAGTTGTATGGATTAGAGTGTGCCAAGTGATAGGTATGATGATATGTTATATTTGAGGTGGGGGTGAATAGAGAGTTTCAAGTTGGGGTGAGGGTTATCTTTCAGGTTGCATAGGCTGAGTTTGAATTTTAGGTTGGTGTTGAGTAGGATGGACGATAGATACTGGTGAAGAGTTAAGGGGTTTGGTAAGGCATAAGCACTTGGATAAGGGTTGGTTAATAGAAGAGGAGTTGGCTTCAGGAGAGGATTCAATATGCGTTTCATCAATCTGATGATGAGTCAATGATTGATCTCCACTTAGGGACTCAATCTGTTGCGGGTCAATATCCAATCTCCACTTTTTTCTCTAACTTTTATAAGCTTCTTGTTTTTGCGCTTGAGAATAAGAGTAAGATCTGAAATATCCTCGCAAGGTTCTTTGAGGATGGCTTCAAGCAACTCGAAGAATGGCTCGGCAGAATTAGCAACAACAGAGACTTCAGGTTGGTCATCGCCAACGTACTCCTCATCAATTTGGAGGTGTTCGTCATCTGAAGTAACATACGCCGCAGGAATAAAAACCATCTTGCCAGTAGCAACGTTCAGGACAGAATGAAGCGCCCTGGAGTTTTTCTTCGCCTTGTTCTTTTGTTGGTCCCAAAAGAGTTAGGATTGGTGTATGGGGGTGGAGAAAACACATCAATTACCAACTTTTCAAGCTAACTTGAAATTATAGGTCAATAGTTAAAGTCTACTTGCTGGCAAGATGACTTTGGGTAACCATATATGTTTCTTAGACACTAGAGGAAGTGATCTTGTTCAAAGAATATCTTGAGAGTGTGCTTGACGCTGATAGATTTTAAACTGCTTTAAATAGTTAATTATGAACAATATTGTGCACGGAAGATTGATGAATTAAGTTGGTTAATCTTATTACGGAAATCATTTTCTTAACCGAGTTGTATTATGCATAATGTTGGTCCCGAAAGAGCTAGATTGGTGTATGGGAGGGGGGAATACACCAATTCAAAACTTTTAGGGTTTTCTCGGTTAAACTTAAATATCAAGGCTTAAGCATACCTAACTAAGTAAGATAGCTTGAGTAGCAAGTCAAGTTCTTCTTTTACGAAGAACAAGATATGCACAAGTAAGGCCTTGAGAAGTGATTAACTAAGATAAAGAGTAACTTAGAACAAGTTACACTCAAACAAAGTTGTGTGCGGAAGTTTGGTGGTTAATGCTCCTTTTATTGAGGAAAACAATTTTCTTTCTCAAGTATTTAACACGTTGATTTAAGAGAATGATATGTAGAGAATGAATAATCAAAGTAAATAATAAATTTAAAGAGCACAAGTAGTTAACGTGGTTCGGGATAAATTATGCCTACATCCACGGTTCGATCAAGAACTAGATCAAAAATTCACTAAAGGTTCTCCTTTATTTTTACTCGTTGAGTACGAGCCACGAAGATAAATCAAAACTAGATTTTATCTTTGTGATTACACTTTACATCTTTCGAAGATTGAGAACTACAATCTAAGAAATAAAAACTTTACTTTGATCTAAGTTAGATCCTTGGTTTTGGTTTTGAAAAGATTTTCCAGAAACACAAAGCTTCAAGCGGTTGTAGAACACGAGAATTTTGGGTTTAACTTGGAGTATTTTTTAACATCGAAAGCTTGAAGATTTGAGCAGAGTAAAGGCTGATTTAATTGCTTGAATTCACGCACTTATTTCAGGAAGTGAAGGTGGTATATATAGATCCATGGCTAGAACTATCCGTTAGAGAGAGAAGTGTCCTTCTTCATTGCATTAATGGATGCATTAAATGCATGGCATGGTTGAAGTTACGAGCGCCGACTTTAATACTAGTTGTTCTACCTTTCACGCGTTTCCCCAGTGCTTTTCCCAAACATGAATGATTTCCCGTACATCTACTTTAATATTTATGTACTTCATTCCTGAAAATATCCTCTTGATGTGACAATACACTGAGTAGTTGACTTATGACAAATTAAGGTATGTCGGTAGTCCACCATGGTTATTGTATGAACCAGCAAGTTTGTCCTAAGCTATCAAATAGTTTCCTACAATTTGTCTAACGAGTTGTTTAATCAAATATTAATTTGATTGAGTCCAAATTAATAGTTTGATTATTCTCCTTGATTCTTGAGCCCATCTTGAGTTAAACATCGAGATATTATGAGAACAAATCGTTTTGTAACAATATGTGTAATTATGGTACATCCCGCTGTTGTGGTGGGATAAACGACATGTCTGTTCCAAGATCGTTTATTGTAGATGGCTCAAGTCTTCTGAGAACCTATACTAAAGAACAACTAGTTCTCTATATGACAGGTGGTTTTATGTCGACCTGTTTTTTACAAACTATTTAACTGTTCTTCTAAGTCCAGATAAACAAATCGTACCAAAAAGTATTGAAACTACAAACTTCATTTTTACATCATTGATCTGATAATAAAATCTATTCTCAGAAAACGCTAAGTCTAAAACCATGATAAGTAGTCTAAACAATGGATTACAACTAGCTGCTAATTAGGGACAGATCGTTATTATCGATTTGTTCCTTTACATTTTAGCTAACTGTTAAAATAAACTTATACTCGTCTTAATAGCAATCAATACGTCGTTATTATCGATTTATTCTTTAAAAGATGATATTGATCACTTGGTTTTAAAGAACATATAGTTACTAAGTGTTGTTTCGATAATCATCATCAAAACTTAAATAAATTTGTGTTGTTCCCAACACATAATATATTAAATAATGAATGCTCAAATATATTAAGAAGTTATTAGATAATCTATTGAATATAAAATGTGTAATTTTAAAGTACGCAATCGTCCTATACGTCCTTCGGACCCTTGCTAAGACTAAGAGTGAAATGGTGGTTGGGGATAACCCCCTACGTCCACGGTTAAATCTAAAGATATTAGAAATCCACTACTAAGATTCTCAATTATTTATACTTGTTTGTACAAGCCACATATTCCAGTCAAAACTAGACAAAAATTCGTGCACGAGTTTTGGGTGGTAACCCTTACAACTTACAGAATAATTCTGCTACAACTTCCTTCTTCACGTGCAGAGCTTAGTAACTTCTAAATTATGGCTGAAGCTAATAACTATTCTCCATAAGACAGACTTGAATAGAGAGTATCTAGGCTACCAATTTAGAACAATGTATCGCTTAGAACATTGTATCCAAAACATTATGAAATTTCAAAGGATGAGTTTCTCGATTTGGTTGTAGAGATTTCTTGGTAGAATAACGGCGCAGGGATTCTTGGTATTTTCTGGATAAATGTTGAAGTATTTATAGATTCAGAATTTGAATTTTGACCTTTGGCATGATTGTCTGTCATTAAATGTTGATTGTCATCACTAATAATTCTTGCCAAATTCGTCCATATTTTCTTGTTGAAGTTGATCTCGAATCTCCTTGATTGGCATGACTGGTTGATGTTAATCTCTTTCCTTTTCTGCAGGTTCGCTGATTTGGCAAATAGGACCGGTAACTCTTCATGCATCCAGTGATTTATTGAATACCATGTGACTACTAAGTCTATTCTAGTGATCTGGTTCCTCCAGATAACTAAAGTTTGCATGCTCGCGCTCCAAGTTTGCTCCTTGTTATAAGGACCATATGACTTTTCTATAAACCAGATCAACTACTTCAATTTGTCCATACAATTTAATCATCAGCTAACCTAGTCTACTGCCATGTATACAATGGACTTGATCAATTAAGTGATCTTGTCCTTACACTTTAAACCAACAATGCAAACGTAAAGTAAGATGATCTCAATCAGATCAAGTCAGTAAGGTGATCTTTTTGTTACGTATTATATCTAGCTTCTACGAACTGATCTGATAAGCATCAATAGGAAATAAATCTTAGCGTGTTTTGATAAATATCATCAAAATTATCTCTAAGGGTTCCTAAAATTTTTCCTTTTTTTATGATGTCGAAACCAAATTTTACAAGATAACCCTAAGACAAAAGTGTTAAAAACATTCTGGAATTAAATATTAGATAGGGTTGGTTCGTTATAAAGTATAACGATAAATAGCAATATAGAAAGTGTCCTAGAAAAAGAGATATTGTCTTTAGGTAACCCAAATCTCTCTCTCTCTCTCTCTCTCTCTCTCTCTCACACACACACACACACATATATATATGTGTGTATCATTCAAGTTAAGTACAGGTTGCATGAAGTTCAAAATAGAATATTAGGAGACTTACAAAATGATCACATATAACTAAGTTAAGTAGAAGGTCAATAGGGTAACCGAAGGATTTAACAATGATATTGATATAATTAAGAATGACAATCTTGTTTAGCATGGGTACCTGATGGAATTCAAGGATCGTCAATTTAAGACTCTATTCGTGCTTCAATTGGGCCAATAACGAGGGTGCAAGATAAGAAGTTAAAAGAAGGATTACAAAGATTAATCCAAGAGGTTTAGGCCCAAGAGATGATGAGGAAGTCCGTCTGCGACGACGGGCCGAACGACCCGCGAAGTATCAATTTAATCGTATGCGAGTAGGCTCACGAAAGAGAGTTATTATTTGATATTGGAATTTAGAAGCTTTTGTTGAATTTCAAAATTTAAAGTAGATAGGATTTTATTAGTTTATCATTATCTTTTGTAGTTTGTTCTTATCATTGGTAGTTTTTTATTATCTTTATTAGTTAGTTCCTACTTACTTAGGATATCTCAACATATATATAGAGGCCATGTAGTCTCAAGTCAAGGACTTCATTCATTCAATAATCAATATATTTGTGAGTTATATCTCTCTTGAGGAATTTTTGAAATCCTCTTAGTTTGCCGTGACAAAATTTTATCAACGAATTAACAAGATCACCTTCCTCGCTGTGTGTCATTCATCATCCATGTGTGGCTGCGGCAATACCTATTTGGGGTATAGGGAGACATTTTGTCTTATCTATATCATTTATAGGATTCGATGGTAGATACATTGGAATATTCATCCTGTTAATTTCAGTTTGGATTCGTGCTCATTTCCGCATGAAATTCATCCATATGAACAGGAAGGATCATATCATTTGGTATGAGAGCCCAGATTATCCCGTACAGGTAACCATATTTAACCTTTTCATTTTGACTTGTTCGTTTTGAATTTTCGTGCATAACACCTAGTAGATGAAAAAAACATCTTCCATTTTTTTTATTCGTCTGTATTCATGTCAAATTTGTGTTTTACCATATCTTCCATATCTTATCATATATTTACCATATATTTCAATATTTTACTATATATTCCATATATATCCATATCATATAATATCTTTCCATATCTTCCATATCTTTCCATAATTATCTAGAGCCATTTTTTTGTTTTTTATTTTAGTTGTAATTATAATATTTTAATTTGGTAAAAAAAAATAAGAAGTATTTTATTTATTTTTCTAGTATGTCTAAGAACAAAGATAATTATGAACAGTTTTGGTCTATAAAATATATGGTGGACGAACTGACAAAAGAGATGGTGACAATAATGAAGCAAGAGATGAAACAGATACATGAGAAGATCGATCACCTAGAACAATCTCAGAAGAGAACAACTCCGAATTTGCATCATCCGACTAGGCGTAGTTGGAGGAGTTTGAATGAGGGTGATTAATCTATTACCACATTCTTTTGTTAGCAATTGGTGGCCAAGACAAGCTACCAATTCATTCACTGCAATAATGGAGAAATGTATAAAAGACGGGTTGGAAGAGGATAAGTTTAAAAATATTATATCTACTATTTTTACAATTGAAAGTTCCAATAGGAGGGAGATGGTAACTGAATTTGATAGTAGTGTCAATAAGAAAGATGATGAGTCAAATTTTGAGATGCCAGAATCGAATGATTCGTGTTAAGATGTTCATGAGGTATCTAATGAAATTTCTTTGACTTTGAAGAGGGATGTGACGCAGGCTAGTGACATTGAAGAAAAGCATCAAGAGAATATCTTTCACACAAAAAACACCATCACACATGAGGTATATGGCATGATTTTTGAGGTAGAACATGTACTAATAATGCTAGTTATGTCATGGTGAAAATTGTAGGGATTCTTGTCTTTAGTCATCCTCAGTCCTACAAGTTGCAATGGACACATAAAAGTATTAAAACAAGGGTTGATATGCAAGAGAAGTTGTTGGGAAATGGACTCCAGCACCTCCCGGAGGGTGGGTCCTCCGTGTATCATACCCGAAAGAGCTTATGGGAGTGCGGTCTGCCTCAGTTGAAAAGGGTCTGCACTACCATTGTTGACGAGAAGTTAAATGAATTGATTAGTACTACTCATACCAACATGGTGCATCATCTTTCTTTTCAGGTGACCCCTTAGTAGAAACTATAAGGTTAAGCGTGCTTGGCTTGGAGCAATACTATGATGGGTGACTTACTGGGAAGTATCCTGGATCAGCCTGTTAGTGAGGAAAAAGGAGGTTGGGAAAGAAAGTATTGGTGTGTGGGGCTAGTACGTCAATTCTGATGGGCGCTCCCGATCCAACAGAATTTGCCACTTAATATTGGCATATATGAAGATCATGTAATGGTCATTTATTGCAAGAATAGTCGGGTTCGTTTTTTATCCCGGCATCGACGACGTGGATTTGAGGACAAATCCTCTTGAAGAGGAGGTGAATGATGGAGCCCAAAATCCAAGAAGTTTAAGTCTAAGAGATGATGAAGCCCATTTGCGATAACGGGCCGGACGACCCGCGAAGTATCAATTTAATCACATGCGAGTAAGCCCACAAAGGAGATTTAATATTTGATATTTGAATTTGGAAGCTTCTTTTGAATTTCAAAATTTGAAGTAGATAAGATTTTATTAGTTTTACATTATGTTTAGTAGTTTGTTCTTATCTTTAATAGTTTATTATTATCTTTATTAGTTTATTCCAATTTACTTTGGATAAGTACATAGAGGCCGTGTAATCTCAAGACAATACTTAATTCATTTATTAATTATATTTCTTGAGTTTTATTCTCTCTTGAAGAATTTCGAAAACCCCCTTAGTTTGCCAATGAAAATTTTATCAATGAATCAACGAGGTCACCTCCCTCGCTGTGTCATTCATCGTTCACGTGTGGCTGTGGCATTATATATTTGGTATATAAGTAGATATTCCTTCTGACCTATATCATTTATAGGATTCGGTCGTAGATTCATTAGGATATCCATCCTTAATGTTTCGATTAAAATTATCAAAATTGCTCGCAATCTAATGTTATTGTTTGAGTAATAATAAGTCATCCCAAGTCAAATCACAAGGAGGCTTAGTAGGGCAATTTCTTTCGTGTTTAACACACATAGCAAATAAATCCTAAACACTCTAAACAGATTTATTGAGAGATCTGTGACTACGATTATGAACTAGACGAAGAAATAAAATAAAATAAATTTAGGGAAAAGTAAAATCCTAACCAACAAAAATAAAAGCACTCATAATTAAAAGACACGAATTTAAAGAAGCGATAAGAAATTGAATTGCAATTTAAAAGACTAACGAATTCACCCACCACACAATCAAGAATTAAAGAAAAGCATAATTTCATAAATCAAATCCGGTCTCAATGTGCAAAGTGTGGAATCCGCAATCGAAGAATAAAGTAATTCCATATTGAAATAATCGAATGTTCTGATGGCTAATCTGTTGGTCCCAAATGAGCAACTATTGGTGTATGGGGGGGGGGGGGGGGGGAGAGAGAATACACCAATGTATACTATTTTTCGTTTTCTTGTCATGTAAATCAGATACAGAACGAGTGATCACACAACACAGAAACATGATGATCTTTGTGTTCAAGTTCTGTGTTTTATAAACACAGAAGAAAGATGATCCAGATAATCAAGTTCTGTTAAAGTGTTATGTTCTCATAGAAGATGAAAGACAGAATGTGTGGAATATGGTGGTTAATATGTTGCTCAATTAATGAAAATCCTTTTTAATTAAGCCAATTATTCTTTAGATGTTTGTTTACAGATTATGCACCAAAAAAAAATGTAGATAATGTAATAAATGTGCAGAAGGTAACACTATAAATAAATTGAACACAAAGTTTTTAACGTGATTCGAAAAACACCCCTATGTCCACGGACTATCAATCTCGATAGTAATTCACTAACCCGGGAAATAATCTCCTCGCTTATTTAGACTGACAGAGAACCAACCACTACAACAAATCCTAACTTGATTTGAGTAGCTCACGAATAAGGTCGTCACCTTTAACTTACTGAATGTTCTTCCAAAAGCTTGAAGGCTAGAGGAAGACTAGAACTAAAATTACAGTGCAGTGTAACTTAATACAGTTTAGTTATACGTGGAGTGTGTTCTAGCATAAGATATATTCTATAAGAGCTAAGAACAAAGGATTCTAATTTGCAGAAAAGCTTAGTGAAGTGTAGTGTTTGTCGTGTTGAATGCTTGAGTACTTCGTAACCTTGAAATTTCTGCAGATTTTTGGAATTCGATAGTTGATGTAGAACCTTGAAGAAGTATTTATAGTGTTTGATTCACGAACTAGCAGTTGGAAAGCTTTTGGCGCACGAACTAGTCGTTGAATTGTACACCTTGTTAGTGATGCGTCCTTTGTTACCATTTAAGGTATGGCTGCATTTCTTAGTATTCAAATTCCATTACCAGAATAAGTATATGGGAACGAAGCCTACGTGGAACCAAAGTGTACTAAAGAACAGATGGTCCATTTAGGCAGAACATCTATCCTTAAGCATGTCACATAACACCCCATGTTCTGTGTGTTGAACATCTATCCATGATCTGTTACATCACCTTTTGCGACTTGGATACTTCGTGTTAGATAGTATCTGGAAAGAATGTTTCCTATGTTCTGTGTTATTAACAAAATGACTCCTTCATTATGTGTCTTGTATGCAGCACCAAAACTTATTCTAAGAATGGATGCTCTATAGACACGGAACATGACTCGTGTTCTATTCTTTACATTGCATCATCTCAAAGAAACACTAAGTCTAATACATATTGAATTAGGACCAGAACGTGACTCACTTTATGTTCCTTTACATGTTAATCTGTAATCTAACAAAGAAGTAAAACTAAAGTCTAAGTTGATCTCCTATACACAGATCTTAATACAGATCTTAATATCTTTACAGAATTAGATCAACTCCATACACAGAACATGCTACGTTTTGTGCTGGTAAAACATTTAAATTAAATCTAAGTGTGTGTTTCGATAACCATCATCAAAATCATTACAGGGAGTTCCCAACATAATCTATGAAATTGAAATTCTAAACTCGAATCGAAAAGTAAAATAAAAGAGACTAGTGTTTGGAATGATCAATGTCGCCGCCTAGAACTCCAGGAAATGAATGGAAAATATGAAAGAGGGCTGATAAAATGCCAAAATCGCGTCGTCTATATATAGTACGAGCAGTGGTCGCGTAGGGGTCAGCGGTCGCTAACCGTTGAAAGCCCGAACAATCCGCTGAGGTCAGTGGCAACGGTCACCATCCGTAGCCCTCAGTCGTTCTCTCCAATGTTGATAGGTCAGCGGTCTCTAACTTTGAGAGACCGTTGACTTGTCTTTGTGCGACTCTATATATTTTCTTTTGTTATTTTTCCGATCATTTTAAGTTGAAATCCATTAATTCGTGTATTTGGGCCCACAAATCTGAAAAATGATACAAAACATAATTCAAGCCCAAATTATCAAAAAATACGGAGAAAACACGAGACAAATAAACTCCTGTAATTGCTGCTTGGGCCTTGATCTTCTTCATAATATCTTGATTCCTATAGAGTGAGAAACATGTGGAACATGTGATCTTCTGTTACAACCAGGTAGGTTGGATTCTTGATGAAGTAGTGTTGTAGGATGAACTATGCCTTGATAAATTTCCATTACTTTTGATATTTGCTTATAATCAATGTCTGCTGATGGATTCTTGACGATGAACTTATCTTTGAAAATTGGTGTCATCTTCTTCTTGAGAGTGGTTGACTTAGCTGGAAGTGAGGATGGTGATATGTGCGAGGTTTCACTTTGTCTCCTCTCAGTTTCTTTCTTCTCTATGGCAAATCTATCTTTGTTGAATTGTGCTCTGAAAGCTAGGTCAAGAGCCTCTATTGCAGAACTTGTTCAGCAATATCATTTCTTTCATTTGAGGGACCTTTTTCCTTTGTCTTCTTTCACAGAATGAGCTTGTTGTGCAGGTTGAAAAGTAGAAGTAGGTTGTTGAGCAAGTGGTGGAGTAGCAGTAGGCTTTTTTTTGAATGCTCAACAGATGGCTTCTCCTTCATAGCTGGCTTCTTACTTTCTCATTTGCCTCCTATCTTTCCCCTTTCGACATCATCAATGTATGTCTTGATAAGGGTACAAAGGGAGTTGATCTCTTCTTTCATGGACTTGATGTCCTCCAATTTGAGCTTGTCTGTGGGAACAACTATTAAGCTCATGTTGATCTCGCCAACCAGCTTATTATTCCCACTGCTTGCTTGATCTACCTTCTACTCCAAAGTCTCCTCGAGTTTGGATAGTTCGTCTGCTTTCTTCACTACCTCGTCGAACTCTGCTAGTAGTGGATATTCAACATCATTAACAACATCAAGAAAGATTGACTTTACCAGTTCTTTGAGGCGACTATCTCAAAGTTTTGCAGATAGGAGTGCATTGCAATGGAGGTAGCATTTTTTGCATATGAGATAATAGAAGTGGTCTTTGCATTAACTTTATTAATGATTTAGCTCGAAGTGATCTGCTGGAAGTCAGAAAATGCCTTGGTGAATTTGTGCATCTTCTCTTGAAAATTTGTAAGCTGAGTTGTGTGCTTGGCTCTAACTTCATCTCCCGCATCGCGATCATCTGATAAAAGTCTTCTTTACTTCCTCGACTACCTAGTCCACGTGCTTTCTGATATCTTGCTCAACTTCGTTGATGTTCATTATCTTGAATAACGTTGGTTATGAAGTTGATTTGATCGCCAATGCGGATATCGATTAAATCATCAATTTGTTCGTTGGAGTAATGGTAGTGCTCATATCTCAAGAGTTCCTCCAACGAATAAAAGGTGCGAGTGTAGCACATTTATGTTCGACATGAGTTTTAACAAATGATTTGAATATGTTGGGAGTGATAAGAATCTCATTTTATTTATCAATTAAATATTTATATGTGAGAGAAAGAAAAATTAGTGATTGTTTAGTAGATATATTAAATGAAGATTTTACATTATTTATAATTAAATATAAAATGTGAGTAATTAGAAAGTTAATGATGGATCCAACAATATGAGTATAATTATTAAAAATAGAATTTTTGTGGACATAGTAATAAGTAGAAATATCCAATTTTTTTGTGGACGGAAGATATATATAATTGGATTGATATTGTCGAAGGCACCAAACTCAATATCATAAGATCAATAGTTCAATACCGTACGAATATATCATGAAGGTAACTGATTTGATTTTTCAAATACGATTCAATTGTTTGAGTTGAAGTGCAGCAGCTCTCAGAGATTGGCCAGGGAATTTCCCACGTCGATCACGAAACGGTACCTAACATCGGATTTGGCAAGTCGTTCCATAGCATTGTTTATATTTTCTATGCGAATCAGTTCAATATCAGCTGCTATGCCATGCTTCCCGCAGAAGTCCAGCATTTCCTGCGTCTCTTTTATACCGCCAAAGTCACTTCCACCAATGAGCTTCCGACCTGAAAAAAACGGATGAGGAAACTCTTGTTATACAACCCTAAGTTGAAGCAAGTTCAATTCTGATATTTTCAAGAACTACTTGTTACATTTATGAATTATATATAATTTTGTAGTAAAGGGATTTCTCAGATGGTGCCTGACATCTTGATACTTGATAGTTTTAAGTTAATCAGCAGATATTGTCGATAGGGGAATCTACAAGTTAAGCTAAGCTATATTGCAGTCCTGCTCATGTGTTCAAAATATCAGTAGTGTTCTTACCTGCAACTAGAGGGAAAATAGGAAGCTCGAGGGGCTTATTCGGCAGTCCCACTGTGATAAGTTTCCCATTCATCTTCAGCAGGCCTAGAAATGGAGCCAAGGGATGCACAGCAGCAACTGTATCAATTATGAAATCCATTGTCCCCATTGCAGCCTGCAAGCGCGAAATAAGAACGTCATGAGGAAATATATCAAAGTTCATTAACATCACTTGTATCTACAGAACCGTACGAACTAATGAGTTCAATATCATGCATATACTGAAGTCATTGGCCTTTTACAAAATCTACTATTTGGAAAAATGGTAAAGTTTACTTTCATAACTTGTAACCAGAGATTATTTAATTTCCAATATATAAACATGAAAACGATGCCTGGAAAGTATGAAATGAGTAATCTAGTAACGTATTATATTTCTTGTTTTTAGCATAATAGAAGTTGTTTATATGTATTATATTTGTTCTTAGTTGAGTTAATGAGAAAATTATGTGATCAATGAAAACTGAGCAAAATCTAATATAGCACAGTACCAAATGAAAAATACAATACTTTACAGTCTTTACCTTCAACTGATCAGCATCGGTACTGACAACAAAAGCATCAGCGCCAAGCTTGTTTATGGCTTCAGCTTCTTTTTTTGGAGAGGTACTGATAACAGTAACTCTCAGCCCAAAAGCCTTCCCAAACTTGACTGCAACATGGCCAAGTCCTCCAAGTCCAGCAACACCCAAATGCTTTCCAGCCTCAGTCATTCCATAGTATTTCATTGGGCTGTAGACAGTGATCCCAGCACACAGCAGAGGAGCACTAGCATCTGATGGTAGGTTCTCTGGAATACGAAGAACAAAATGTTGGTCAACAACAATCTTATCAGAATAGCCACCATATGTTCTTGTGCCGTCTTTGTCAGTGGCATTGTATGTGAATATCATTTTAGAACAGTAGCTCTCCAGGTCTTGCTGGCAGACATCACATGTCCTACAAGAGTTTACTATTACCCCAACTCCAACTCTGTCGCCAACCTTGAATTTATTAACATTGTCTCCAGTTTTGGTCACAAGACCTATGATTTCATGCCTGCACCAGAAACTTTCAACATTCAATCTAGAGTTCATTCATCCTGAAGTAGTTCTAAATATATTAAAGTGGCAAACTACTTAGACACATTAACTTTACAAGTGCTTTTAAGCCATCGAAGTTATTTCAATTTTGGTGCGAGATTTGGTAGCTTTAATTCCAAAGCAAGTGATGTTAGACCTGGTTATGAGATTCAAGTTTCCACTGAATTTCTAGTGCTATGATGCAATACCATAATTATATATGAGAAAGACCAATTTACAAGACAAAAAACAGTTCTCAAAATATCTGTACAAGGCATTCTTAAAGTTTCAAAATATAACCCTACCCGGGCAAAACAGGGTACTGTGTAAAACCCCATTCATTCTTCACAGAGTGCAAATCAGAATGGCAAACTCCACAGAATAGTACTTTGATTGTTACATCATCAGATCCATTTTCCCTGTCAGCCACAACATTAAGATACGTCACTTTGCATTCATACAGTGATGCGTATTATTTTAATGATGTGCGGTGCATATCGCACAACACTATTCCGGGGATATCCATTTGTACGATAAGTAAGGAGAAAAAGAGCAAGCAAAAATGCATTTGATTTCAATCATATTTTCATCCATAATGTGGCATACTTATGGCTATCTAGCACCTAAAAGAGTCGCATATTAACATTTCTATAATATAAATATACACAACAAGGTGAGAAACCATTCGAAATCGGCCAATATTAGGCTAGATGTATATATCAGAGCAATTGTGACTTTTCACCTTCGGCACCACGACTATATTAAATGTGATTTTCCAAAACGTAGATGTTGCAATGGAAGAAATAACACTGATAACAACAACACATGTCTCATCCACAGCAGATTTACGCACATAAAGGAAGATGCTTGTTTGACTGTGTGTTTAATAACAAATGATAAACAACTTGGTGGTGTAATCCTTGGAGTATAAACATGGACGATTCTCTCCATGTACACATGTTTGCAGAAGCATAGTAAGCCTTCCACTAAATTGTCAATAATGACATCAAATTAATTGAAAAAAATTTAATAATGCATTAAAACAACACAATAGTTTGTCAAGACGCAAACGAAACCAAAGGGTTGAGGAACAGATGCTCATATGGTCATACCCTCCCGAAATTGGGCAACAATCTTCAATAAACAAAGAGAAACAACAAAAACCTATCATGACCGAAAACAATCTAAACTGAAGCATCTCGAAAACACCGTTTCTCAGATGTGCAACATGTATGCATTGATACAGAAATATCAAAATTAGTCGATTTTCAATCTCTAGAGTCACGCAACACCTACGTAGATTGGTTCGCGATGTGAACACGCGCAAAAACACACGCACAAGCACAAGTGCGTACCTACGAGAAAAATCAAAGGGAGAGAGAACACCGGAGCTATCTTTCGCCGCCCAACCAAAAGCTCTCTGTTGGAATTCCGCCATTGATTTTCTTCCCTTCACAGATGAACGCTCTTTCTCTCAATCTCTTTAGTAGAATTATGCACGCAATCTTTTCTCTCACACACTCTCTCCCTCTCTCTCTCTAGTAGTTGAGCTGAGTCAGTGGGGTTCAGAATATATTCCTTCACACTATATATACAACAGGCAAACGTCACTACTCCATTTTATTTCATTCCTTGGTCACATTGTCGTTGACTGTTTTCATCAGTGCGCAACTAATCATTTTTATGCCCCTTGATTTTTAGATTTCTCATTTTGACCCCACAATTCTTATTAATGTACGACTTGTGCTTTAATCTTTGTACAGTCTAATGATCAATTTTTATAATATGTTAATCATATAGAATCTCCCAAAATATCAAATGAAATCTTCTATTACCTAATTATGAATATTTTATGGTTGTAATATGAATATAATTCAAATTTTAGAATGTATATATAAAAGGATATAATCTGAATTTCAAATTATTAATTATGATGGATATTTCATTATCTTATTATAGGAACAAAGAATGTAGGACACTTTTGAAATAGAAGATCAAATTATCATAATATATCATAAATACATAAATGATTGAGATTATAAATAATGTAATAAATAATATAATAGTTACGTATATATTACTAAAAGATTTAAATTACAATGAGCTTGAAATCACAAATCTAACTTTTACAAATAAGATGTGTTAGAACATTTTTAGAACAATATGATGTTATGTCATTTGAATAAACAATTACATAAGAAATCTGGATAGAGTGAAGATTGGCGGGGGAATGAAGTTCATTTAGTAAATTCTTTTATATTTCTATATATTAGTAAGTTGCCCAAAAACATTTTATCTAATTATGCACGATGGTTATAAATTTTGCTCGAATAAAGACCATGTTTTCCGTTTTTGTACAATAACTTTAAAGAAAATTTGTGGATAAGTGAAAAATATTATCTATCATTGATAATTTTTCAAATATCTTTTAAATATAGTCCAAAATTTTTAATGATTGTTATAACAGAAGATTAAGAAGGTGTTTGCCTCTTCTAAGAGCTTATAAATTTTTGGAACTTATAAGCTCTTATAAGATGCCATACTTTAAAAATTTATAAATTGTCAAGGTGTTTAGATAAATGAGTTTATAAATTCATTTAAACTTTTTATAAAATGATAAAGTGTTTCATATTTGATAAAAAGCTTATTTTTAATGTAAACTCATAGAATCAATCGAAACCCGACATATTTAATAATCAATTAGAATAATATTTAAAGATGGTACCTTACCGATCGAAAAGATACGATTCTTTCTTAGGATAAATCACCGTATTCATTTGGTTAGAATCTCATGCGGTTAACATGTTGTGATTCATCTCCAACTCTACTGATTGAATTGTGCAATTTATATGGAGAGAAGATAAAAAGATAAAGAAGAGGAAAAGTGCAAGACGGGCTAGAAAAAAAAAATATGTAGGGTGTAAAACCCTAGAACTTTATTCAATTAACATAAAGATGATTCACTTTACAAAAGATATACATAATCTTAATATATACGTTAAAGAGTCGTTTGGTTTGTTTGATATGATTGATAGGATTATCACATTTAAATATCTCATTCTCTCTCTTTCTCTTTATGAATTTAGTCATTTTTTACGTCTCTTAATCACTCAAATGCTTGATTATAAAATCAAGCCAAATTTGGTATGATTATATAATCAAGCATTTGAGTGATTAAGGGGCATAAAAATAGATTAAATTCATAAAGATGAGAAGGATTATAAATAAGAATGTAGAGATTTAAACGTGATAATCATATCAATCCTATCAATCAACCCAAACAACTCCTAAATATGTTAATAGTAATAATTCAAAGGAAAAAAATTAGGATGTAATTAGCAAATACTAATTGCACTATTATTATCGTTTAACACTCTTTATTATTTTTATTTTGGGTAAATGCTCATAGTAGGGTTGTCAAAATTTACCGAAAAAACGGTATATCGTATATACCGTACCGAAAAATACCTAAAATACTGAATATAAGGTATACTGGAATTTTTGGTAAGGTATGATACCGTACCAAACTTTTCAGTAGGGTAAAAATATGATTTTTTTTAAATATCGAGGTATACCATCATATACCGTTATTTTGATATATATAAAATATTATTTATATAGTAATATATATATATATATATATATTCAAGATAACTCAAAAACATAATCATAAAGATAAACAATAAGAAAAAAAATTAAGATAATCATAAAGATAATCACTAAAGAAAAAAAATTAAATACATTTCGATCTAATAAACATACACTAATTATCTTATAAGATATTATTGGAATCATAACTTCTCATCTTGTGTTTAATTAATTAAAAAATTGAGTTTTATGCAAAAGAAAAGAAATGTACATCGTGCATATATTATTAAATCAAAGAGCTTAAAAATGATCAATTATGTCAAAAGGGAAAAAATATATTTAATAAGTACTAATTAACAAACTACTTATGCAATATTTTCCAATGTACCATTTTATGAATTAAAAATCTTCACGAAATTGAGTTAAAGCCTTGAGAACTAAAGTGTTTTATTATAATGACTTAGGTTTGTGAATGGGTGGGCAAAATCCGGATCGAAACCGTTAAATTAGATACGGTTCTAGAATCGGAACCGGATCGTTGAATATCGGATTCGGATCTGGACCATTAATTAAAATATTAATGGTTCCGGTCCGGGAGAATATCCATGGGTATTATTGGGTATGGATTATCCATGGGTCTCGCTATGTTTTATTTATATAATTATTTTAGTCACCAATTCGTTAAAACGAATTCGGATTCTAAATTAATTAATTAAATATAAAATATTTAATAATGAAACTTCACTATTATTTTATTTAATCATTATTAAAAAATCACTTAAATACCATAAATTTTTTACTACTTATATGTGTTTATTGTTTGGGTACATTTATTATTGAATTAGGACGTATAGAGTGTTCGTCTATGATCAAGGATGTAACACGAGATATTATAAAATATTTTTTTTAAGATAAAAAAAATTGAAGAAAAAAACATGAAAAAAATTGGAAAAAAAAATGATCAGGCCGGACCAGACTAGAATCGGAACCGTACCTTATGGGTCGGTTCGGGTCTTGACCGACCATGAGCGAGTTTATACGGGTCTAAAACCGGATTCGGAACCGGAATCGGAACCATAACTTTCAAATGAGCGGGTTTTGACAGGTTCCGGTTTCGGTCCGGATAAAACTCACCCATTGATAAGCCTATAATGATTATTTGTTTGGTATTCATTATGATGTACTCCCTCTATCACACTCGACTTGACACGTTTCATTATTTTAAATTCATTTGAATAAAAAGTAGGCTAAGTCGAGTGAGACGGAGGGAGTATGTCATATCTTTTATGAGTTAACTATCATGATTTACTTTTCATTATTAGATCTCTTTATCTAGGAGTTGCATAAAATCTCCAAAATTGAAGTAACTACTTCAGATATTGATAGTAGGTTGTATGTTCCAACATCTACACCGCTCCTATATATGAGTTTTGTCTAGATATTTGAATGAACATGATAAAAATCTTCTAGTCCGCCCCTGCCAACTATGAAATGGCCACCTTCGACTGGCTCTACTCACCCTTATCCTAGCACCGCCTTGCCGAAACAATTTCAGCATATATACCATGCAATATTAGCACATATCAGACATATCGTTAACTGTATAATCAATGATTTCTATATACATGTAATGTTATATTCTTCTTTATAAATTGACTTATATATTATTTTAGAATAATATTAAATAAATTATAAACGTGACAATTAAAATGCCGCACGGGTAATTATTATAAAATTGATATATTATTTTATTTATTTAAATTGTCATAAAAAAATAAATATAAAAATAATAGATTACGATTTAAAAATAAGAATAAAATATAATAGCATCGATAAGAATGTTGTCAATGCTACCAAGAAAGATGTAGTTGTTAAGTTTGTGTTCTTAATTATTATATCAATAAGTGCAAGTACAATTATATTGTAAATTTTACTGAAATCGTGTATTATTGAAATTTTCAACATATTGTTTATATTTACTTGTGGTTCTTTCTTATTAGTTACATGATAACTCACCGTCACTTTAATCGGTCAATCTGCTTGATGACTCATGATTACTTTAACCGACCAACCCCTTATACTTGATATAAATCAAAATAATAATTTTGCATTCAATTGTTTTGATATAATATAAATGTTTGATTTAGCTTATTATTGCTTGTACTGTATGGGAATACTTCACTATATACATTATGTTCTCTCGAAGACCAAAATACTTAATTCCTTAGAACATATTCTTATATATTAGGATGCTCCGATCTTGGATCAACAATAACAGTACCACCTCCACCAAACTTTCATATGGCTAGAATTTCATCTCTTACAACAACATCAGTCTCAAGAAGTTCATTTCATTAGGCTTCCTATCATAATATGTTTGACTCACGCCAACACTTAGGACATGACAATCAAACACCTCACACTAAATCTAAATCAGTGTTAGAAATGTTAATTCCTTATTAGTTAATTTGCTGCATTGCCACCACACAAGCCTATAAAATATAAACAGGTCCTAGGTGATTAAATCATCGCTCCAAAATTTAAATAAATTTTTACATAAATTGAGAACTATAAGAAAAAAGTGATTCGTAATTGAACAAAATGGCACACATATCTATGATATAGAAACAAATGTTGATTCCTTGGTCCAAATAAACCTCTTGTTCTTGATTGTGTAGATTTCTGCAGCACCGACATCATTTTTAACCTCCGAAATTTGCTTTGAAACTAAATAGGAATTTGCTCCAATATTGATAAAATCTCATAGCTCAATTTATCTCTATTGATGCTACCATTATAATTTAATATTATATGCGCTATACAACAATTATATATAGTTAAGAAAATTAAAAATAGACAATACTAATTTAATTATGAATTGTAATATTTTTTAAAACAAAATAGAAGGGTATAGATAATTTGAAATAATTTAAAACATACAACAATAATAATTTAATTATGAATAGTATTTTTAAAAAAGTAAAATCAAATATTATTTATAATTTGAAATATACGATATTCATATATAATTATATCTTGTAAATAGTAGTAATATTTTATAGATAACTAATATAAAATTTTACATCTTTAAATTTTTACAAATGGATAGGGCGAAGAGAGAGAGGATCGAGAATAAATTTTTGCAAATGGATAGGGCGAAGAGAGAGAGGATCGAGAAGAGAAAGAGGATGTTGCATGGGTTATATAACAGTTCAAAGTAGTTTTTCGTAAAGCATGTCCCTGTTTACCTTTCAGATTTTATAAATGATATTTGAATATAATATTTTAACATAAAATGTCATACGATGATCTAAACCTTACATAATAACTACTTTGAATGAACTTTCATATTAATAAAGAATGAAGCACATAAAAATAACATACTTAATAAATAAAGTAAGGAAAATATATTAGAAAATAAGATCTTAAAAAAATTGCAAACCATGAAACATCCATTACGATAGTGGGACGGGTTGTTTTTGCAATTAATATAATTATTTATCATGATTATTCAAATGTTCATATAAAATTCATTGGTATGAGAGTTGAAGATGCTTGAACATACATTAATGCACCATCATTTTTTGATATAGTTGCTTCAATTATTGCAAATTTTGATGCAACTATTGCATAAATGAATCTAATAATCGAAACTCAAGCAAGAGATCAGGAGAGTTAACCCATAGAAAATACGGCAGAGACCATATAGGCTATAAAATAAATAGCCATTATAATAAAACATTTTAGTTCTCAAAGCTTTAACTCAATTAGAAGAAGATTAATTCATAAAATGACACAATGGAATAATATTGCATAAGTAGTCCGTTAGTCTTTAATATATTTTATGTCTTGTGATAGAATCGATCATTCTTAAATTGTAGATGTTCGATTTACTATATGCTCGTTTTACATTTTTTGTCTTTTCTTTTGTATGATGCTCAATTTTCTGATTAGTTACCTTAATGCAAACACCACTCATCTAATAACTTGCAATATTCATTCTCGACATACTCCTCCACTCATATCACTGACAAAAGGTAGTTGTTGATGTCGCCTACTTCCATGACAACCACTGAGAGAAGGTCGTTGTTGACGTCGATGCACAATGCCTAGCCAGCCCATAGAAGACCAAAGGGCAGGCCCGGCAGGGTGTGCACAAGATGAGAAGCTATAACTCTAATAATTTCCTCTAAGATAACTAGTCTATGGTATCAACTAATTAGATCTAACTTTTCTGAACTTCCAATTTAGTAATACATGAGCGGGTCTGGACCGACCATGGCAATCGTGTAATTTCCATCAAGCTACTTTTAATTTACTATTGTCCAATTCTAGCTTCCAATTTATTATTTCAATGCTTTATATTATGTTTAATATTATAATTTTTTTTATTTCACATAGTCCGTATACTAACACACATAATCATTAATTATGATTTAATTGGATGAATGCATGAATCGAAAATTAATTGAAGATATATGTAAATAAATCTCCAGTTTTATTTAAATGTTTTCTATTATTATGTATCTGTATTTTTAATTTTATATTTTGATGCAATATTGTGCATTCATGCTTCTATCTATATATTGTAATGCTTTTATTATCTATAATCTAATTTGAATTTGCTATTGCTACCTCAAAATTAATTATTGCTCAAATATATTTTGGATGATTGGATGACGACTAATTTCTATTATTATTTTACTATTGAATTTCATACATACATATATATATATAATCATTGATTTAAAAGAACTTAAAATTCATAGCGACTAATTTCTATTATTATTTTACTATTGAAAAAGCCTAGTCTATCGCTTCTTGGTTCTGATTCAATGAACCATCTTTTTTGCTGAATTAGAAAATCATTGATTTAAAAGAACTTAAAATTCATAGCGAGTAAATATAATCTTTGAACATCCATTTTATGCATAAATCAATCTGATTATTCCATATAAACTTGTATTTTGAGTCAATTAAACAAAGTAACAAATTTGAAAAATTTATGATATGATAAAGATAATTTAATATAATATATTAATAATTGTTGAAGTTTATGATTGAAAAAATTAGTCGAAACCAGGTCATTAGTTTTTAATTATATTAGATTTGATTGTTTTTAATTGATAATTATTTGGAAAAAGTAAAAATTTTTAAATTGAAATTAAAAAAAAATAAAAAATAAAAAAAGTTTAATTATCAAACTTAGAATATTTGGACTCTAAATCTAGTATTTAAAACATTCAGTCCTAAAATAAGAAAGACAACTCTTCACCTCTTCTTCTCGCAAGCATCTTCAACAAATTACACGATTTTATCAGCAACTTCCACTACTCCTACCCTCCGCCCCTCTATCAATCTCGATCACATGCTGTGCTCTACGGCAACCTGGCCTCGATGCATGAGCTCCTCCTACCACTTGTGCGATGGTCGAGAGATCCCAAGCCATGCCTTCACGGTGGCGCCCAGCAACTGTCCAAACCCAAACCCACACTTCATCGGTTCACTCCAAATGGGTGCTACAACCATCTTGACGATCGACGATAGCATGCTCCACGTCATCAAATTCTCTAAACTCGAAGAGAATACCACCTTCTGATGCCGCTGCATTAACACACAAACCTATGGCCGAGTGTGAAGCGCTGGACATCCATTCATTCCTAGCGTCTTTGCCTTCTTCAACGTTGTCACCGCTTTCTATGGAGAGCGTGATCTTATTCACGGGCATGAGTGCTCGCTGGATAGTTCAACCCCCATAAAATGCGGTGCCGGCGTGGCCAACACCAATGTGGCTCTAATCTCTGGCCAAGTCCTCACTCTATGTGAGTCTAGCCTTCCCTACGTACACGTTAATATAACTACGGAGTGAAACATTGAAGCATATGTCGTCATGATTTTGAAGATACATAACCTTTTATGAGGCAGACGGCCCACCCGAAGATCTATCGCATCAGCAGCGGAGTGTTTGCTTTCTTGTACAACATAACTCCGCCGTATCTATCTCATATATATTTTCTAATCAATTACGGCGGGAAGAAATAGAAGGACGTCTTGATTTCTCAATGGAAGGTTTTGCATGCGCTTATAATTTTACAATGACGAATAGACATGTAGTGTTCCCGGATATCCAAATATATAGTAGTGAACCCATGGTGGATTATAAGGGGGGGGGGGTCGGCGGCAGGAATCGACTTGGCAAAGGTGCCAAATGTTGCATCGTTGGAAGCAGGTACGGGAGAAAGTAGACTTAGCGGAGTTGACGATAAGGATGATCACTTTGAATGTGGAGGTGGGGATGGGGGAGAGGCGACGGTTGTCCAACAAATCCTTTTGTTTTCCCATTTGATAGCATCTGGCTCAAAATTGTGACCGCATATTGCTCCAAATCATGAGCACAAGTTTATGAAACATTCTCTTTCTCGTTTGTAGATTGTTCACGTATGCAAGTATATTTATATACATTGTGATTTTGTGAATAGTTGGTTTGAAGGAATGCAAGTTACCCACAGTTATCCACACGTAATGCAATAGATGTGTAACACCTGAGTATTTTATACCTGGCTTATAGGTGTTTAAAAATTCCAAGAATTAAATTTTTGGATTAGAAACTTTATTTTGAAGCTTGCTAACAAGTTTCAGCGAAAACGGAGACCAAATCTCCGCTCTTTCGAGAATCGGCTTATACTTTTATAACGGGTAGCAAGAGCAAATACGGGATTCATTCGAATGCCCGGATTTGAAGTCCGAGCCAAGATATGGACAAAGCGCGATAATTTACATACACTTTTATCGCGATACGGACCATACGCGAAATTTTTATTTTTCGCCGTTAATGAATAGTGAAACCGAGAACTCGAGAACTCGAGAAATCGAGAAAACTCCTATTTATCGATTTTGATAGCACGAGTAATGAGCAAATTCTCGAGAAGTTTAATAAAATGAATTTCAGAAGAAACGGAGTTTTAAATTGATATTTATCAAGAAATCGAGAAACAAGTATTTTCTCGATTTACGTGCAATTCGATCGGGCCAAACCCTGACTTTAGTTCACGAGAGACGAAGATGTTTTAATGAGTAAGAAAGTCGAGTGTGTTGACTCCCGTTTCAACGGAGATAGCTAAATGACGAAAAATCGGACCGAAATATCTAAGAGGCGAAAAGACGATTTGGACCCCGGATATTTAGATATTTTGAGGAGCAACTTGTGGCCTATAAAAGACCACAAAAGTCACCCCCAATTCAGATTTGTACGTGAGATAAAGCAGCCTCATCTCTACAATTATTGGCGTGAACAAAGAAGAGAAAAGGAGGAGGAGTTTTGCTCCGATTCTCGTCCCGTTCGTCTCGTTTTTTCGATTTCTTCAAAATCTAATCCGATAGAAAGGTAGCCCTCGATCTTACCTACGTTTCTACTGTTTTATTTTCATGTTTTGAGCTTGATGAAAACGTGAAATAGGGGCTGCCCTTTTCGATTTTTATCGATTCGAGCCCGAATCGAAAAATGTCGAGAATTAATGTTGCTCGTATGAGTTAGATAAACATGTGTTTTAAGTTTCAATGAAAAGCATGTTAGGTTTTGAGAAGTTAACTTGAGCTCGTCGTTTTATATGTTTTCAATTTTTCTCGGATGAATCGAATTGACGAGCATGTATGTAGGTTATATACGAGTATTATGTGAATTTACAGAAATTAATCGTGCATGTTTAAAAAAAAAAAGAGAAAGGGGCGACAGTTTTCTGCCCGGGTTTTTTCTCGTCGTTTTAAATACAGAATGCGTAGAATTTTTAACATAATAAAATACTAGATCGAGTTAGGAGTAATCTCCAACTTGAATCACCCCGTTTCGTTGTGTTTTCGATTTGTTATGAATTTTTCAAAATGGTTGCGCAAACTGTCAATTCCAGCGAAAATCTGGAAATTTATCTAACTTTGAAAATTCGTGAAAAATAGAGTAAAATGATTTTATATGTTTTGTCTTCGGATTATAAAACTTTTCGATATTATGGTCACTTTAAAGTTTGATTCAATACAATTGGAATTATTTCCAATTTATTATGATTTTTCAAAGTCAACTGCTCATTTAGCTGGAACATGTGTTGAGCATGTTGTGAATTTATCGGATTTTTCCGTCAAGTGTGCAAAAAAATTGAAAATAAGCTTAGTGATTACATGGTTATAATCATTTTTGCGTTTTGTTTCATTTGTATGAGCTATTAATGTGGCCCACAAGGGGTCGAAAAGAGGTTGATTTACCCACAAGGTTTAGGGCCACAAGGGGTCGGGTCCACAAGGGACCGAGGATAGTCTTATTTAATCAGCTAAGCTAAAGAGGTTCATTACGTTATAGTGTATTAAAGTTTCATGATATTCAAAGATGTTTTGATATTAGACGAGCATGAGTGCCGAGAAATGATCAAACATGAAGTTATGTGTTTAATCAAAGTCAAAACATGGTTTGATTATAAATCATCGAACGACCCTTCTAGAATCTAAATCCGAAACTCGAAAGATAGCTGAGTTAAAAGACCCGAGAATAATTCTCAAATAACAAAGGATAATAATTCCTTACACTTAAAGAATATAATTAGATGCACTCGAAAATGTTATCTCACTCGAGGTTTATTTAAAGGGTACGACGAAAGGTCAGAACCGCAGTTCGAGAACGAAGCAGTCGTCAGTCAAGACGATCCAAGTAGGCTTTCTTATACTAAAAATAAAATATGCGTGTTTATCCGCATTCATGTTATTTCTTTTCAAATAGCTTTTGAATTGAAATTGATATTTCAAGTATTGTCTTGTCATAAATGTTTTATGTTTTGTATGATACTGTCACGACCCCGTCCTCCGCCCTTGTGGCAAAGTCCGGGTGCGCGACTATAGAATAGATAAATAAAAATAAAGTGGAACCTTGAAAGCTTTGACTGAAACGAAAGGTAATTCGATAACTGAGTTCAGTTCAGACAAACAGTTAATTTACATAATTGGCACCTTCGCCAAACAAAAACTGATGGAACCTCTTGCAGCGGAATAAGAATCGATATAAGTCTACGTGTATGAAGACACGTAGACACCCAAGACTTAAATAAAAGACCGACAAGCCCATCATAGCATCTCAACCTGCACATTTAGAAATACATGCAGGGCTGAGTACAAACGTACTCAGTAGGCACATACCGAAAACGCATACATACATATATAATTGTCAATGCCGTAAGAGTGAAACATATGGATTTTGTCTTTAAAAGCACCTACGTTCACTAAATCCTTTTTGTGAAAGATCCTGAGTTCGACAGCTATATAAGTTCTTTAGTATTATACCATATCTATTCTTTATGGCTACCGAGAAGTTGGCTAGCTTCTACGAACACCTGACCGGCCAACCCGATCGATGACTCACGGTCCTTTAACCGGCTAACCCGATCGATGACTCACGGTTACTTGTGTACACTAGTTCGAGTGGGGTTGCCTGCCCACTGGAACCCGAATTCGATTTCATAACTAGAACCTTAACCAGATAGGCTTCATACAAAACATAAATCATTTCGGCAAGACAATACTTTGAAACGTATCTTCTCCATTTGAAATCCTTTTGAAAACAACATAACTAGTATACGTGCACACATAATTTTCTTTGTAATAGAAAGCCTACTTGGATTGTCTTGACTGACGACTGCTTCTTTCTCGAACTGCGGTCCTGACCTTTCGTCGTACCCTTTAAAGAAATCTGAAGTGAGATAACATTTTCGAGCACATCTAATATTCTCTAAGTGTAAGGAATTATTATCCTTTGTTATTTGAGAATTATTCTCGGTTCTTTTAACTCGGCTATCGTTCGAGTTTCAGATTTAAATTCTAGAAGGGTCGTTCGATGATTTCTAATCAAGCCATGTTTTGACTTTGATTAAACACTTAACTTGATGTTTGATCATTTCTCAGCACTCATGCTCGTCTAAGATCAAAACATCTATGAATATCGTGAAACTTAATACAATGATATAAACCTATAATAAATCACGTTCGTTAAATAAAACATCACATAACACTTTTCACGCTCTCGAACGGCCAACTCCGATTAAAAATTTAAAATCGGGGAAAAACTCATTTTCATGCTCATAAATCATAATATGAGATTATAAATCTCATACGAAAATATGCGGTTCGATTATCCAACATAACGGAAAAATCAGCTACTAACTTATTTCAATTTTTGCACACTTGACGGAAAAATCCGATAAATTCATAACATGCTCAACACCTGTTCCAGCTAAATGAGCAGTTGACTTTGAAATATCATAATAAATTGGAAATAATTTCAATTGTAACGAATCAAAATTTAAAGTGACCATAACATCGTAAAGTTTTATAATCCGAAGACAAAACACATAAAATCATTTTACTCTATTTTTCACGAATTTTTAAAGTTAGATAAATTTCCAGATTTTCGCTGGAATTGGCAGTTTGCGCAACCATTTTGAAAAATCCATAACAAATCGAAAACACAACGAAACGGGGTGATTCAAGTTGGAGATTACTCCTAACTTGATCTAGTATTTTATTATTGTTGAGTTTTGAACGGTGGAAATAAGAACAATAACAATAACAAGTAAAATAAGAACACAGGAATTACGTGGTTCGGCTCAAAATCAAGCCTACGTCCACGGGAGAACAGAGATCAATTCACTAATTTCAAAAACGAAAGAAGTTACAGAGATTACAATGAACACTCAAGGATTTACTCTCTTTCTTTCCCCTCGTGTATCACTCTCCCTCTCTCTCTAGAAATTTATAAGTGAATATGAAATTGCAGAAGTTAGAGTCTTCAATCACTGAGCTTCGAGCTATATATATAAGATACAAAAAAATAATCTCATGAAAATCACTAGAAAGATGTAGATGGCAATTCCTGAATATTTTAGATTGATTCCGTTAGATGCAACTAACTCCCGTACAATCCAGATGAT
>JAPKLX010000094.1:672693-700121 GCA_026898415.1 Leonotis leonurus | reverse complement strand
AGATTCGATTCCCCCCGTTAGAAACGGTTAAAACCCTTTCTAGAATCCCTGGGAACATTCCCGTCAACAACAGATCAATGGTTGACTTCCCAGACCAGATCGATGGTCAAAATCCCAGAACAGCTATCTGCACTTCACTATCTGCTTTTGAACAGATAGTTATCACTTTCTGCTCACTCCAACAGATACAACACTATCTGCTTTCACCAACAGATAGTATTACTATCTGCTTACTCCAACAGATAGTATACTCCACAACACTATTTGCTCTCACCCAACAGCTAGTGTGCTGCTGCTGAACCACAGCGGCCTGCTCCTGCTGAACCACAATCTGTCCTTTAACGATCTGTCTTATCACAGCGACCTGTTCCCCGGCAAACAATCTGCCAGCTTTCACATGGTAAACGGCCTGCTCCTCCTGCACTTCACTGCAGCGGCCTGCTCACCAACAACGGGCTGCTCTAGGTGAACGATCTGCTCCTTCAGCTGCTCATCAACCAATAGTCTTTTCTCACCACATCACTATCTGCTCTCATCAACAGACAGTATCACTATCTGCTCACCAACAGACAACACTATCTGCTCAAAACGACGAGCTCAAGTTAACTTCTCAAAACCTAACATGCTTAGATTTTATTGAAACTTAAAACACATGTTTATCTAACTCATACGAGCAATATTAATTCTCGACATTTTTCAATTCGGGCTCGGCTCGATAAAAATCAAAAAGGGCAGCCCCTATTTCACTTTTTCATCAAGTTCAAAACATGAAAATAAAATCGTAGAAACGTAGATAAGATCGAGGGCTACCTTTCTATCGGATTAGATTTCGAAGAAATCGGAAAAACGAGACGAACTGGATGAAAATCGGAGCAAAACTCCTTCCTTTTTTTTTTCTTCTTCTTGCTCACGCATAAGTGAGAGATGAGGCTGCTGAAATCTCACGTAAATAATGAATTGGGGGTGACTTTGTGGTCTTTTATAGGCCACAAAAGTTGCCCTCAAAATATCTAAATATCCGGGGTCCAAACCGTCTTTTCGCCTCTTAGATATTTTCGATCCGGTTCTTTGTTATTTATCTATCTCGGTTGAAATGGGAATCAACACACTCGTCTTTCTTACTCGTTAAAACATCTTCGTCTCTCGTGAACTAAAGTCGGGGTTTGGCCCGATCGAATTGCACGTAAATCGAGAAAATGCTTGTTTCTCGATTTCTTGATAAATATCATTTTAAAACTCCGTTTCTTCTGAAATTAAATTTTATTAAACTTCTCGGGAATTTTCTCATTACTCATGCTATAACATCGAAAAATAGGAGTTTTCTCGATTTCTCGAGTTCTCGAGTTCTCGGTTCTACTAGTCACTGACGGCGAAAATAAAGTTTCCGCGTATGGTCCGTATCGCGATAAAAGTGTATGTAAATTATCGCGCTTTGTCCATATCTCGGCTCGGACTTCAAATCCGGGCATTCGAATAAATCCCGTATTTCGCCTCTTAGATATTTCTAAATATCCCCTCAAAATATCTAAATTTCAAAATATCTAAATTTTGAATGAATCCCCTATTTGCTCTTGTTACCCGTTATAAAAGTATAAGCCGGTTCTCCAAAGAGTGGAGATTTGGTCTCCGTTTTCGCTAAAACTTGGCAGGAAGCTTCAAAATAAAGTTTCTAATCCAAAAATTTATTCTTGGAATTTTTAAACACCTATAAGCCAGGTATAAAATACTCAGGTGTTACAGATACATATCTGCTATGATTATGAAATCGAATTCGGGTTCTAGTGGGTAAGCATCCCCACTCGAACTAGTGTACACAAGGACCGTGAGTCATATAGCGGGTTGGCCGGTCAAGGTGTCCGTGGAAGGTGGCCACCTTCCCGGCACACAGAAATTACAGATATGCTTGATTACTAAAGAACTTAGACTGATCAGTCGAACTCAGAATTTTCAAGAAAAGAAATGCTTTTGTGAACATAGGTGCTTTAGTGACAAAAATCCCTATGTATCACTTAGAATGACTTGACAATTATATATGTATGAATGTGATTTCGGGCATGTGTCTACTGAGTACTTTTGTACTCAGCCCTGCATGTATTTCTAAATGTGCAGGTTGAGTTGTGATGAAAAAGGGGAAGTGCTAAGCGAAGATTTTGTCGAACTCATCTAGTAGTAACTCTTGGGGGTTTGCATGTCTTCATACATGTAAACTTAGAAATTGATCCAAATTCCGCTCCAGACACTCAGATTAAGTATTCAGATATTTCTCTTCGTGCAAGTCTCATTCTTTTCCTCTATTTTTATGTTCCTTCCCCCAGTCACGGTTTTCCCAACTTTGGCTACCTTAGCGGAGGGCGGGCGTGACAAGATGTGAGTTATTTAAAATGTACAACTCTTAAGTTAATGTATAATTAATTGACACATATAAAAAATAATTGTTACCATAAAATCTGTCAATAAAATAAATACCTTCAAACTCTATTTTTATATACTCCATCCGTCCCACAAAAGTAGTCTCCTTTCTATTTTATACTCAAATCAATATCTTACTTCATTCCTCTTTAATTTATTAAATTTACTTTAATACCCTTTACTTTTTACTTATAAAATTTGCCAAAAAAACTTTCGTGGGATGTCCCAATCGGGAAAGATGAACTACAATGGTGGGACGAATGGAGTAATATATAGACTATTGATGGGTAAAAGTACCCACTTTCAAAAATTATGTGTAAAAAATACCCAAAACATTAAGTTGTATGTAGAAAATACCCATTTCATTAAAAAAAAATGAAATACTACCAAAAGTCATACACAAAGTCTTAAACACTCTTACATAAAGTGGACTAATAATTGAATACTTCATTATTTCATTTTTGGACTATTATGTTTGTATGAATATATCATAACACACACTTTCAAATGAATATAATCCACATAAGAATATATTCGTAGAAAACCCTTCTTCAAACCGTTCTATTACAATTATCTCGTATCACTCTTAAAAGTGACTGATATTGAAGATATAAATCAGGTAATTACATTACATTGTCAGTTTAGTCGATAATACGGTTGGATCGCTGTTATTACTATAATGGACCACTCGGCCACCTACCAGCGGTCCAAGAGCAATTTTCCAGCGGTTTACCCGCTATGATGTTATAGATGATATTTTGTAATGTTTAGTATATATTGTTAAGTAATTTTTAGATTCTTAATATTATTACATGAATATACATATATATATATGTATGTATTAATTGCATGTTTATTTAATTTAACATGAAATTGAATTTTATGTGAAATTTAACTGATTAGAAACATATATGCTTGAACCGCTGGACAAAGGTGTATAAACCGCTTGTACAGCCCTTGTGTAAAGCTAGTGGTTTATACGTCCTGCTCCAACGATTTGAGCATCTTATATTTTATAAGATTTTCTAGATAGAATATGTCACGACCCCATTTTCCAAAGGACAGATCTATGAGATGTGACTTGGTGGTGAAATATAGAAACGATTAAGAAGGATAAATTCACGAACAACACTATAATTAGAAATATAATTGAACACGATAGTCTGTAAATAGCTACAAATGAGAATCAATAGCCCATAGTCTCAAATAACATCATACTAATAGAAGTTCCCAAAGGTTCAAAGTATGAAATACAAAATTCAAGTACCGAAATACGTCAGAAAGGTTATAGGTTACAACCTATACCACTTAGGGAAAAGGTTTGCAATTGAATAACGAAAGTCATTAATAACATATGAAGATAATAACATATGAAGATATGTGTTAAATGAAGATGGCTACAGATGAGTGCTTAGGGGTGGTTTTGCAATTTACATAATTGTTAAAGGGCTATTATGCTATTTACAAGAGATGGTAGTTGAAAGTGATTAAAGGCAACAAACTTAATGTCTACGCTCAGTTTTTCAATTCTTGGGGTAGATAGCTGGTATAAGTTTGCTTCTTAAGAGCAACTTTCATTTTAACGATTTACTCGTGTTGTTTCCTATAGTCGAAAAGATATTGGGTGAGAGATACACGAGAGTTTGGTGATGAAGAAGATCATTATTTCAAGTGATGATCTGGGTTTCTTTTCTGGATAATATTAAGCTTGTAATCTGTATTCAATACTCAATTCTCAGTGAATAAAAGTTCTTGATAACCTCCCGTGGATGTAGGTGGATTGGCACTGAACCATGTAAGTCGATTGCGTCTTGTTTACTGTATTTTAGTTCTTGTTATATCCTCTCCTTGCAAGGTGTCTTGTTGTTTGTTCTTAATCTGTTGCCTTGTTCTTGTTGGTTTGGAATTGGGTTTCATCAATTGACGTCATCTATGGGAACTGAAAAGATATCTCCACGATGTCTGCAACAAGATTCGTGGTCGAAAATTTTACGGGCAAGAATGATTTTGGCCTTTGGCGAATCAAGATGCGAGCGCTCTTAACGCAACAAGGTTTGGCTGCAGCGTTGAAGGGAGATAAGACTGTAACAGACGATGATTCAACGGATAGGGCCAAGAAGGAGAAAATTATGGAAAGGGCGCACAGTACAATCATCTTGTGCCTTAGTGACAAAGTATTTCGGGAAGTGGCAAAGGAGACTACTGCGGCGAGTGTTTGGGCGAGGCTTGAAGAGCACTACATGACTAAATCTTTTGCGAATCGCCTCTACATGAAACAAAGACTTTATTCTCATAGATTCTTTGATGAGAAAGGGATTGAGGAACAACTAAAAGAGTTCAATAAATCATTAGACGATCTTGAGAATATAGATGTGTACGTATGTATGTATATACACATACACCAACACCATATGCACCTTTCAATTGTACAACTCATAGTTATATATTACTCTTAAGCATATAAAGTTTTTTAAACAAATACACATTTATTTGATATTATAGTTATTCACTTTATACATTTTAACTTACTTAAAAACTATACCCAAAAATTTATTTGCTAAAATTATTTTTTAACAACCCAAAATATAATACGTATATACATTTTTAAAATTTAACTTCATCATTGCAACTTCCAATTCATGTACAATAATCATTGAACGATTGTAACTCACCAAGCTACAGCCTGAACTACAATTCATGGACAATGATTGGACAACCACTGTGAATCATAATTCCTTTCATCATGGCATGAATTAAATTGTCTGTGCTCGCATGGACGACAACGGAACAGTCTTACTTAAACCATGTATAGAATTTACAATTAGAATCATTATGTACCAACACCAATTCATTGTATCTATAAAGAACTATTTGTATCATATATTCATATTCATTATTAATTACAATAAGAAAAATTAGGTACAACATTTGTAATTCATTTCAACGTCTTAAAAGTCAATCAATTAATCTATTAATCTATTAATCTAATTAACACTTTACTTCGTGAATGAATTACAATACTCATCTTATAAATTAATATGTCAATAACATAAATTTATCTACAAAAGGTTATAAACAAATTTTATCTTCACTTAAAAAAAAGAATTACAAGATGGTATTCTATCGATGTGTGGCGACTCTCCAACAAACCAACCCACCCGTATATGAAAGAGGAGTACTGATACTTTCAAATTACTTCAAATTCCACACAACTAATTACCTTCTAAAACTCTCGCTTTACATTAATAAATATTAACTAAATATTTTTAATTGCAACCACAGAGAATTGACAACACTTTCTACAATGAAATCAAGGAGTATATTCCAAACAACAAATTCCAATTAATCAACATAGTGAGAAACAATCCAACCACCACAAGAATTCTCGAATAGGCTAACTCCAACACCTCGGAACCCTTCATGTTCTTTGATATAGATGATTTGGCAGAGCATATGCATATGGAATTTGGTGAGATGCTCAGGTTGAGGTTTAATACTGAAACAAAAAGGTTTAGAGGCACGTTTTTATATGCCAATGGACAACCGAAACCAGAACCACCAGAGTCCGACATTGATGATAACATCTTTGATGGATACGAAGTAGCAGAATTCATAAGGCCACATTGCTATGTAAAATGCCGACCTGAAAGGTTTCATTGCCAAGTAAGAATAATAATTCACCTTTAAAATAACAAAATTATCACAATTTTAATAAAATCATTTTTAATTCCAAGCATTACCCAAAACATTCATCGAAGAGGCTGGACTACAAAATGCCAAATACCTTCACTTACAAGTTAGAAGCTCTAACAAATGCTGGGTCGCACAAGCTAACCTCATCCACTACCACACCTACACTGTTTGGTCCAAATTCACAGACAATTTTACAATTGTCTTCGAACATAGGTAAACAAACACTAATCATCACTAATGCAATTCAATAATTTCATATGATTTATGTATAAAAAAATGTTTCACATGTAGGTAACATCAATCTCAACCCATCAATCAAAGAAGTGTCCTAGAGTTCCGAGTTTAAAGCCACAACCATCCAGAGCATTCTATCTTCATCATCTAACTTGCTACCCCATCTGAAACAATATTTTCTAACTCATGAATATTTTAGACTTCAAACTACTTTATTAGTACTTATTTTCTATGTACTCAACCTAATTACCTATGCTTAGTTCTCAGACTACCCCTATCTGATTTTGTATCTACACATTGCGTATGTTTCTATGTGATTTTCTCTCTACAATTTGCGTATTTCCCTATCTAAATTTTTGAATTTCAATTACACTGATTATATATTTGACATGTTATCAATCTCACTCTACTTAATTCTTTAATAATAATTTTAAATAAGCTAAGCCGAAATTCACTTTGCCCACAAAAAACAATAAACTTTTACAATTTAGTACAACTTAATATTCAATCGTATAGTTTCATTTAAATTAATTATTGTATAATTATCATTAACTTGCAAAAACTTATCTGCTGAAACCAACATAAGGAAACAAATAAAAAATTACTTTTAATCAAAATACCAACTCTAGCATAACGAAGCAATGAAAAAATTATTTTACAAATAAATTGACATTAGAAAAAAACTGTGGATAAAAAGAGTTGAAAACATTAAATCTTACATGAAACCTCCAAAAATAATAAACCAATAAGTTTAAAGGTTTATAAATATACTGATTGAATTCTATTTTAATAAAACTTATTATAGCATCTTGTAAATAACGTGAATAGTTCATGAGTTTCTTCTAGCTAGATTAGCTCCAAAATTACTGTTATCATCAGCCTGCTTCAAATTTGTGAAAAGAGTGAAGTCTGAAAAAAATAGATGTTAATACGCTTTGGGCTTTCAACTAAATATTTTTCACACAAATGCTCCTAGAACTGCTTCACAATGAACAACTAATATTGAGAAAAAATGCAGTGTTACTTCTTACTGAATTTATTTGCTTTAACAGGTATTTAGTTGTCTTATTTAACAACCATAGTTACGAACCCAACTTCTTTCTAGGGTTAGAGACATTTATGGTCAATTATTTGGTAACTTTCTAGCATCTCTTTTACCATTTTAGCTAGTAAAACTTTTATGCTTTCATAAGATCTAGCTGCAAACAGAGGTCTAAGAGTATTTTCCTTCATTTCTAATGTAAATTTTTTGGGAATGAATTATTTTCTGGCATTTTTATCTCTGCCCAATAGATTAATTGTATTTAATATGGAAACCTGCTTTAGTTAATCTTCACAACAACAAAAATGGCTACTGGAGACGGAATATTCTGTTGTCTAGCCGCGAAATTCGTCATCCGTGAGGCTTAACGACGGACTGTCGACGGAATATTCTGTCTGTATTTCGATCGTCGTTAAGCTCACGGACGATAGAAAAAAAAGTCCGTCGTTAGATTATCTCCGGTGGTCGTCGACAGCGCCGGTTAGCTAACGACGGATTTAATGTTCGTCGTTAGCCTTTGACCGTTGACTTAACGACGGATTCACAGTTCGTCGTTAGTTTTAAATATTTATTTTTTATTTTTTATTTTTTGTAATACCGGTAACCTATAACCTGTCACAACAAACAATACAAATAAAAGAAAACATTGAACGATAATTTAAAATTTACAAAATCGATTGAAATTTGAAATTTAATATAATTAACCAAAGATGTTATAAATGTTGAAATATAAAACAATAGTATCAATGTATGTAGCAACCGTACAAATAGAGGAATCAGAATTGGGAGGGGGAAACGGGGGGAGCAGGGGGGGGGGGGGGGGCGAGGGGAATGAGGGATCACCTGCGCCTCCCTGCTGCTGAAACTGCATCCACTGCACCATCTGAGCGTAGTGAGACTGTACCTGCGCCATCTAGTCAGCCAATCTCCGGTGCTCGACAACGTAGTCCTGTCGCTCGACAATGAACCTGGAGGCTCTCAACGCCTTCCCTGCGCCTCCCGTACCGAACAACCTCATATTCTTGTCTGGGGCGCCAAGAACCTCCAAGTATAGTTCGTTGATGTCCACCGCATTGTGGTCCCCCTCAGGCAGCTGGGCCCGTTCCGCATCAGCATGGGCAAACACCTCAATCTGCATTTAAATAAGAAATGAACAATTGTTAATAACATATTATAAAGGTTGTAATTATAAACTATATATATATATATATTACTTTGAAATTAAGACTTACCGCTATCGCCTCCGATTTCGCATCGGTGTACGTCCCGTCTGCGTACAGTCTATCGGCTGTACTTCCCTCTTAATATATATATATATATATATATATATATTACTTTGAAATTAAGACTTACCGCTTATCGAGGAAGGAGTCGAACATACAGTCTATCGGCTGTACTTCCCTCTTAACAGTCTGTGCATGACATACCAATTGAATTGTGTAATAGAAACATGTATGTGTATATGAATTAAAACTATTAAACATGTTTGAAATTATGATTTGAAATTACCTTTTCCTCAGCTTGTTGCATGATAAACTTCGACCCTCCCCTATGCTTGATAGGACCAGTCCCCGGTCCATGGGGCTCAGACATCCGGTTGCGCCTCGCTGTCTGAGATTTAGCAACAAGCGAGCCAACCCGCCCAGACTTCATCACTCCACCATCCAGGCTTCCCACCTCTAGGTGGGGGATCATTCCTCCTCCTCTTGATCTCGTAGATATAATCCTTGTACCTCTCCCAGAACTTATCGTACCACAACTCTCGAATCTTGGCATCGAGAGACGATGTCCAAGTAAAGTTTTTCTAGCATCCAAAATGGTATGTTAGAAATTGTAGTTAACTTCAATATATAGTTATAAGTTATAATTTAGAAAGAATTTGAAAGTTTTAGAAATTTTACGAACCTTAAACTCCTCCCAGTATCTCTGCATCACGTCCTCAGGCGTCAGCTTCCAACTGTATCTAGTCGGATTGGGAACTATCTTAAATAATTCCCAAATGTAATCAGCCGGGGCGCCATGCGGGTAAAATCCCCTACATAAATCATTTTAGTTTGATTTATATTAGTCATCTGAATTACTTATTAAATATTTATTAAAATTGAATATGTGATTGTATTTACGTACCCCAGCTCACTCACTGAGAGAACGAAGTCCCCTATGGGTCTCTGCTCCCCCTGATGATACATATCAGAGTCAGACGATGGACCACCTAAATGTACGCCACCAATGTGGTGGTTCAGACCCCCGTCCCGGACTCATATCCGGATGATGAGCCCGGGAAACTACCCCGGCCGATAGAAAGAGGAGAATGTCATGCACCCCTTCCTCGAGGTGAGGATTTCCGACCGGAACACATCTATTATGTTGAAAATTAATAAATTAGTTGCATTTATAACAAGAAACATATAAGTTGCAGTTTATATTAAACATACAATGAATGCGTTGCATTTATAATTATTAATTAGACTGAAATTCGAATAGGGTAAGTTTTCTATACAATGTTCTAATCGTCGTCGTCTTCTTCATTGTCATTTTCATCTTTCTCATCTACATAGTCATCCTCGACATCTTCTTCTTCTTCATCTTCTTCATATTCATCAATATCATCTTCTTCATCCTCTTCTGTTTCTAGGACAATATCAGTGTCTTAATTTTCATCATCATCTTCAATTTCTACTTGGTCACCGTCTCGTTGAAGTGATATAGTATCATCTACATCAACGACATATACTACATTCACATCATCATCCTTCTGATATGGTGACTATAATGTAGAACTAGACACATCAACTTGACCAATATCAATATTGGACCTTGCCTTGATAGAACAAGCTTCCCACCAGTCTCTACAATGTTGATTCATACTTAAGAATAGTAATACACTTGTGTAGCTTGGACGACTAATACAAAGGATTCATACTTTCTAAGTCTGTGTGTATGATTTACAGACACTAATTTGAACTGAGGATCAACCCTTGTACCTGCCGACGAAGTGTCGAACCAGTCACACTTGAATAAAATGACATTTTTATTGTATAACCCTGGATATGGGAGTTCGCACATTTCGACTAATTATCCATAAAAATATGTCTCACTCGAGTCTCCATATTTACTAGCTTTGATGCACACACCACTACTTATAGTGGCTTTGTGAGTTCCATGAGATATCGTGTAAAATTAATAACCATTTACCAAATAACCATGACATGTTGTAATCATTGGTGGAGGTCCACTTGCAATATCCCACATAACATGATCTGTTTCATAAGTTTGTACCTATACCACTAAAAAGTTATAATATTTGTCAAGTTAAGTATTCATGCATATTAACCTTGGAGTTTCTACTAAGGGGTCACCCATCATAGTATTGCTCCAAACTAAGCATGCTTAACCTTGGAGTTTCTACTAAGGGGTCACCTGAAAAGATGATGCACCATGTTGGTATGAGTAGTACTAATCAATTCATTTAACCTCTCGTCAACAATGGTAGTGCAGGCCCTTTTCGACTGAGGCAGGCCGCACTCCCATAAGTTCTCTCGGGTACGATACACGAAGGACCCCCCCTCTGGGAGGTGCTGGAGTCCACTTCCCAACAATCCCCCCCTCAGCACCATCCCGATACTCTGGAGGATGCAGCGGACCTTGAGAGCATATGTTGGCGCTCCTTCAAACCCGGGCCACGGGGCTACTTATGACACCCAGAGGACCGTCAATCTCGCACCTCGGATTACGGCCGTGAATCGTCATAACCCCTAGAGTTGTTGTGCCCAACAACCCCTCCCCTCAGACACTCCCTGCCTAGGGATGACACCGCCGGATTTGATTCTTCACATCTGAAGCCCCGGCTCTGATACCAATTGTTGGATCGGGAGCGCCCATCAGAATTGACGTACTGGCCTCACACACCAACACTTTCTTTCCCAGCCTGCTTTGTCCTCACTGACAGGCTGACCCAGGACACTTCCCAGTAGGTCACCCATCATAGTATTGCTCCAAGCTAAGCACGCTTAACCTTGGAGTTTCTACTAAGGGTTCACCTGAAAAGATGATGCACCATGTTGGTATGAGTAGTACTAATCAATTCATTTAACCTCTCGTCAACAATGGTAGTGCAGGCCCTTTTCGACTGAGGCAGGCTGCACTCCCATAAGTTCTCTCGGGTACGATACACGGAGGACCCCCCCCTCCGGGAGGTGCTGGAGTCCACTTCCCAACACATATATCTTAATTATAAATTCAATTCAAGTTAGATTAGTGTCAATTTGACTCGCATAGGTACAAAACCATTCAGGAAATTCTGCCAACATTTTCTTATCAATGTCCATGTCAGAAATCCATGGATTTGAGAGCCTGAGTTGTGATTCGTACTCCCTTCATACAACAAGTAGATATTAGTTGATAAAAACTACATCTTAAATTAAATAAAAGTGTTATATTGAGTTGTCAAACTTTACTTGATATATGGATCGATCTCCACACAATTATGGAGTACGTATAGATGAGCAGCTATGTATTCTCTATCATCCAATGATCTTTTGGTTGTCTTTCCAACACCAGTTCTAGCCAATTTGAATATGGAAAGCAAGCCTGGTTGATCTTGTTCCCCACTAGTAGAACATTCTCCAACGTAGTTGCGAGGCAACTCTCTATGTATCGTACTGACATGATCCTCAAAATAATATAAGCAAAATGCAGTGGCTTCCTCCACTAAGTATGCAGAACATATGGATCCCTCAACACTTGCTTTGTTCTTCACATTATTTTTCAATTTTCCCAAATATCTGTATTGAAATGATTGTGGTGGAAAGCATTAAAAATAATGTATAAGTTGAAATATAACTTGTAATTAAGATGTTTTGAAGTACCTCTAAAATGGGTACAGCCATCGATATTGAACTGGTCCTCCATCTCTTGCATCGTCAGCTAGATGGATAGGCAAATGTTCCATTGAGTCAAAGAAGCTTGGCGGAAATATACGCTCAAGTTTACACAAAATCATTGGGATGTTATTGTTAAGTGTCTCCATGTCCTCACTCTTTGTGTTTCGTGATGTCAAATCACGAAATAATAAGCACAACTATGTTATTGACTTCCAAACGACTTGTGGGAGTAGTTCTCGAAATGCTATGGGTAGTATACGCTGCATGAAAACGTGACAATTGTGACTCTTCATGCCAAACATCTTCAATTTACTCATGTCTACACATCTACCCATATTTGACACGTAACCGTCCGGAAACTTAAGCCCTTTCAGCCATTCACACAAGACTGTTTTCTCTTTTTTGTCAAGTGTGTAACATGCCTTAGGATATTTATTGGTATAGTCGTCACGCATTAACTCTGGCCTATGAAAATAGTAGTTTAGCTCCATCCTAGACTTTGCTGTGTCTTTTATCTTGCCTTGGACATTCATCACAGTATTGAAAATGTTATCAAAAACATTCTTTTCAATGTGCATAACATCTAAGTTGTGACGAATCAACAAATAAATCCAATATGGAAGGTCCCAAAAGATGCTCTTTTTCTTCCATCCAGTGGTAACTTGTTTTAAAATACGCTTGTTATTATCATCATAATCTTTAGTTACCTTCACGAGACCCAGATCTTCAATCTGATACAGTAGCTCTTCCCCTGACCTCCTCTCTGGAGGATCATCTGGAACGACTTTATTCTTTCTAAAAGCCCTCTTGTTCCTCCTGAACTGATGATCATAAGGTAAGAACTTGCGATGTGTCAAACTATGATTGCTTCCGGCTATGTGTTAAAAAAAATGCTTCGGTCTGTTCCATGCCTCGAGGACAAGCTAATCGTCCAGTTGTACTCCAACCAGACAACATTGAGTATGCTTGAACATCACTTATGGCCCACATCAATGCTGCATGCATCTGGAAAGTTCTGTTTCTTTAAAATGTCATAAGTATGTGCACCAACTGTCCACAATTGATTCAGTTCAGATATAAGTGGTTGTAGGTACACATCTATCTTATCTTTTGGATTTCTTGGACCAGAATCAAGCACTGTGAGAAACATGTGTTGTTTTTTCATGCACAACCACAGAGGTAAGTTGTAAGGTGTAAGGATAATATGCCAAGATGAGTATTGTTGTCCCGACTGACCGTAGGGTTGAAAACCATCTGTTGATAGGCTTAATTTGATATTCCTTGGCTCCGCTGTAAAACCTGGGTAAGTGAAACTAAAGAGAAGTAGCTTTAGATGTCGATGAATCTGCAGGATGTCGCATAACACCATCATCAACTGAAGTTGAATGCCAGATCATGTCTCCGGCTGTAGCTTTAGATGCATACAACCTTTGTAAACGAGGTGTTAAAGGGAAGTAGTACATCTTCTTATATGCAACTGGTTTACATCCCCGAATTCTATCTTTGTATCGATTTTCATTGCAAAACTTACAATTTACAAGATTGGAATCCGCTTCCCAATATATTATACAGTGATTTCTACATGAATCTATCTTCTCTATAGGTAAACCAATTGCACGTAGCAATTTCTGTGTGATGTAGTAGTTCATGGGTACTTTGTGATGATCTGGGAATGCTTCGTTTAATAAAACACACATATTTTGTGGCATTCTAGAACGGGCTTTCAAAGTCATCAGGCGAGCCACAAAAGACAACTGAGTGTGGTTCTTACACCCAGGGTATATCTCTTTATCAGCGGCATCCAACAACTCGTACAACAATCTTGTTGTAGCATTTGGATTTTCTTCAACATCTGGGTTGTTAAAATTGGGACCCCCAAGATCATGAACCATCTCGTGGTATGTCCCGTAATCTTCTTCAGGTTCTACATCTGCATCGACATGTGTTTCTTGAATATCTGAAGGTATTTCAGTTTCCCCATGAAACCTCCAGATCTCGTAACCACGTGTGGAACCTTTTCTAGCAAGATGTAGTTGTACAACATCTGTACTTCTAAACCATATATTCCTACACTTCACACACGGACATTTAATTTTTTCTCCATCCATGTACTGGTGCTGACTACTTGCAAATCTTAAGAACTCTTCAAGCTCAGAAAGAAAATGTGGATTAAATCCCCCATTCAGAAGTAACCGCAAGTACATCCAATCTCGACTCATTTTTATAACCCTGATTATTAATAAGTATTCACATAGTAAAATAAAGATTAATTAGTTACGGAGAGGGCGAGACTATATTAGTGGTCTATTAAATTTGACATTTAAATGAAGATTGCACATGTGTAAACAGACACTCACTTAGGAAAATGTTTTATGAGAGTTGAATAGAGTAGTTGAATTATTTGAAGTTGAATAGAGGGCGGAAATTATAAGTTTATTTGCAGTTGAATAAAGGACGAGAATAGAGGGAATCAATTATGGGAATTATGGTTATATGTCTAGAATTATGAGAATTATGGTTAGATGTCAAGAATTATGGTTAGAAGGCGAGAATTATAAGTTGATTTTGTAGTTGATTTGCAGTTGATTGCATATTACAAATTCAAGGTTTTGTAAGTCATTGATTTGCCGTAATTAATACGTTCATGCTTAGACTGTTTAATTTTGAGAAATTTTACCTATGAGTTATCTTCTAGGTAACTGAATCTAATCAAAACATCCCAACATACATCTCATCATCAAAACATCTCAACATAATCATCAAAACATCAAAACATACATATCATCATCAAAACATCACAACACATGCATCTAGTTAAAACATCCCAACATTAATATGACGACATATAACGAGTTTGTATAATATTATGAATATTGGGAGAAGATCCTTAAGACGTAACTAAAATCTATCCCGAAGGAAAAAGATCCTTAAGAAATTAATTACGTCTATCCCAATTAATGTCATAATATATATATATATATATATATATATATAAAAGCAAATCGTTATACTAAATTATTTCAATATTCAATTTGGTTAGACTAATTGAACGATTAGTCTAAATTGTTAATTATTATATGCAATAATTATTAATCTAAATTAAGATAAATAATTTTAAACAATTAGTAATTTAATTAAGTAAATTACATCTAATTAGCCAAAATTACATCTAATCTAATTAACTAATTAAATTAAACAATTACCTTTCACCGAAGGAGGCGACCCCGGAGCGGCGAAAGGCGGCTCCGAAAGGCTGAGGGAGCACTTGGGAGGCGGCACACAGAGAGAACAGTCCGGAAGGCAGCGAAAGCCAAAAGGCGGGTCCTAAACAAATTTCTTCTAAACTAATTAACTAAATTTCAATTGGTTTAATTAAAGTAAATAAATTAAGTAAACCTATACTAATTAAAAATTAAATTAAACTAATTAACCTTAATTATCAAATTAACTATAAATGACACTAACTAATTATATTTAATCCTAATTAAATAAATTAATTTTATCTAAACTAATTAACTACATTAAACAATTTAATTAAACTAACTAAATTAACTAAACATATAATCTTCATTAACAATTAAATTAAAGTAATTAAAGTTATAGTATTAATTAACAACCTAAACTAATTAAATAATTAAAAATTAAATTAGGAAATTAAACCTTAAACAAATTAATTCATCTAATTAAACCATAAACTAATTAAACAATTAAACTAATTAAGTAAAACTATACATACTAATTAACAATCTAATTTAACTAATTAAATAATTAATAATTAAATTAACTAATTTAAATATTATCAATTAAACTAATTAATACAAATTAAAACTAATTAATCTAATTAACACTAATTAACATAAATTATCAATAATTAAAACTAATTAAACTAATTAATACTAATTATCACAAAATTAGAAAAATTAAAAAAAATAAATATACAAACCTGCTGGAGTTGTCAGAGGAGCGGCAGCGGTGGTGGGGAGATGCGGATGGCAGCGGCAGCCTGTGCTCGGTGGCTGGAGATGCCTAGAATGCTCCGAAGATAACTTCGGGCGGCGGCAGCGGGCGACAGGCGGCGGCAGAGGTGGGGAAGAAGAACTTGGGTGGAAAAAAAGGGGAAAAAAACTTAGAAATTAAATAGAGGGAGAAATGGTGAACAAAATAGGCTAGAAAACATACCTGGACGCCGGTGGGGAAGAGAAATCGCGGTGGAGGGTGGAAGATGCCGGTGGAAAGTTTTTTAAGCTTCTGAATTGTGTCTGGGAAGAACACCTGATATATTAGGGCGTAACGACGGACCAGTCCGTAGTTAGTATTTAATTTATTTAAAAAAAAATTAATTAACCTAACGACGGACTGACGACGGAATGTCCTAACGACGGACGTGTCCGTCGTCAAGTTCGTCATTAACTATGGCGCCAACTCTCCCGCCAAAAAAACAGTCGCCAATCCATCGTTAGTCCGTCGTTTACTATTTGTTTTGATATCCGTCGCCAGTCCGTCGCCAAGGAATGACGGATACTCAATCCACCGTCCCCTCCGTCACCAGTTTAACATTTTTTTGTAGTGCTTGTTTGTCTCGCATAGCTAGTCTTGACTTTCAAATGCATTTTTACAATTTTTACAACAGTGGCTTCGCTGAGCTTCTCCCTTATTTTGTTGCTTTGGTTTCACTTCTGAAATCATTGATTGATCTTTCATGTGACCACATCTCTCTTTAATGCAGTTGTTATATTAGATCTATATTTACTCGTTATTTAATTGACTTATTCCTGAATTTGTTATAGCATCATTTTCTTATAGTTGGATCTTCGTTTCTTAAGTACTTTGAACATTGACATGATTGGTAATCTATTTCCATATTTGAGCACCTTCAAATCATAGTTCTTTATGTTCTCTGATTGATTATTTATCACTCTTTGTTAAATTATTCTCTTGGGCATGTTTGGTAGCCATGATAGGATATAACATGATAAAATTAAATTTGTATAGTGTGTAAGGATTATTTTAATCTCACCCCTTCCTTATGATTAAAATATAGGGAAAAATGGTGATTTTGGCACGGGCTTAGCCCTTAATAGCGGGCCGACATATTAATTACATTTGCTACCAAACACATGATTAGATAAGATAATTTAATCTAATCATATCATATCTTGCCTACCAAACAAGACCTTATTGTTTGGTTCAAGGCCAACGATTAGTCAATGAGATTAGACCTGTATTATGAGCTATTGCAACTTGTATATATGGATTTTATCGTGTTATTATGGCATCTTATTTTATGTCTACTTATTTATTCTTATTTAATTTCCTTGCACAAACCATAAAACCGTCATCTTTCTCTAGGGGTTCTCATCATGCACAATTCTCGTTTTACGATTATCCACACAAAAACCCTTCTCACTTACTATGAAAAATTATTAAAATGGATGTTTAACTGAGTTAGGAAACTCATCTTACAGTTTGGAAATTTCTTGAATTTGCAGATTATTTGTGTTGCCTTTATTCGTGGGCTATCTTGATTTAACTGGTAAAATGACCTTTTCACTTTCTGATTTCTGCAGTTTGGATAAGTTCTATATTAAAATGATTGTGGAAGTAATAAAGATTATTATATAAAATGTCATGTTAGAATATGGACAATTTGGATAATTTCTATTTAATAGGAGTATTATTTTATCATATAAGTTCTTTAATTCTATACATTGTTATGTCTTTTAGAACTACACTCACTGAAAATGGAACTTCATCTACAATTATCTCTTCGTGTAGTGACTCCATCCCCTTAGTCATCTTTATATATATAAGAGATATCGAGTACTAATTTAGAAATAAATGCAAGAATTCAAGATGTTAGATATTGTTACCTACTGACCTTTCCTCTTGAAGCTCCTCAATTTGCCTGAACGTAAAAGACAAGTACAAAAACATACTATAATCGTTAGAGACAAATCTGCACTCCCTACTACTTTTGATAACTAATTTCTTCCTCCATTCCCTCTTTCCATACCACCTGTAACTATTATAATTAATAAATTAAGCCCCTACATACTTTGTTCTGCTATAAATAAAAATGTGTCATTTTAATGCTATTACTCTACTATTTACACGACATATGTATTATATATGTCAGGCAGGCCTATTCCAAATGACACAGCCCATCATCAAAATTATACAAATATGCATGATGGAGTAAATTAACACAACTTTTTTGTGAAATTAAAATGGTAAAAATATTACTCATATACAATTACTTTAGCAATACCAACCCAAATTAATATACTACTCCTACTTTAACAAAACTTTTTTTACGGGTTTAGGTACACTGAGTGATTAATATAAAATGGAGAAAAAATGGATGTCAATGAGTAGATCATCACAAGAGTATATGGATGGAGTAGAAGCTTTCTTAACTTTTGCACTACATAATTCAGATGATGCTAATTACATTTCATGTTCGTGTTCAAAATGTGTTAACACAAAAAAAGAAAAGTGTTGATATTATTAGGGCATATCTTGTGCGATTTGGGATCGACCTGACATATGAGATCTGGATATGGCATGGGGAAAAAACATCAATATCCTGCAAACGAGGTTATGGTAGCACAATTGATAGAGTTGGACACAATGATGCAAACAACATTGTGATGAACTGATAGATATGATTCATGATGCATATGAAGATAATCCAAATCATTTTCAAAAGTTTCTAGAAGATTTTGAGAAACCACTATATGATGGTTGTACTAAATTTAGCAAATTGTCCGCCACAGTTAAATTTTTCAACTTGAAGGCCAAACATGGATGGATTAACAAAAGTTTTAGTGATCTATTACAGAATATGAGATAATTGCTTCCTGAACGTAATGCATTGCCTTCTTCCATGTACGAAGCAAAGAAAAGCCTAAGCACGTTAGGGTTAGATTATGAGAAAATTCATGCTTTCCCTAATGATTACATTCTATATCGGAGTGAGTATAAAGATTCAAATGAATGTCTGATATGTGGGATTTCAAGATGGAAAATAGGCAAGAATAGTACTTCCTTGACTAAGTATCGACAAAGGTGTTGTGGTACTTTCTGTCGATACCAAGGTTCCGAAGAATGTTTCGAACTAAGAATATATCTAAGCAACTTACTTGGCATGCTGATTGTTTAGCCTCTTTTTGGTCGTCTAAACTCGTATTTTTCGTGTCCTTATTCGTGTTGTTCTCCCACTTTGCATGATATTTTGGCTTGATTTTACGTTTCATTTTATGTTTCAGGATCACAAGCCTAAACGAGTGTTGAAGTTGGAAAATGGATGAGAAAAGATTGAGAAATGACGAAAGAACAAGATGAAGGCCGGGAGCATAAGTCAGCGACCGCGAAGCCCTAAGCCAGCCGAGCTGAGCCACGGCCTAGCCAGGTAGGTGGAGACGGGCCAGCCGAGCCAGGTAGCCTGGGCCAGCGCGCGCCAGGGCCAGTGACCGCTGAGCCCTCAGCTGCCGCTGACCCCACGGCTGACTCTGTCAATGCCCAACGGCCGCACCTGCGATTCGCGTAACCAACCCACTCAGCGGCCGCTGATCGCTCCTGCCTATAAATACCCGATCCGTTTCTCATTCAAAAGACACCTTTTTTCAACACCATTTTAGAGATTGTTTTCCAGACTTTCTTCGAATCCTTTTTCAGACGATTGTACTTATATTTTGAGCACCTCTCAATCTATTGTTCTAGGGTCGAGACTTTTAATTTCTAGTTAGTCATTGATAGTTTTAGTATTGAATTTCGAAGGATAGCCGATTGCAACATTCTAGTTCGTAGTTCTTATTCAGTTTTTCATTGTGCATTCCAAACCGTTCGAGTTATTAATCAAGTTTGTTTTGCATTTATTATTCCAGCTTCGTTTATTATCAAGTTCGTTTATTTGTTTATGCTTTCGTCTTCTTATTTTGATTATTTATGCTACACTCTTTTCGATCTCAATTTTCTAAGTACTTTCCGCATTCTTTTGATCCAGATTTCCAAGTTAATTGTATTATTTTAAATTCGCATCTTTTAAATTCACATCTCGTTTTCTTAGTTAGACAATTCGTTTCTTCGTTGATTTCCATTAGATTAGAGTTTACTTTCTTTCGTTATTTATATTTCGTGCCTAGTTTTAAAACCTTCAAACATCCTTTTACGTGCTTTTGTTTTCGAACAAAGAATTAAATTGTCCTGCTAAGTCTTCCTTGAGAATACGACTTGGATTAGCTTTTCATTTCTAGTCGACCTCATTAAGATTGCGAGCGACTCGAAATAATCTTAGTTGACCAGCGTGGAAATTAGTGGATAACAAATGGATAGATTTTGGTGCAGAACCTAGAAATCTTAAATTAGCCCTAGCAGCTAACGACATCAATCCACATAGTTTGATGAATTCTAAATATAGTTGTTGGCCAGTAATACTTGTCACGAATAACTTTCCTCCTTGGCTGTGCATGAAAAGAAGATTCATGATGCTTACTTTATTGATTTATGGTCCTAAGCAACCGAGAAATGATATCGATGTCTACTTGAGACCCCTAATAGATAACTTGAAAAGGTTACGAGAAGTAGGCATTATATGATGCACATCGTGATCAAAATTTCACTCTCAAAGATGCTCTTCTATGGACAATAAATGATTTTCAAGCTTATGGAAACTTGTCTGGGTGTATTGTTAAGGGATATAAAGTGTGTCCTATATGTATTGATGAAACTCATTCTAAATGGCTACCACATAGTAAAAAGATGTCTTATAGAGGCCATAGAAGGTTTTTACTTGAATTTCATCCATATATAAGACAAAAAAAAGCATTTGATGGCTTACAGGAATTTGGCCATGCCCCGAAACCGTTGAATGGCCAGGAGATTTTAAAAAGGACCGATGAATGCAACTATGTGTGGGAAAAATGCTTGAAGAAAACTGAAGTCCATGATAAGTCATGTTCTAAGAAGAGGAAGAAGGAGTCAAAGTTGTCGTCGATGGAAAACTCATGTTTTAAGAAGAAGTTGATTTTGTTTTAACTTGAGTATTGAGAATATTTACACATTTGACACATACTCGATGTGATACACATTGAAAAAAATATCTTCGAAAGTTTACTTGGCACATTACTTGACATCCGTGGGAAAACAAAAGATGACGTTGCTGCAAGTTGGACCTTATTGACATGGATGTGAAAAATGAGTTAGCACCCAATGTGGTGGGAAAACGAACTTTTCTATCATCAACATGTTATAATTTAAGTAGAGATGAGAAGAAGAAAGTTTGTAATTCATTTATTGGGATGAAGGTGTCTGAGGGATACTGTTCAAATGTCAACAGTCTCGTTTCTATTAAAGACTTGAAACTTACCGGACTGAAATCACATGATTGCCATGTTATGATGCAACAACTAATCCAGTAGCTATTCGCGGTGTATTACCAAAGCATGTTAGGGTTTCCATCACAAGATTGTGTTTGTATTTCAACGACATATGCAACAAGGTGATCGACGTGCCAAAGTTGGATGAGATACAAAAAGGTGTCTTCATAACCTTGTGCTTGCTTGAGAAGTATTTCCCCCCATCATTTTTTGATATAATAGATGTACCCCTTTGAGAAATTTATGTAGCTCTTAAAGGGATATGTACGAAATCTTAATCGACCAGAAGGTTGTATTGCTGAGTGCTATGTTGCTGATGAGGCATTGGAATTTTGCTAAGAGTATTGGTCAAATGTACACACCATAGTGATCCCACCTTCCAATGTTGAGTCTGATTTGACAAGGCCTTTATCAGAAGCTAGAGTGAAGAGGATTAGTGAAGAAGAGTGAGAACAAGCTCATCGAAACGTATTGGCAAACGATAATGATATTTATTCATATATTCAGTAACATCTCATCCTTCTAAAAATTTTATCCATTCTCCTATTCATAAATTTTGTGTCTAATTAATAATATGACTTAGGAAACACAAGAAACATTTGATAATAATGTTCCCTAAAATAGCGAAAAATAAAAAGTGGCTTCAAGACGAGCACAATCGCTCATTTACTACTTGCTATGTGAACAAGTTATACATAGAGCTTCAATACTATTCTTAAAATTAGTATAAAACTAAACTTAAGTTTTATTATAGGTTGCAAGTAGGATTCTCAATTCGAGTGAAAAAAGTAAAGTTTTCATGCTATGGGCCTAGCAAGCAAGTGCTAGAATATTATAGTTATTTGATAGATGAAGTTATTTTTCATGCAAAAAATCATGAGGAAGCACGACTTGTTCAAAATTCTGGAGTTACCATACACACATATATTATGCAAGTTGCTAGTTCAAAGGATAAGAATCCAATCGTATCAGATATGATATTTTATGGAATAATAGATGAGATATGGGAGCTTGATTACTGTCTCTTACGAGTTCTGTTATTTAAGTGCATTTGGATTGATAACAATAATGAGACTAGAGTAGACGATACTGGTTTTACTTTGGTAAATTTGAAAAAAATTGGATATAAATCAGATTCATTTATTTTGGGAAGTCAAGCTACACAAGTGTTCTACATTGATGATCTCGAAGATCTTGCATGGTCGGTTGTGCTTTCTAGTCCAAGTAAACGATACGCTGAAATGATCCATCGTGATAATTTGGGAGATATTTCACTACAACTCCATTGTTTTTCAAAAGGAGTGCATAGAATACAGTAAATAATGAATATGATGAGAACGAATCACCATGCATTCGTCATGATTGTGATGGAATTTGGGTGAACAATGATAATTTGTAATGTGGTATGCTCATTGTTACTTTCAATTAAATTAGTTATTTATTATTTATTTATTTTTAGCACTTTTTACTTACTTTATTGTAAAAAAAAATCTCTTTATACAAATCATTTTCTTACAGGATTGTAAGCTTCTACTAGTGGTGATGGGTCGAAAGTAGCATCCAAAGGTGGTACTCAATCAAGTAAGGTAAAGAGGGGGCAAATTTGTTTACACAAACTTGCAAAGAGAAAAATTCTAAAAGAACTAAGTTAGAAATGGAGTTCAATAAATACGATCAACCGATTGGCGAAGTCGCATCTGAGATGCAAAACTCCGCCTTAATGACAGAAAAAAGGATTGATCAAATTCTATTGTATAGGGTTGCTTGTTCGTGAATCCATTTACCATATCATATGGGTCACACATGACAAGTGAAGTTAGGGCACATCATCTAGCAGAAAAGTTACTTGTTACAAACTCAAATCAATTAGTTTTGGTGTTTTGTAATGTGGGGTAAGTGAACAAAACTCATTAATATTTTCTTTGAATTACAAGAATGTTAATTTAACTCTCATATGCATAGTGAACATTGGATTCTAACAATCATTGATTCTCACAAAGAGCGTGTCTATTTGACGGACCCGATTGCTAACCGGAATCGCAATTTTACTTGGAAGAGTGTGGTTGATACGTAAGCTTATAAATTTCTTTAATCTTCCTCTCACCTCAATGCACTCTCATTATATATAACTATTATCTCTCTCTTTGTATGCTAAGTTATTTTTTTTTCCTTTTTATTTTTATACTTTTGAGAATATATGTTAATCATTTATGTTTCTTATTTACTTTCCTTTGAAGTGCGATGAGAAGTTTCAATGCAACTACGAAGAAGACATTCAAGAAGACAACATCATGAGAAATTATAAAGGTGTAACTTTTATTGCATTCATCAATTTTTATATTATATGTAACTTGTTATTTTTATTAACATTGTAATTATTGTTGAATATAGGATCCTCTTCAACTTGATGACAGTCAGTGTGGGTATTACGTGATAAGATTTATGAAAGAGATTGTATAAGGCTTGAAAAATGATCGGTCCACGTCTATTAGCTCATTGTTAAGAAAATATATGGTTTAATTTTACTATATAATACTTATTACTAAACCATAAATTGACATATTTTTTATTTTCAGTTTCAAAAAGGACAATCACTACAAAAAAAAAACGCCACTGGCGACGGAAAAATCCATCTTTAGCATAGGAAATCTGTCGTCTCGGGAGGCTAGTGACGGACTAACGATGGAATTTTTCCGTCTGTATTTCGTTCGTCGTTAGCCCATCGGACGACGGAAAAGACAGTCCGTCGTTAGCTAACGACGGACTAACGACGGATTTTATCCGTAGTTAGGGACGACGGACTGTAATTCCGTCATCAGCTTCTCCCGATGGCCGTTGACGGTGCCAGAAAACTAACGACGGATATAATCCGTCGTTAGTGGTGACGGATTGCAATCCGTCGTTAGGTGGCGTTGACTGTTAACCTAACGACGGACTGCAGTCCATCGTTAGCTTTTTTTTTTTTAATTTTAATAATTCAATTTATTTTTTTATTATCCATTACCTAAAACGTGTCACAACAAACAATACAAATATAATACAACATTGAACAATAATTAAAAATTGAACCAATCAAATAAAATTCAAAATGAACGAGGATTTCATATAATGAACAAAATAAAACAATGTATCAGTAACATTCCACGACAAACCATATAATAAAAATAATAGTAAAGTGTATCAGTAGCATCTAAGAATCATAATCATCATCAGGAGGAAAATGAGGAGGGGCATCAGACGGGGGAGGCTGATAAGAGGGAAAGGAGGGTGCACTACCTCCTCCCTGCTGCTGAGACATCCACCGCATAACCTCGGCGTACTGAGTCTGCATGAGCGCCATCTGCTCAGCCAATCTCTGCTGCTCAGCAAGGTACTCACGGCGCTCCTGATCCTGCTCCTTGACTCGGCACCGCAGCTCCTCAACCTAGTCTCTGGATGCTCGTGATGTGGACGAGGATCCCCCAAATCTGGATGCTCTCAAGGCCTTTGCGGCGCCTCCCGTGCCAAACATCCTCTTCTTCTTGTTCGGGCCGCCTAGAACCTCCAGATATAGCTTGTTTATGTCGACTGCATCGTGGTCCCCCTCGGGTAGCTGGGCCCGTTCCTCGTCAGCACGGCGAAACACCTCAGTTTTCATGTAAACGAGAAATGAACATTTGTTAGTATACATATTATAAATGTTGAAAATATAATATATATATATATATATATATATATTCTTTTGAAATTAAAACATACCGCTATCGCCTCAGATTTCGGATCGGTGTATGTCCCGTCCGCGTATCAATGCTCATCGAGGAAGGAGTCGAACATGCTGTCAATCGGAGCTACTCCCCTCTCACGACCCTATGCATAAAATCACAATGGAGTTGTGTCATTGAAACATGTGTATATGAATTAAAATTGTACCACGTACATAATTATAATTATTATTTAAATCACGACCCTACTCCCCTCTCACGACCCTATGCTACTCCCCTCTCACGAGCCTTTTTCTCAGCTCGTTGCATGACCGACTTGGACCCTCCCCTATGCTTTATAGGACCAGTACCCGGTCCCTGAGGCTCAGACATCCGGTTGCGCCTCGCTGCTTGGGATTTGGCCCCAACATCATCCTGGGACCAGTAAGCGAGCCAACCCATCCACACATCATCAGTCCACCACCCAGGCTTCCCACCTCTGGGTGGCGGATCATTCCTCCTCTTTATCCCGCAGATATAATCATTATATCTCTCCCGGATCTTATCATACCATAGCTCCCGAATCTTGGCATCGAGTGCCGGTTCCCAAGTAAATTTTTTCTAGCATTGAAAATGTATGTTAGAAATTGTAGTTATAAGTTATAATTAAGAATGAATTTGAAAGTTTTAGTAAATTTTCGAACCTTAAACTCCTCCCAATATCGCTGTCTCACGTCCTCAGGCGTGAGCTTCCAACTGTATCCAGTCGGGTTGGGAACTATCTTAAATAGTTCCCAAATGTAATCTGCCGGGTCGGCATGCGGGTAAAATCCCCTACATAAGTAATTTTAGATTGATTTATGTTAGATTTTTGAATAACTAATTAAATAATTGTCAAAATTGAAGATGTGATTGCATTTACGTACCCCAGCTCACTCACAGATAGAACAAAGTCACCTGTGGGTCTACGCTCTCTCTGACAATCAGTGTAAGAGCCAGATGACGGACCGCCGATGTGTATGCCACTAATATGGTGGCTCAGACCGGTCCCGAACTCATATCCAGACGATGAGCCCGGGGAACTACCCCTACCAATGGACAAATGTGATCGTTGTGAACCCCTACCACGAGGAGTCCCCACATCATCTCGTGGAGAACTGCGCCAACTAGACATCTATTATGTTGAAAATAAATAAATAAATAAGATTCATGATAGGCAAATGACGTATACTGAGGCTGACTACTTGCAAATCTTAAGAACTCGTCAAGCCCCCATTCGGAAGTAAACGAAGATACATCCAATCTCGACTCATATTTATAACCCTTGTTGGGAACCCTAAAGTATTTTTGGTTTTGATGATGATCCTTCGAAACACACTTAGTTCTTTTTAGTATTATACTGTTCTACGTGTAAGCAGATCACTACATATAAAGTGAATTCTGTTAGAGAACATATTAGGAGATGACTTGACATGTAAAGGAATTTTTCCTATAGAAGTCATTTCTATAAATAGTATAGGATGAAGGCCAAGATTTTATGCCAAGAAGGAATCGATCTGCTGTAACAGACAGCGACTAGATCACTGACTAGATCGTTGCTCACAGCTGAAGACCAGATCGATAGAGTCATCAAATCACCAGATGACATCATCCTTCACATCATACCATCTTGCCACGTCAAAATGAAGTCCATCCAACAGGGATTGGGAAGAGAATCTTCGTTTGACAAAAAGAAGGAAAGAAGTCGTTAGCAATCTGCCTTCCACAAACTTGAAGATTGAGTCAACGTTCTCTACATGGCAAGAAAAGATATGATGGATATCATTGATTGGCAATCTACAATCAATCTCATGCCAATCAATAAACGGCTAGAATTTTAAATTCAATGCCTATATATATTTGGAGCCATGGTCTGGAGAAAATACACAACACGCACGCGAGCTATATTGACAGCATACTCTCAAGCAACCTTAAACCAGACTAAGAGCTTCAAACTGTGATACTACATCACACCAACCCAACCTCGATTCAAGTCTGTCTTATCGAGAGAAAGGAGATCATCTTGCTAGCTAGTAGTTTTCTAGTGGTAACGTAGAGGTAATCTGTTGTA
>JAPKLX010000094.1:657706-672683 GCA_026898415.1 Leonotis leonurus | reverse complement strand
TTCTGCATATTTACTTTCAGTTGTTTATTATTCTAATCATCTGCACTGTTATATAATCTGCATCTCAATCAATGTGCCTAACAACCTGATTAATCCTTAAGGTTTTCTAAACAAGAGCACTTATTAAATCCACCATATTTCCGCACACACAATACTTTGAAAATAATAAGATCACTCTTATTATTGTCTAAGTGTTTTCACTAGAGAGCAATTTGTTTGGACTAATCTGGTATTGATCTAAGTATCAATCTGGTTAGTCATCTGCCGAGCAATTTCTTGAATAAGAATAGCTTGAACTCTCTAATAACTTAACAAGTAAACTGAAAAATTTGTATTTGGTGTATTTGTAATACCCCGTATTTTAATTCGCAAGAATTTATGAGTTTTATTGTTTAATAGGGTATCATATCCATAAGAAAATTTTAAACTCCATTGTTGAGTTCTTTTTTTTTCATTATTTAACCAAGCTTGAAGAGATTATGACGAGTTCGAATTTAATTTCGATATTTGATTTCAATCGAAATCTATTTTATTTATACGATTTAGAACCTTGTTATTTATATAACGAAATTTGTGGAATAATACTAGTATAAATATTATTAGATAATATAATTTAATAAAAATCCAGTTGTATTAAAAGTTCAATATACATTTATATGGATCACATTTTAAAATTTTAAATAAAACAATATACAACTAGTACTACAAGATGAATTACGTACAATACATAAAAAAAGTCTATAGCTTATTCTAATTAAATATCCTGCACATCATACCCTATTCCCCTAAATCATACACTATCCACTTACGTCACCATGTTGCAAACTCCATACTCCTCATGTCTTTTTCCTAACAAAAGTCATCCTTCAATCTTCTTTGGATTTCATTGACACAACAACACTCAAGACATGCTGCCACTATGCTACCAGCTTCATGCTTTCTTTAAATTAAAGTCTTCAACCATACAATTCTTCAATCGACAACTCCTCTTACTTTCATCCTTTTAAACACTACTCTTGTGACTGACTGCAAAGAAAACAAGCAAGGAAAACAGAGAGAGAGGGGCTGCAGAGGAATCAACTATACACAAGCAGCAAGTCATTCACATCTACCTTCCATTTCACCTTCACCTTTAAGTATGTTTCGTAGTCTAAGTTACTTAACTCTTTACATGTTTGAAGCTTTCATTTCGGCATTTGTTTCACATAAATTAGTTATGTTGTTCTTCCTTAATTCACAACTTAGTATACTTCACCTATAAGAATTTAGCTTCCTATTACGTGTCTTAGAACAATAGAAATTTATATAGCAAATCATATATCCCTTCTCTTGATACCTCAAATTTCATAATTTAGAATTTACATTATCAAATCAAAGAGTTCAAGGAAAACCTTGTTCGATAATTCCAAAATCAAAACATAAGACCCCAACTAAGTGCTCTGTAAACAAAGAAATTAATAAAAATAAATAAATGAATTATACCTGTTGTCTGCCGAAGAAAACTGGCCATGGTGAGCAAACTGGGGACGGGGCAGCGGCGCACGAGGGAGAAGGCTGGTGCAACGGTGTTTCTAGTCGACAGTGGCAACACACGGGAGCAGCCGGCTCCGTAGCTCGCCGGGGAAAATTATGGGGATTTTCCCTTAAATCCTTTTTCTTTATTCAATTTGAAACGAATGAAGTCGAATTTCGCCATCAATTGGTCGGAGTTCGGCGTTTGGCCGGAGAAACAAATCCGGCAGGGAGAAGGGGAGGTGGTTGAGCATTTTGCTTTGAGTAGGAAAATCAAATGGAATGGGAGAGATAGAACGTTGGAGAGGGAGAGAGAGGAATATTTGAGGGGAGCCACCGTCGCGGTGGTGATTTCACTGGAAAAGAAGGCGGTGGAAACCAATCGATTTGGGGCGCTGTTTCTGTTCTCACGAAACAGAGGAAAAAAAAAAGAAGAAGAAAGGGAGAGGTGGGGAAGAAAGTGTATGTTACGTAAATGGGTTTGGGGGAGAATGCTCTCCTTTTGACTTTAATTCATTTTTTTTTATTTTTAATACTTTTAGGTTATTAATTTAGATTATAACTTTTAATAAAAATTTGATTATAATTAGAAGGGGATGGGCCGGGTCGATTAATGGGCCGGGTCGATTAATGGGTCGGGCCCTATTCAATTAAATTAAGTTGGGCCTATAATTTATGGACCATGGTGAATTTATTTATTGGGCCAAATCTATTACAAAATAATTAGTTGGACATAGTCTAATTAATACTAATGGACTATTATTATTGAATAATTGTGTCTTTGGGCCTAATTAAATTTGGACTTTGATTAATTTAAATAATTAGATTAATTAAATTATTAAACTTGATTAATTGATAATTAATAGAATATTAATTATTTTATTAAATTATAAATATTGATGATTAAAAATTAAGATTTATAATTAATTAAGAGTGATTAATTATTAAATGTGAAATCTTTATTAATAATAATTATTGGGATTAATTATTATTTGATTTATATCAAGTCTTATTTATTATTATTAATTCAAATCGAGACATGAACCTTACGCGAACCTATCTAAAAATTTCCGATTCTTATGTCGGATTTAATGGTTTCAATCATATTAATTGCAAGCAAGCAATTAATTATTTATCGAATTAGTAAACGTTTATTTCATTTGAACGAAACTAGGGTTTTCGGAGAAAACCTTAAAGCTTCGTTGTGATTTAGTAGAATGGATATGAAACCCTTAAACCTATAAAATCATTATGTCTCGAGTCAATAGAGATATTCTAAGAACTCAATGATTCTAAATGTAACTCGTTACCTGAAGGTCCATCGAGGGGGTGACAGCTAAGGAACGAGAAGGAGAACCAGACTTGTCAGCTAATACTGGTATCTCAGGTGGGTTTACTATAAACTATACTTTTGCTGTATTAAAGCATGTTCAAAGAAAATATGAAATGATTGGCATGCATAAAATTCTTTATGTTTTGTGTGTGATTCCTATCTGTATTGAGCCATGTCTGGGAACTGGTCAACTTATGAATAACGATCGGATCTTGAGCCATGTGTTGGTCAAGGTTAGTGTACACATGGGGAGTGTGATCGTGAGTCATTACGGACCGGTCCACATAGGACTGTGTGTCAGTATTGACCAATCCGGTGGCACCCATTGGTCAACGTCTGGGGGAGTGGAACCATTGCTCACCAGGGTTGTTACCATTTCTAACGTCTGGGGAAGCAGTAACTTTGCTCACAGCGTTGCTATTATTGATTATGTCTGGGGGAGCGGTAACATTGCTCACCAGAATTTGGTTATAGATATGGATGAGACACATGGAAAAGAGAGTGGCCGCTCCAACTTTTGGTTAAAATCAAATGAATATTTAGTATACGCAAGTTATTTCAAGATACTTGTGTTATACTGTGATATGCATGATCAATAACTGTTTGTTTTCGGCATAACCCACAGAGTACATCAAGTACTCAGCCCTGCTTGTATTTCCACAAACTTGCAGGTTGAGCAAGGGCAAGGGTTGAAGTGCTGAGTAGACGTTGCTCTTTGTTAGTAGTAAGGGGTTAATACATATCTTCATATGTGTATTAATGGCTTTTGTTATTCCGCTGCAAACTTTTATTGTTTTCCCTAATGGTCTGGATTGTAAATCTAGAACCCTGCTGACGTATTTTTCACAGCCCCAATTTCCAAAGGACGGATCAGTGGGGTGTGACTCGGGGTTGGATAAAAGAAGCGGGAAAGAAAGGGGGCATAAAGGTGGAACCGTATAATTTAATATTTAAGTAACATCTGAACAACATATACATGAAGAAGATAACATTACTTTAACAAAAGAGTTTAGGCCACAAGCTTAATTTCAATACAAGGTTCGAAAAAAACGAGGCCTAAAAAGGATTACGCTAACCAAAGTCAATAACGTAATATCATAAGGTTCGATATTGCTGGTTCACGAAACCAGTCAACTTATAACAAAAGATAATAATACGAAGTTCAGCGGAAGACTTAAAAATAAATAGATTTATATATGAAGATATAAACCTATTTCCAAAATGTTAACTTGACAGACAAGCAACCAACTTCTCAGCACATCCGCCAACGCCATACCTGTTCAACCTGCAAGTGTTTGGAAATACAAGCAGGGCTGAGTACTTGATGTACTCTGTGGGTTATGCCTAAAACATTTTATCATCATGCATCATACAGTATCTCACAAGGTTTTACGTAAATGCTTGTGAATACTAAACATTCATTCTTTCATCAACATTTGGGTGCACCCCCATTTTCTTTCATTTCTGTATTATCCATATCTGTAAGTACGCCGGGGAAGAAGGCCTTCTTCCGCAAACGCATCCCTTCACCGGAACCGGCCCAAAGGGCTCACAGTCCACGGCTTCTGTGTACACTAACCTTGACCAACACATGGCTCAAGATCCGATCGATTACATACGTTGGCAAGCCAACACAGATAGGCATCATACATAAAACCGTAAACATTTTATGCATGATAATTCTTTCAATAAACTTTCATCCATTCATTCAAAACATGCTTTATTATAGCAAGAGTATAGTTTGTAGTAAACCCACCTCTTGGAATAAATCCGTCGATTAAAACCTTCTTTGGTTTAGAATCCAATGCAAATCCTCACATTCAACTTTGCTTATACCTCGTACTTGACCTTTAGATAACGAATCACATTTAGAGACTTTATAAATCTATAGATAACCTATACTTTGGCTCAAGGCGTAATACTTAAAGAGTTCTATGGTTGCATATTCGTTCTCTTAAATCGTAACAAAGCTTAAGATTTTCTACGAAAGCCTTAATTTCGTCTCTAAAAATGAACATCTAGCATAATTCAATAATTAATTAATTACTTGCCCGCAATTAATTCATTTGAGATATTGAAATCTGACAGTGAAACCAAGAATTATAATAACACTCTTTATAATTAGAAATTCTTATAAAATATTCAAATCTCAACCTTTTCACTAATTAATTCTTTGTAATTAATTAATAATCCTTAATTAAATAATTATTCTCAAAAATTTTAATTATTAAGCAAGTTTTAATAATTTAATTAAATAATATTAATTAAATCAATTAATCTATTAATAAATTGTGGCTTAAGTATTTAATTAAGAGAGAGCTCAAATCTAATTATCATCTTTGCCCAATACTTGTTCAATAATTAAAATCGGGCTTGACCCGTAAATGTAAATTGACCCAAGTCAAATTTCTTTCAATTATCTTTCTTCTTTCATTTACTTTCATATTTTATTTTCTTTATTCTTTTCTATTTTTCTTCTCTTACCCAACAACCTCATTTTCCTCTCTCAAACTCACGTCTTTAATTTCTTCCTCACTTATCTCATTTCTCTTCTTCTTAAGGAGCAGCCATCTCCACTCCTCGAATCTTCTCAGAGCAACGCCGCCTCGGAGGAGCTCGCTGCCGCCTCCGTTGTCCTCGTCTCCCTTGCGTTCTATCTCTCTCTCTCTCTCTCTTTTGTATATCTCCATCTCTTTATTTTTCTCTCTATACACAAACAGAGATGCAGCGACCGCCACCACTCCGTTTCCTTTCGACGCAGCGCCACCCTGGAGAATCTCGACACTATAGCTCCGTTCGGCCTAGTTTCCCTCACGTTCCTCTCTTATCTCCTCTCGATTTTTTTTTCTCACGCTGCACAGACACACAATCGCACATCACCTCTATCTTAATATGTGCAGCGGTTACAAGAACATTGTGCCACCGTCGTTGAAATCGAGTAGGAGGAAATCTTCAAATCCTCATTTATTCTTTGTTTACTGATTTAGGTTCTATTTTCTGATTTATGCTTATATTGAGCTTTGTGAGAGTTCTTAAATTGCAGATTGGTTTCGGAGCGATTCGGGGACGTCCGGGGTTGGTTCGTGGCTGTTCGGAACTGTTCGAGTTGGTTCGGGGTCTGTCGGAGTGTTTTCGGACTTATTCGAGGTTGTTCGAAGTTATTCGAAGTGATTCGGGGTGGTTCGGTTAGAGTTTTGCTTCCCAAACAAACAAATAAGTTTGTTGTTAAGTTCATTAAGAAGCTATCTCTGATATGAAAACACTATTTTTGTTCTCTAAGTTATCCTAAGAGAAGTTTTGCATGCTATGTCCTTAACTGAGCTTAAGTAGTGAACATCCTAATTTAAAAGTTGAATTTGAGTTCGAAAATAAGCATTATTAGGCTCTACTAGTTACTGAGTTTTAACAGGTATGCATAAATTATTAAAAGATCTGAGGTTCGGTCCTTTGTTTACCTGGGGAATGGTTAGTCGGTTGCTTTGAATCTAAGGAAGGCTTCTCCTCTTTAGCTCCTCTTGATGGTGCAAATATTTATACTGAGTTAGAGATTGTGGATGGCATTAGCGGTGTTATGAATTTACATGAACCTTAGTTGGGAGTTTAGTTATCTTACCTTAAGGAAAATTCTATGTTGGCTTGAAGCTGTGCATGATTTCTTCTAAGCTTCTTCTCCTTAGTTCTTTTTCTCTCATGTTTCTCTTTTGGTTTTCTATGTTTCTTTTGAAGGATATAAGAGTGATGTGGTTGAAACAATTAAGAGGTTGGAGATACGACTAAGTAGGGGAGTTGGTGAGTTGTATGGTTTTGGAGAGGTCCACCAGAATGGGTACGGTGGATGGAGGAAATCCACAGAACTAGAATTGGATATTTGTGGTGTGTTATGTACTATTCTTGGACTCAATTGTATTTGGATAACTTTTATTTAGCAATTGAGCTTTTCTCATGGTATTGGTTATTTTTTTCTCATCGTATATATTTCTTTGGCAATTGATCTTCTCATTATGCCTATTAGTATTTAAATTACATTCTATATTTATTATATAGAATTTAAACTCACTAATATTATTAAATAAATTTCTATCTCGATTGAATCAATTATCGAATTTAATTTCGATCATTTCAAATATTGCTTCAATTTTAGCAACATTTTATGACAATCAAAACTCAATCACAGAGTTTCAAAAATCCTCCAAATAAAATTTACTATATTTTTTTTTCTTTATTAAACATGAAACTGACGGGGTATTACAGTATTTCAGTTCTTGAATTCTGTATTCCATACTTTGAACCTTTTGGAACTTCTATCAGTATGTTGTTCTATTTGAGCCTCTAAGCTATTGACTCTTACTCGTAGCTGTTTCTGGACTATGGTAATCGATTATATTTTGAATTCCAGTGTTGTTTGTGATTTCATCCTTCTTAACCATTTCTTTAATTCACCACCAAGTCGCACTCCATGGATCCGTCCTTCAGGGAAATGGGGTCGTGACAGTATCCCCCCCCCCACCCCCCCCCCCCCCCCCCCATATACCAAACCTTGCTCTTTCGGGACCATAGAATAGATGTGACCATTTATCATTATAATTTAGACAAAAATGGCATCTATCATATAGTATACATGACGGTATTTACATAGTCATTTATCAATACTTAACATAACAGTTTATAACATTATAGATGACGGTAAATAAACATCATGTATGAACAAAAAAAATGCGCTCATAGATGACGGTCATTTGTCCGTCATCTAAAGTATTTATTATAGATTACACCACATATCTTAACATTTTGATTTGTACATAGATGACACAAAATATCCGTCATCTATGAGCGTTTTTTTTTTTTTTTTTTGTAGTGTTATAACCATTTTGAAAGGGAATCTCATTATAGATAAAATTGCATTTCCACTTGTTTAACACTTTGAATGTTAGGATTCGACTTTGAATACAGTTTGAAGTTATAGTAAATCAACTTTGAGATTAATTTGTTATTATTTAATTTAATAGATTATTTAAATTTAGATCGATACTGTTAAGTATTCGACCTTGAGCTCACCCAAAAGCTTGTTTGTGAATTCTTTTACTTAGTATGTAGATTTTTATATTAATTGGAAAATTTCCTAAATTGGTTCATATATAAACTTCGTGAATTATGTAAACATCATCTTATTTTAAAAGTTTGTAAATAAGTTTGTTAACTCGTTAAAATTAAATACAAATATATTTGTCAACCTTTCGAATCGAAAATAATTAATCTCAATTTTGGCTTGAAATAAAAAAATCCAGCCAAACTTCAGGCTTCTAATCCAATTCATTTACTAAATAAATAAATATCGAACGATCTTTTATCAATCCGAAATTCAAATAGTTCACAAAATATGTTAATTTGCCTACATTCCTAAGGACCCAACCTCTATCTCGCCTCAATAAGTATATTCATAAGAACGCTAATAAGAGTAAGTTTTTATTCACACTAAATTGGTTGGGTTCTATGTTTACTATATTATTATTTATACATTTTATCAAATTTTATTTCATTATTTATATATTTAGATTTAATATAATTTTGGTAATTGTTTCATGTTATTAAATGTGTTTTAAACATGTATGTATTTATAAGTTCTAATGTGTTATTAAATATATAAATTATTGTTATTTAAAACTTTATTTGTTATAAATTTATATTTACTTAATTATTGTTGCAATATGATTATTTTTATTAATTAATTTTTATTTAAGTTTATCAAAGTATGATAGACAATATAATACATCTCAAAACCACTACTACGTACACTGTCATGAAATTTATTAAAGTGTCATAATTTTTTAATTTTTAAACTAGAGCCTACTTGTTCTTATTGTAATACAATTTATATCTAATACTATGCATTTGCTTTGGAATTATTTCCATTTTATAAGTAAAATGTTAAAATTTTATAAATTACATATTAATTTTCAATTAAGAAATGAAATTCATAATGGATTAACAACTTTAAGAGGACAAATCAATTTATTATGAAATCAAAAGACATCCAAAAGTACTAAATTAAATATATTTAACACAACAAACACATTTTTTTATATTGTTGCGGTTTAATTACTTGATATATAATTGAATGTTATAATGAAGGAGTGTTGACTTTTAAAATTTAAAGAAATTATTAACTACTTATATTAGAATATTACTTTATTATGGAGTACTATGAGGTCATACCAGTCATAAAATTCTACAGTTTATTAACTCTAAAATAAGTTTAATTTCATTCATACAAATTTTTAATTTATTGTTATACTAATATGATAATATCATCTTATATTCTTTCAATAAAGTATGACCCAACTTTTTCTTTAACAAACTACAAAATTAATAACTTATTAAATATATTATCAAAAAATGAATTTAACTGTTATAATATGATTTAAATTAATCAATCTAAAGATAAGGGTTGTTAATGGAAATTAATTATACATTCTCTCAATTAATCAAATACCGGTAGCAAATAAATGATCAAGACAGTAATATAAATGAATAGATTACTATTGATCAAGTAACAATATAAACAATCAAGTTTTGTAATTTAATTTAAGAGTGAACATAAGCAAACAAAATTATAAAAGAAAAATTATAATAACTAATATAATAATATGTACATTCTAGTAATTTATAAAATTTTAGTACTAAAATACCTTCTAATTACTCCATTTTTTATATTTATCTCACCAGAAAAAATAATATTTTAGCAACGAAATTTTCCGTTACTAAAACAAGAAATTTCGTTACCAAAAATTTTAGTAACAAATTTATTCGTAGTAATATAGATAATTGCTAAAAAATTTAACAACGGAATATATTCCGTTACTATATAACAACGGAATTGTAAAGAAATTTTCATTTCTAAAATAATTTTTTCAATTTTGGTAATGGAAGTTACTAAATTTTTAATAACAGATAATTCTGTTATTAATTTCGTTACTAAAATTTAACAACAATTTCATAACAATTCTATTGTTGATCTGTTAAAATTTAAAAATGAATAATTTTCCCATCACTATTTCATTGCTATATAATGCATTTTTTGTAGTGTTTGTATGAATAGTATGAATCGTATTGAATAATATCATTTATATATATATGATATTAAGTTATATTAGATTGTATATGTTTGTATGAATGGTATGAGTGATTACACTCATATATTTTATATCATCCGTAAAATTAAATTTAAGTAGAAGGATATTTACGATAATTCACCTTTAAAAAGCATAGAATTTAAATATTGTTATGACTATTATTCGTATTTACAATCTTATTTAGTTATTTTATATAATTAAAAATTAATTTAATATAAATAATTAAAAAATATAAGAATATTTAATTTATTAAGTTAGGGCTAGTGATATCAATATATATCAATGATGCACAGATTCTCAAAATATTAGCACATTGCAGAATCGGATACGTGATGGGTGCGAGTGCGGATGCGATTCGCGTGGGGTGCGCATCGGATACGCCACCTGGCGTATCCTAAAAAAAAGAAAATAAAAAATTTGAATACGCGTATCCGGTGCGTGACATAAAAAATCGGGTGTGTTTGGGTTTTTTTTTTTTTAAAATATATATTTTAGGGGCTATTTTAGAATATAACAAAAGTTGAAAGTGAATCTATGTAATCCTAAAATATCCCCAAGCTTGACTCCATGGATGATATTGGAATTCTTGGAGTTGTGTTGGGAACCCCAAAGTATTTTGGTTTTGATGATGATCTCTCGAAACACACTTAGTCCTCTTGTTAGAGTTAAACTGTTCTACATGTTAACAGATCACTACGTATAAAGTGAATTCTGATAAAGAACAGATTAGGAGATGACTTAACATGTAAATGATCTATTCCTATAGAAGTCATTTCAATAAAAGTCTAGGTTGAAGACCAAGACATTTCACAAAAGAGAAGAAATCGATCTGCTGTAACAGACAGCAACCAGATCACCGACCAGATCGATGTTCTCAGTGAAGCACTAGATCGATAGAGTCATCAAACCACCAGATGACATCACCCTACACATCATATCCTCTTGCCACGTGAATATTGAAGTCCATCCAATAGGGTTTGGGAAGAGAATCCATGATTGACATAAGGAAGGAAAGTAACCGCTAGCAATCTGCTTTCCATACTTAGAGGATTGAGTAAGGCAAGAACATATATGATGGATATCATTGATTGGCAATCTACAATCAATCTCACGCCAATCAACAACGGCTAGAATTTCAAATTCAAAGCCTATATATTTGAAGTACAAGGTCTGGAGAAATGGCGCGTGCGCTATATCGAAAAAGTCACTCTCAAGCAACCAATCTCAACATCAGACTAAGAGCTTCAAACTACTTGTGATTCTACGTCACACCAACCCAACCTCGATTCAAGTCTGTCTTATCGAGAGAAAGAAGATCACCCTGCTAGCTAGTAGTTTTCTAGTGGTAACGTAGAGGTAATCTGTTGTAAAGGGACACGACCCTTACTTCGTGCATAAGTATTCTTCTAGCTTTGATTGATACTTGTGACTCGTTCTCCACGAGTATAAAGAAGAAGAGTATCCTAGTAGTGGATAATCTGATCTAGTTTTGGTCAGATCGTGGACGTAGGGATTTTCCGAACTACTTTAAACATCTGTGTCATTTATCTTTCTGCATATTTACTTTCAGCTGCTTATTATTCTAACTCTCTGCACTTCCATATAGACTGCATCTCAGTCAATCAGCTTTAATCAATCTGGTTAATCTTTAAGGTTTTCAATATAAGAGTATCAACTAAATCCACCATATTTCCGCACACACTATACTTAGAAAATAATAAGATCACTCTCATTATTATCTGAGCATTTACAACAGAGAGCAATCTGTCTGGACTGATCTGGTATCGATCTGTTGATCAATCTGGTCAGTCATCTGCCAAGTAATTTCTTGTTTTAGAATAGCTTAAACTCCCTAATAAATAACCGAGTAAACTGAAAAGTTTGTGTTTGGTGTATTCCCTCCCCATACACCAAACCTTGCTCTTTCGGGACCAACAAGTTGTTAATTTATCTCTTGATTAACCAGAATTGGAGTCTATTTTATTTGGCGATGAAGGAGAAATATCTAGCAATTCTTAGATGTATGCAGATTTTATATTTTTGTTGAATCTTGAATATTATATGGTCATCTTATTGAATTGAATATTCAGCGTTATACTTATTTTGATTGAAACTCTTATATTTGCTAGTTTACAATGTAATATTTTATTTTATAAAATTTAATATATATATATATATATCATAGGTGAAATATAATAAAATATTTTTAAAATATAGACGAATCTTTCACGAATCGCACCCTGTAATTTTCAAAAATCCGTATCCACGCACCCGTATCGTACCGCACCCGCACCTATGCAACACAAATATATATATATTGTATAAACTTCTCTTAACGTAATGCAACTTCCATCTATACCACTTCCCTCTAAAATCTTACCATGATGTCAAAAAATTATTTTTCATGAAATATTTTTTATTCAAACACGTATATTATATTTAATAAATATTACTCCTTTCGTACAAAAAATATTTATAGAAGGAGGGAGCATATGTTAATATAAAATCAAATCACCAATGCATTTTTTATACTACTAAACCCACAAAATCAAAAATTTTGTCTGTAGAATTATTTGCTGGTTATTTATGAATTATGTTTTTTTCTATCTACCTCAAGAACAAAAGAATCTCACTTTTAATATTATATTAAGTTTCAAACCTTCAACAAATAACATCACTATTACAAAATAATATAATAGTAACATATTAGATTTACTTTATTAGAAGGGGTAAAATCTAAAATACCCAATTTCATAAGTAAAAGATAAAAAATACACATTTAAAAATAAATGATTAATTTTGCCCAAATTACATGATTACATGATGAATTTCTTCGTGTGCTCATGTAATTCAATATGTAATCATGAATTTCATCATGTGGTCATGCATTTCATTCACTAAACATATTGAATTACATGAGCACATGAAGAAATTCATCATGTAATCATGTAATTTTGGATAAAATTTATCTTTTATATTTTAGTGGATATTTTTCATTTTTTACTTATGAAAATGGGTAGTTTTACCCATTAACCCTTGTTAAAATATTGCCATTAGTTTATAATTCAATTAAGGAGCTTGCCATTACAAACTTATTGTATAATTATAAGTACACATATATGCCATGTACACCACACGCCCTCCTTTTATGCCACGTATCACTTTCCTATTTTGAGATGAGGTATACTCATATTTTTCCGTACTTTCGGTCTGAGTTAGACTAGAGCAGGAAAAAGAGTGGGAACGAAAACAATTGTATTATTTTCGAGTTATTTAAAACATCTCACTTTCTTATTAGTTGTTCTATAAGATATCTCTTAATCTATTTTAAAGAATAGTTATCTTTTCTTTAAGATATGGGTTATATGTTGGGATTATGATTCACATACATTAAAAAAGTGGTAAATCTTATAACATAATTATCTAGTATGATAAATTGAAGCATTATATGAAAATCGAACATTAGAAAGCTAACTAGAATTGGTCATTGATGGACTTTATAGAAAATTGAACAATGTTGGATGTTTGATGGCTCTTTCAGAAGATCAGACGGCTATTTTTTGTAACGTCTGTTCCGGTGGGGGAGAATAGAGCGTAAAGTTCACGTCTGATTTTTGGGGACCATCTTTCCTTATATATTAAATACTTTATTCTAATTATTAGTGAGCTCCTCAATTATTGTAATAATTACACTTAGGTATATACATTTTATATAATATCAATTAATACATTAAATAATTATATATGTGACCACATTGAGATTAATAGAAATTAATCTAACAATCTGACACTTGGACACCATATATAAACTTGATAATGTATTACCGGATAAGCGCTTAAACAAAATATGCTATTATAAGTTTTGCATATCTTTAACAATCTCGTCCATTGACCACATTCATGCAAGGACTGAAGCAGCGTTCGTCAAAGTAGCTCAACTAGGCCAACGGTAATCACATACACAAACAAAGTCAAACGACATAGATATAATGGTATTACGAAAAACGGATGTAGCATTTATTTTCGAATGGTCCTCTTTAGACCTTAAACTTTAGGCAAATGTTACATAATGCAGAGCAAAAGAACTAGAACTTTATTCTTGATCAAAAAAAAAAAAATTCATAATAATAAATGAATTCATTACAAAGAAATGTTTGAAGTAACGAAAAGAAACTAAATTACAACTCTCACTAAATCTATACTACTTCATCCAACGATGAAACACCCATGTTAGCAACATGCTCATGAAAGACCTTGGGCATCAAGCCCTTAGTAAATGGATCCACTATCATGGAGCTGGTTCCTATGTGCTCAATAGATATGATTTTACTATGCACTTTCTCTTTCACAACGAGGAACTTTATGTCAATGTGCTTTGACTTCGAAGAGTTCTTGTTTTTGTTGGAATACATCAATGCAGACTTGATGTCACAATATAGCTTGAGTGGTCTTTCAATTGTATCCACAATTTGCAGCCCGGTGATAAAGTTCCGTAGCCAGATTATTTGATCTATAGCCTGAAAACATGCTATGAATTTTGCCTCCATGGTGGAAGAAGCTACAAGTGTCTGTTTGACACTCTTCCATGACACAGCTCCTCCAGCCAGTAGAAAGACATATCCAGTTGTGGATTTCATACTGTCATGACATCCAATAATGACAAAATCTGAGTATTCGACGACCTCCAAGTGATCTGACTTTCTGTAGACTAGCATGTAGTCTTTTGTTCTTTGTAGATATCTCATAACCCTCTTGGTTGTTGTTCCAAATTATTTTAAACTGTCAGTACGTGGCATTGTTTAGACCAGACCCACTGTCCGATAAAGGCACTCAGTATCAGGCACAAGGAATATTTCCAGCCGATATACTTCCAATTTGAATTATTAAGTTGCTCGCAAGAGTACGAGTTCGTTGTATATTAATAAGTTAACCCTAAGTCATATTCTCAAGGAAGACTAAGCAGGGCTTTATCTATGTTGTAGAACATAAAGCAATTAAAAGA
>JAPKLX010000094.1:591784-657696 GCA_026898415.1 Leonotis leonurus | reverse complement strand
AGAATTGAAGAAACCAAATTTAAACATGTCTTGAATTGATTAATTAATATAGTTGAAAATGTTTGGATAAAGAATAAGGAAATTAATCTAAGGCAGGACAAGAAGAAAATAAATTATAAAGCATTAACGAAAGCAATAAAAGAACTCACTGATTGAACGGAAAGATAATGCATTAAGAATCACCGGGTTTGAATCACGAACGAATCCACCACTTTGAATTGAAAGGAACGAACAATTAAAGAAAAACTAAGCTAAAGTGTTTTCTCTCGTGGTCTAAACCCTAGACTAGTAGTACAAAAACGTGAAGTAGTCCTCCTCTTGTGCATCGCGGTGGAGGTTTAAATAGAAGAAGAAAATCGTGCCAGGGTAGCGCTCGCTAGGGGTCAGCGAGCGCTACCTTGGCTCGCTGCAAACTTGACTGAAGCAGGGGGCTAGCGAGCGCTGTCCCACTGTTCTGTCTTCATATGTTTCTGGGTGCCAGCAGTCGCTAGGGGCTAGCGACCGCTAGCCCCCAGTTCTGTCTTGTCCAGCCCTTTGGCATAGCGGGCGTTGGGGGCCAGCGCTCGCTAGGTCCATCTTCGGTCCAACCCACAATTTTTTGCCTCTTTTCTTCGTCTTTTTGTATTGTTTCACTTATCAAGGCTCGTTAACCATTTTCTATCAATTTTCACCTACAATGTAGCACATGGAAAACCAAAAACATTAATTTGAACAAATTATGAGACCATACATACACGGGGAACGAGACCAAAAACGTATAAGCAGTTGTTATCCCATGTATTATCTCAGGGTCACTTAAATATCTACCTACTATCCCTACTATGTACGTAATATCCGGATGTGTACAAACCTGAGCATATGTTTATCATGTTTTTGGTGTGTTTTTAGTTGATAATTCGGCGTGTCTAGGTTTTAGTTTGTTTTGTTTTCGTGTCTTTTTTATTTCATATTACGCCGATTTTTGTTGTTATCGTGTTTGGTGTAGGATGGTGAAATGACGGACGGATAAGAGTTGAATTGGTGTCGATTATGTCGTATGTTCTAAGCTGAACAAAGCTGAGGAAACTAGACGGGAGCTTGCTAGGAGTTACGGGCAGAAGACGAGAGGAGAAAGAACACGAGAGCATGGCCATATGCAAATTGTGACGTGTTGCGCAATAATTTTGTTTTGGCTCGTTATCCTTCGTTAAAACTCTGAATTTTGATCCGTTTGCGGCTACAGACTCCTATCAAGACGAGCTTCAATTATACATTTTCCAAAATTCTGTATTCTGCACAGGCCAGCGGTCACTGGAGTGCAGAATTTCTGAAATTCAGAGAGTGCAACCCAGCGACCGCTGGCTATTCAGCGATCGCTGGGCCCGTTAATTTGACGATTTTGATGCGATTTTAAGAGGAAGAACGGGGCATTTGAGGGGGAAGAGACCTATAAACTCAATAGAGTAGCATTCTCTGACATTAGAATTCTCGATTCCCGGATTGTAATCGTTAGTAAGTACTTCCTGTGGATTGCTTATTATATGATTATGTGAAAGGATTTGAGTGGTTGATTCTCCACTAGGTTTTAGATTTCTAAATTGATTGTCGATATCTAGAATTATTCATGCTTATTGATTAGATTGTGCTTGTTTAATTGGACTGATCGATCACCGTTTCAGTTCCTTAGACACTGGTTGAGATCGAGAGATAATTCTAGTATCAGATCTAAGTCTAATCAATATCAGTTTGAATCGGAAGCGTACAAACCGAGTGTTCATTTATTTATCTTTGAATTATTAACTTTGTGACTAAAATACGTGAGTTATAGTCACAGTCTAATTATAAATGTGAAGGCTATTAATTAGACAACTCTTAGGAATTCTTGAATAGTAAATGAATGCATGAATTAATCTTGACATGAGATGATCGATGAAGATATTCGAAGCATAGACCCTTTATTCCGAATTCCTGTTATTTAATTTATCTTTTGGTTATTTAATTTTATTTAACCTTATGTATTGCATTTGGATAAAATGTTTAGGACTTTTTGTTGTTTAATCTTTAGCACTTGAATTAGGAAGCCCTAGTAAGTCTTCCTTGAGATACGACTAGGGTTAGCTTACTACGTATTATAGGCCTCGTTTATTTGTGAGAACTTAGACACACGTTTTAGGTTCAATAGCGTACATAAGACTTCATATTGTCAAAGCATAATGAATGTTCCGCATTTCCTGAATTTTAAGGTTAGTTTTAGGGCATTTCTTAAGGCTAAATTTCTCTCCTTTAGAACCATGGGTATATCCTGGTTTGCAATCTTGCATCCTGAACCTCTTAAGTACCTTTGTTGGTCCCGAAATAGCTAAATTGGTGTATTGGGGGGGGGGGGGGGGGTTGGAGAATACACCAATTCAACCTTTTTCAGTTTTCTTGTTTTAAACTTATGTATAAGGTTTAAGCACACTTAATAAATAAGATAGTTTGGATTAGTAAAACAAATCTTCTTGTCAGGAAGATTTAATCTTACTCAAGTAAGACCTTATGCGTGTAAAACAATAATCAAGAATAATAAATACAGATTTAAACTTGATTAAAGGTGTGTGCGGATTATGGTGGTTAATACTCTTTTTAATGTGAAAAACGTTTTCTTTCTTAAAGAGATTATCAAACAAGATTTAAATGCAAGAGTATGAAGAAGATGATGATGAAGTAAATAAGAAATAAAGAACACAATCAGTTAACGTGGTTCGGGATAAACTGTCCCTGCGTCCACGGTTCGATCAAATCTAGATCGAAAACTTTACTAGCTTTCTCCTTTCTTTTTACTCGTTGAGTACGAGCCACAAGAAGTATCAAATCAAGATAACTTCTTGTGATTACAAAACTTCTTCCTAAGATTGAGCACTACAACCTCAGATTACAACTGGATCAAATTTAGATCCTAACTTGGGGTTTTGTAGAAATAATTTTTCCAGAATGTAACCTTCAACAACTGTAAACACTACTGAGAATTCTTGATAGTTGGAAGTGTTTTGAACGTTGAGAGCTTGAAGATTTTAGCAGAGTACTAGCAGGATGATAGCTTGAATTCTCATGTTTCTTTTTGGAAGTGAAGGTGATATATATAGCCCCTATGAAGGAACTATCCGTTGGAGACGAAGACGTCCTTCTTCATTGCATTAATGGCTGCATTAATTGCATGGCAGAGTTTGTTGAGACACGCGTTGCCAAATGAGAATTGTTCCACCTTTCACGCGATTTTCCAGTGTATTGTCATACTGGGAATGATTCACCGTACTAGAATTTTGATATTCTCGTATTTCATTCCTTAAAGTATGCTGTTGATGTGACAATACACCAAGTGGTTGACTTGTGACAAATTTAGGTATGTGGGCAGTCTACCGTAGTTATTGTGAGAAGCAGCTTGAACTCGATGTAGTAGCAGTTCACTTGTCTATCGAGCTGTACCTCCATCTCTTTGGTTCTCCATTTTGAATGTAATGACCAGATCGTTTTTGAAACAAAACGATCTGTTGTATATACGGTAGAGATGATGACCAGATCATTTTTGAAACAAAAAATGATCTGTTGTATGCAGTGACAGCGAGCTGCAATTTGTAATTGGAATGAGCTGCTCATTGTCTTGTGCTAGAAGCGATCTGTTGACATCTGAGTAGCTGGCTGTTCTTTGGAACGAGCTGCTTAACACCTTGTAATAAAATTACAAGTGTTCTGTTTCCTTTTCATTTGGTAATTCTAGTCTAGAGAACCAGATCGTTATAAGTAAGTTTGAAACTTCAAACCACTTTTACATTTGTGATCTGTTAAAAAGATACTAGAAATCGAAACCAAAACAAGTAGAGATGACAGCGAGCTGCTAATATGGGCAGCAGATCGTTATTAATACAAAAAATGATCTGCTCACCATATTTGGAAGTAGCTGCCTTTTACAATGAAGAAATCACTTGTTTGTTTTAGTTAATCATTGTGTCCAGGAAATCTATTACAAGAATAAGACAGATCGTTAATAATTTATTAAAAAAACGATCTGCTTCTTTTACACAAGATATTCCTTAATAGATGACAATGACTCCCTGGTTTCAAAGTATAAACCATCTAAGTGTAGTTTCGAGGAACATCATCAAAACATATATAAATTCATGGGGTTCCCAACAATTTCCTCATTTTTGATGATGTCGAAACCACACTAATTTTTCTTTTTGAAACAATGAATTTTAATATGGCAGGCAGTTAGAGTGCAAAATTGTAATTTAAACCGTAATCATACAAACATTGCCTGGACAAAGAAATATTTTCATCAGGTTGTTTTTCAAAATAAACACTTTATTGACATAACAGCTTACAATTACATTTTCATATATATCAGCTCGCCGCAAAAAATATGGACATTTCTTTCATGGTTGAGGTGGTTGGCTTTGTTCTTTTTCTGCCGATCGAGATTGACGCCTTTGTTGATCAGACAGTTGCGCTCTCCTTCTTTCCACCATCTCTCTTTGTCTTAACTCCGACGGAACACCAAAACTTGCATAAATTCCATTGAAAATTCTTCGGTAGTCTTTGTTGTTGAAATCAATGGGATAATTCATTAGCTGTGCAGATCGATATATGACATTCAAGACTGCTGTGTGATCAACTTCTGTAGTTCCAGGGATTCTTGGATACAAGAGAGTTGTTTTCTTCGGAGCAGTAAGCGGAGTGTTTGTCATAGCAGATTGTCTGTAGAGATATTCTATGAACGATTGATTTTTGTGTTGGGAAAGAAATTCACGAAACAGATCGTCCACAGAACCTCCTTGCACATCTTGGTCCATGAGATAGTAATGCTGCATAATAAATTCCTTGACCAGTTTATTCCATTGACCAGCCTTTTTGCTATGTATCCATGTCAGATTTTGTGGCTCGGTCAATTGGAATTTTTCAAAGAACTTGAATATGGGGTTTGATTGTTCATCTTCCTCTTCATCTGGAGAATCTTTTTTGTCATCCTTCGTTGCTCCAATTTTCCCTTGTTTTAGCTTCTCTGCTCTCCATAATTTTCTAAACTCGGGGTCAGCGATCTGCTCCGCCTTGTACCCATCCAGAAACATTTCCTCCTCTCATCAGCTTCGGACATAATTTTCTTTCCTTTACATTCTTCTGCCTTCTTAGCCTCCTCTTCTCTCTTGAGTTTTTCTTCGTTCTCCTTTTGCAGCTGTCTGGCTTCAGCAGCCTGTTTTGCAGTCGATTTCTTCTTTTTAGGAGCAGCAGCAGGTTTCTTTTTGGTTTGTACAGAGGGAGCAGCAGGCTGGACCATCTCTTTTTCTTCCCCCTTTTTGACATCATCAATAAAGTCTTTGGAGATGATGAGTCGAAGGGAGGAAAGCTCGTCATTGAGCGCCTTGAATTTTGCTTCGGAGTCTTCCTTGTATTGCAGATAAATTGAAATGTTGCCAGTAACTTCATTAAATTGTTTGGTAGCAGTTTTGAGATGTGATTGGAAGTTGACTGACAGCTCGCTGTGAGCAACCTTCATGTCAGTAATTGTCTTGTTGATTTGTAAAATTTCATCACCAGTTGCAACATCTGCTTCTTGTAAGGCCTTCGGCAGCTGGTCTTTGAGCAATGTAGGCAGTTTGTTTTTAACCACAATTGGAATTGTGGTTTTCTCCATGTCCTCATATTGTTGCTCCACATGCTTTTCACTTCGGCCACCATCTTCCCTCCAGCATCCTTCATTTTTGACTCGAAAGATTTAACCTCTCCTTGAATGGTAGCAATCTTGCTGTTTGTCTCTTCCTTGTATTGGTAAACAATTTCTCTGTCATTGTCCAAGTCATTGTGTAGGTCCCTGGTCAGTTTGTTATGAGCGATGTGGAAATTTCTTTCGATTGTTTGCAAAGCTTTTTTTGCTGCAGAGTACATGAAATTGGCCAATGCAGCAGAGCGATTGTTGATGCGGATGAGGATAAGCTCGCTCAGTTGTTCTGATGTCATTTGAGGCCCAAGCGCGGCAGATAGTAAGTCCTCCAGACTGTGTTGTTGGAATTCATCTGGTGTAGTGTCTTGTGTGTAAATTTCTTCGATTTGTTCGGCAACCACATTTTCAACATCAGTTGGTTCTTCAGATGGTTCACGAATATTTGTTGCTTCCTCCATCACAGCAGATGGTTCCTCCATGTTGATTTGGACAGCGGGCTGGGATTTGGGAGTGTCACCAAGCTTTTCTTTCTCAGTAGTTTTCTCTTCAAAGTTGAATATGTCGTCAAAGTGACCCGACTGCAAATCCACCACGAAATTATACAAATCTTGTTCCTTTTCATAGTAAGGAGTAAGATCAATTTGAAGATTGGCTGCCTCCTCTTTCATCCTTGTCAAAACATAAGTCCTGAAATACTGACGTGCATCAGGCACGTCAAGAAATCCAAAATGTTTTTGCAGTTTATTCTCCTCAGCCTTCAGCTTGCTGATCGAAAATAGAAGAAGAATGGCCTCCAGAATATAGAACTTGCATTCCCGTATTTCCAAATAAGTTTGGAAACGTTGAGCCATTTCAAATGAAGCTGGATTTTCTATCAAGCTTGCAACCTGCATAATCAGAATCAGAGTAGCCAGTTAATTCAAAATTATCATCACAAGGATACCATAAACCTATCTCAATGGTTCCTTTGAGATAACGCAAGATTCTTTTGGCTGCTTCCAAGTTGGATTCCCTTGGACTAGCTTGATACCTAGCACAAACACCAACAACAAAAGTAATATCAGGTCGACTTGCAGTTAGATATAAAAGTGATCCGATAATACCACGATACTGTTTTATATCTGTTGCCTTCCCAAGTGTATCTGGACCAATTTGTCCATTTGTTTGCATAGGGATTTTTACTGGCTTGCAATCTTTAACTCCAAATTTTGTGATGAGATCGTTGATGTAATTGGATTGATTGATTATGATCCTATCAGCAGATTGTTTGACTTGCAAACCTAGGAAGAAATTCATTTCTCCCATCATTGACATCTTGTACTTGTCATGCATTAGCTTGCTGAATTTGTTACAAAGGAATTCAGATTTGGATCCAAAAATAATATCATCAACATAAATTTGAACTAAAAGGATATAGTATTGGACTTTGATGGTGAATAGTGTTGTCTATTGATTCTCGTTTGAATCCTGATTGAAGTAAGAAGGTGGACAGTGTCTCATACCAAGCTCGAGGAGCTTGTTTTAGTCCATATACTGCTTTAGCTAGTCGGTACACTTTGTTTTCATCTTCAACTTCAAAACCAGGTGGTTGTTCCAAGTAGACTTCTTCTTCTAGAATTCCATTTAGAAATGCACTCTTTACATCCATTTGGAATACTTTGAAACGTTGGAAAGCTGCATAGGCAAGAAACAATCTGATAGCTTCTAGTCGTGCCATCGGTGCGAAGGTTTCATCAAAATCAATCCCTTCTTGTTGACAATATCCCTTGGCGACCAGTCTAGCTTTGTTTCTTACCACTTCACCTGTTTCATCCCTCTTGTTTTTTAATATCCATTTCTCCAATAACACCTTGATGGCTTGGTCAATCAACTAGATACCATACATCATTTCTTTTGAATTCATTTAATTCTTCTTGCATGGCATTGATCCAATCTGTACTTTGTAAGGCGTTTTCGATGTCTTTTGGTTCGGTGTGAGCCAGATAGCAGCTTAGTAATGCACTTTCTCCATGCATGCGTCTAGTTTTGACTCTATCTGCTGGGTTCCCAACAATGAGATCAAATGGATGGCTATCTACCCATTTTCTTCGCCTTTTCATTTCATCATCAGATACTTCGATTTCTATCTCATCGGGTGGATTCTCAAATTCGGGATGATCTGTGATAGGAACATCAAAAAGATTGTCAGCGTTTAAATTAATACTTGATACTTCATTTATCAAGTTTTGAACAAATGGTTGTTGAGTTGTGGGTGTAGCAGATTGGATATTTTGTTCTTCAGCAGATTGTTGTGGACATTCTTCATGCGAGGTTCCCCCTTCATCTGTTCCCCCTGGATGAGATATTTGTACATCTGTTCCCCCTTGTTGTGGCTTCTCTACAGTAGGTTGATTATTAATTTCTACTCCATCTTAATCTTTTCGTGGACTCCATAAGAGAATGTCATCGATGAAGCTATCTGTGGAATTTCTCAAGGTTGAATGAGAGAGATTATCTTTTGAAGAAGAAGAGCTATATGTTCCTGAAACTTCAAAATTAGTTTCATCAAAAACAACATGTGGTGTTACTTCCACAACTAGAATTCTCTTATTAAAAACTCTATAAGCTTTACTGATTTCAGAATATCCTAAGAATATTCCTTGATCACTTTTGCTATCAAATGTTTTTAACTGAGTTTTCCCATTGTTGTGAATGTAACATTTACAACCAAATGAACGAAAGTAAGAGATTCGAGGCTTTCTGTTATTCCACAGCTCATAAGGGGTTTTCCCGTGACGTTGTGTGATGACAGATCGATTTTGTGTGTAGCAGGCGGTGTTGACTGCCTCTGCCCAGAACTTCTTTGGGAGATTGATCTCATTTAACATAGTTCGGGCAGCCTCTTTGAGTGATCTGTTACGCCTTTCCACAGTCCCATTTTGTTGTGGTGTTCGAGCTGCTGATGTTTGATGTTGAATTCCCATTTTTGAGCAATATCCTTCGATCATATGATTGATAAATTCTATTCCACGATCAGATCGAATGGTGATGATGGATGTCTCTTTTTGATTTGAAAGTTTGTTGAGAAGATCAGGAAGTTTCTCTAGAGTTTCCTTTTTCTTGAACATAAAAACAACCCAAGTCAATCTAGAGAAATCATCAAGGACAACAAGAGTATAATTTCTACCGTTTACACTTAATGGAGACACATGTCCAAAAAGGTCTAAGTGTAGAAGTTCCAAGATTCTTGAAGTGGAGTGAGCTGCCTTTGTAGGAAATGATGCTCTTGTTTGTTTTCCCGCTTGACAAGCTTCACATACATGGTCTTTGTCATAGATTTGAGTAGGCAGACCTTCAACCAGATATTTTTCACCAGCTTGTTGACTGATTTGAAATTTAAGTGACTCAATCGTTTGTGCCATAACCAGTTGGTCTCTGTATTTGATTTTTTTGAGTTTGATCATTCCATTGTACGATGTACAACCTGTCCTGCAAAATCCCAGTAAGAAGAATTTCTTCTCCTTCTATGTTCTTGACAATACACTTGTTAGCTGTAAATTCTAGTTTTTTGTTCTTAGCACAAAATTGACTAATTGAGAATAGATTATGATTTAAACCTTCAAAATATGATACATTAAGAATAGTAGTGTTACCAACTTGAAGATCACCGTAACCCTTTGTGTATCATTTTGAATTTCCTCCAAAGGTAACATTTGGTCCAGTGCTCTCCTTGTAGTTGATTAACAAGTCTTTTGTTTTACACGTTTTTGGTCTCGTTTCCATTGTATGTATGGTCTCAAAATTTGTTCAAGTTGATATGGTTTTCCATGTGCTACATTGTAGGTAAAAATTGACAGAAAATGGTTAACGAGCCTTGACAAGAGAAACGAGACCAAGAGACGAAGAAAAGGAGCCAAATTGTGGGTTTGACCAAAGATAGACCCAGCGAGCGCTAGCCCCTAGCGCTAGCTGGGCCAAAGGGCTGGACAAGGCAGAACTGGGGGCTAGCGGTCGCTACCACCTAGCGACCGCTGGCCCCTGAAATCAGTAGAAGACACAACAGTAAGGTAGCGCTCGCTACCCCCTAGCGAGCGCTACCCCTTTGCAGACAAGCCTCAACCAGCGAGGGGGCCTAGCGAGCGCTAGCCCCCTGCTTCTGCCATGTATACAGCGAGCTAAAGTAGCGCTCGCTAACCCCTAGCGAGGGCTACCCTGGAGCGATTTTCTTATTCTATTTAAACCTCCACCGCGATGCACTGCGAGATATCGACACTTCACGTTTTTATACTTTTAGTCTAGGGTTTAGACCACGAGAGAAAACACTCTACCTTAGTTTTTCTTTAATTGTTCGTTCCTTTCAATTCAAAGTTGTGGATTCGTTCGTGATTCAAACCCGGTGATTCTTAATGCATTATTTTTCCGTTCAATCAGTGAGTTCTTTTATTGCTTTCTTTAATACTTTATGAACTATTTTCTTATTATCCTGTCTTTGATTAATTTCCTTATTCTTTATCCAAATCTTTTCAACTATGTTAATTAATCAATTCAAGACATGTTTAAATTTGGTTTCTTCAGTTCTTCATTCTTAGATCTAGGGTTTAATAATTTTCTTAATTCTTGCCTAGGTAATTCGTATTTTAAATTCCTTATTTTCATTCGCCTAGATAGATTAATTAGATTAGTAAAAATATTAAAACCCTTCTTTTTAATTGCTTTCTGTTCTGCGACATAGATAGAAGCCCTGCTTAGCCTTCCTTGAGAATACGACTTAGGGTTAACTTATTAATATACAACGAACTCGTACTCTTCCGAGCAATTTAATAATTCAAATTGGAAGTATATCGGCTGGAAATATTCCTCGTGCCCGATACCGAGTCCCTTTATCGGACAGTGGGTCTGGTCTAAACAATGCCACATACTGACAGTTTAAAATAAGTTGGAACAAATTTGGTGCCGTTACCGGGGAAGGCTTTAGGGATTTATTTGTGTTGCTTTTTATTTTATTTTATTTTGTTTTATTCCATTGTTTATCCCTTTGCTCCCGCAAGGTGCGTTTGATCTTCTCTCGGTTTGTGTATGCTAGGTCGCCGAAGCTTGAGACAAGAGTTGGTACCCTACGTTGACAACATCAATAGAAGAGAAGTCGTGCTTGAGGAGCGGTTTAGGGACGTTGTCAACCTCACCACGTTATTCGAAGAACAACTGGTAATAATGGTCGAGGAAGATGAAGCCCCTAGGAAACTCGGAGATTTTGCCAGGCCGACTTATGGCATAACCGCATCCGCCATATTGCTCTCAGCTGTGGGGAGGAATTACGAGTTGAAGCACAACCACATTAATTTGCTCCCTTCATTCTACGGTCTGCCTAACGAAGATGCACTCCTTTTTATCAGGGAGTTCTACACAGCTGTCCAGTCCATTCCCCTCCAGACGATCACCGAGGACGAACTGCTAAGGAAGTGCTTCCCCTATTCACTCAAAGATAGGGCAAAGTCGTGGTATCTCTCCCCTATTCCCCTATTACCAAACTGGAAGGCGGTGAGTACTACGTTTCTGCTTAAGTACTATCCGAACCATAAGACGCAGCAAATACGACTCCAGATTATGCAGTTCGCTCAGGAACCTGAAGAGCCTTTTCACGAGGCCCTAGATAGATTCAGAGAGCTCCAGCAGCAGTTCCCGCATCATCAGATCGTGCCTAAACTTCTTTGGCAGATTTTCTACAACGAGTTGCAGCACACCTATCAGTTCATGGTGGATATAGTGGTTGGAGGTAACATATCTGAGAAGACTGCCAATGAATCAATTGAGATTTTCGAAATGCTTGCCACTAATTCACAGCAGAAAATCTCACGATCTAAGAGAGTGGAAGTCTGAGAGATTGGAGTCAGCCCGGACCTCAAGAAGCAGATGGTCGATATGATGCGAGAACTCCAATGTTGAAGATGAGTAAGCCTCCTGCAATGGCGAAGCACGAGCCCACACCCGAGCCGTGCCCGATTTGCGGTGATCACACTCATAATGAGACTCAGTGCACCCGGATGGCGGAGATGACTTATGAAGGAGAGGCGGAAGTCTATGCTGCACAAGGCTTCCCACCACGCCCGCCATTCGAGCAACAGCCACTCCAGCAGACTTTGGGATGGAGAGCTCAGAAAATTTCTACATGGAAAGGGTCAAATCAAGGGCAAGGATCGAATTATCCTGCCCAACGAGCACCTCCACAGTAGTACTACCCACCTCAACATGGGTATTCTCCGCCACAGCAGCCATATTACCCACCTCAGTCAGGGTATTATCCACCTCCTCCGCCTTATCAGCAACCGCCACTACCTTATCAGCAGCCGGGACCTCAATTCCAACCACAATTTCCATCTACACCACGACCGGCTCAGCCTAAATCATCTCTTGAGGACAGTTTTGCAGCCTTCATGCAAGAGAGCAAACTGGCTCGGGACGCTCAAGAAGCTACTATCAAACGCCTCGAGAGTCAAGTCGGGCAGATCTTTGGAGCTATGAATCAGGTGCAGCATCAGCTACAAACTGGAAGGATCACTACTACAAAAACGCTAATAGACAAGGGTTTTTAACCCTTGTCGTAGCTTGTTCTCAACCCTTGTCGAAAGTGGTGTTGTCATATATTCTCGCTCATAGACAATGGTTATATAACCGTTGTCGTAAATATTTACAACAACGGCTAAGACAAGGGTTTCTGGAATCGTTGTCGTATATTAAAAAAATTCGCTCATAGACAACGGTTCTTAAAACCGTTGTCGTAGGTCTTGTAAAAAATTCACCTATAGACAATGCTTCTTAGGTCCCCCTTGTTGTAGATAGAAAGAAATATTCGCCCAGTGATAGCCTATAAACAAGCTCTTTCAATTTCCACGAGCAATAGCCTTCTTTGAACATGAGCAACTCGTCCTCTCCCTTCAGCTCTTGTGTCCTGATTCAATATAACATGTCGGATTAACAACACTGCCATTTACTCTCATATTCAGCAAGCAATATTAGTTCTTATTATACTAAATGAACACACTTGGGGATTCTTATTTTCAAGAGTTTAAAGCAAGTAGATTGCACACTTGTGGATTGATGGTTGGACACTTGGATATGATAGAAGTAATAACAACAATTCATGTATATTTAACAAACTAACATAAATATGGATATATCATATCCCTCTTCATTTAGGAACCAAAACACCATTTTCCTCATACAATCCTATAAAAGTAATCATATGAGATTCAAGTTATGCACATTTAATAATTAATACCAAGAAAAGCAAATATTGTATGCATGCAGTTAAGACATGACAATATTTCTCTTTAAGTCCAGTGAAAGAGTTCATTTTCATATTAAAAGGACGGATTCGAGCCAACAATGATCAGCTATATCATTCTGTCACCTCAATACTTAAATAAACTTAAAATTGTTAATCACTCGATGAGTGTGCACGAAATAAATACAATATACTTCATATATACAACGCATGTGTGAGAACTTAAAGATTCTTGTTATTCTAATACTATCAGAAAGACTTTTTGAAAAGCAACCAGTATACAGACATGTAAAAATCATATGATGCTACAGAAATCAACTAAAAAATATCTTCCTAGAACTACATTCAAATAACAAGATACAAAGAAAAATGGTTTACCCGTTTAAACCATGCTCACACCAGCATGGCTAAAATGAGGGAAATGAAGAATGCAGGTAAAGCAGCTAAAATAGCAAAGTTGATTTCATTGGCTCTCAAGATCTGATCCAGCTCAAGCATAGCTCTCTTTATAAATTCATCATAAGCAACCTACTTCATGAAATAATACATTCCTCTAGTAAACAAGTGTAAGCGAACTCACTCACTCTTCTATATCCAGTTTAAGCTTCTGAACCTGTAGGGAGGAAGCCATTTTAGGAGAAGGAAAACCAAAAGGCTGTTGATAGCACTACAGAAGATATATTACCTGAATGAGAATAGCTCGAACAAGCTCCCCAACCACAAGACCCTAAATAGGATGCATAAGTTCTTTCTCATACCTACAAATAGGCCGTTTTGGTAATCTGTTCACGGGAATTCATACGCGCGAAATTCAAGCAGTAGAACACACACATCAAGAATAGTCAGGTCCCTTTATTCCAAATGGCATTGCATTTTCTATTCCAAGAATGTTAACACATTCCAAGGGAATATTGACGCTCTCCAAGTGCGTATTCAAGAAACCATCATACACATGTCATGTATGAGTGATTCTAGAATCCAAGAAGGAATGCAACTTAAAATAAGGATTCTAGAGTACAAGAAGGCATGCAACTTAAAATAAGATTACTTGATTTTATCATGAGACGAACAAACATTCCGGTCTACTCAGTACTCACTAATCCAATTCATAGTAAACTAAGACCTCAAATTTTCCAGACATCTTGTTGGATAAATAATAGCTCAACTTCCAAATAAAGTGAATGACCAACAATACATACATCAAGAATTTCTCTCAACAGGTTAGCTATCAAATTCTTGTCAGTCATAAGATGAATGAATTCATTGTGGATCCTTAAGAAACTAGTTTGGAACTAAAATACCGAAAGTTCAGAACCTAGTGTTTCAGGACAAAATATTAATCAATTGGAAGCATGGGAATTGATCTAAACTCGGGGGAAGTTTATTGTTCTTGTTGCAATTGATGAAAGAAACTGAAGAACCTGGTTCTTGCCAAAGAAAAAACACCATGAAAAGTGACCTTAGAAAACCTTACTAATACGTTTCGTAAAATTATGAACTAGATTATGGTTCTTGCTTGCATTGTATTGTTTTTTTTTTCTGAAGGAGCTGAAGAACCGAAAAGAAATTTACCTGACCATTACAATCTCAAGCATTTTCTAGTCAGATGCATCCTCTGGAAATTTTTTACCTGCGGTCTGCTCACTAAAAGCTAGCAACATTCTGGAAAAGAGAAATAGGTTCCATGTCTTATGGTAGAAAGGTCAAGATGATAGCAGTTATAATAAAATAAAATGGAAAAGAAATCATGTTCACTATGAAATAAGTTTATAGGAATACAGTATGAGCGTGCATAGCATACTGCAGATGCACAACACCCAGGGACTAAACCAAAGCATGATAATTGAAGCCAATCAGTTTCATAAAGCACATGTCAATAATATTATGCCAGACCACGATGATACCAAACTGGAAGGACTCGAGTGCTGTTTTTTATATTCAAGATAGGAAAATAACCAAAAGGGAACACGTGAAGAGACTATTCCATAATAGTATATCATCTGAGTTGTTTAACGGCAGTCGGCAGGAACCTTTTTCTCCACTGGAGTTGGTCTCATTTCAAAGGCTGCTAGCCTGCTATTTCGCATCTATGTTCAAAACTTACTTAAAGATTTTCACAAGACTTCCGGATGACTTTCACTTAATTTTACAAAGACTTCTACAAAATATGAGAAGACATCCTAGCTAGGCCATCATTTTCAAGGATCTTGCACCTTGTGTATTGTGATAGTATCAGTCACAAGAAAATGCAAGAATCTTTAAGTATATCTTCATTCTCTCAAATTCCGATTTAATACAAAACACATCATCTTTCTGCAAGTTATCTGCCTAAAGCTTTAAGCTTCTCAAATCTTTTCCAAGAGGAATTTCTTCAAAGTTCAAACACCAAAACTCGGAAATGAACACAACAGTTCAGTAAGGTATAAAATCCTACATTTCCCAAGTCCGTTTTTTCTTCTAGTAGGTCTTAAATTCTACACTAATCGAATAGGGACTGAAACAATATATCAACAACTTAAAGATCCACGATAATTTTGTATTCGCTGCACTAAACTAAACCAGAGCAACCAATTTGTTCCCAACATTTCTACAAAGTTCTCAGACGCCAATACAGTTAGTATAAATGTATAATCCACGTTCTTACAACTTGAATAAATAAGAGAATGACAATGAAAATCATAATTTCTACATTTGAACCAGAAATTTAACTGAGTCAAACCTGGGGACGAGTCTGGTCTTAGAATCCAAAACTTGTTATCTTGGAGTTCTGGAGCTTCTAATGATAAAGCTTGAGAATGGCGCCCGGCACCTCTCTGCGATCTGCTGCAGACTGCCAATTGCGGTGTACAGACGGGAGTGAGAGATAAAGAGTAAAAGTGATCGAAATGTTAAGATAAAGAGAGCGAGCGCCGGCAATTTGGCGACCAGGTGACGCACTCCTTCAGTTCAGCAACGGACATCTTTATTTCTCAACGATAATCAATCGAGCACTTAAGCTTCATTTGAACCGTAAAAGCAGCATTTTCAACACAATTGGGAATGGAATAATGTGATTAAAGAAAAAGCTTGGGGAATTGGAGGAGTGGGTAGGGTTGGGCGTCGAGGCTGCGGGAGGAGGAGGTGTGGAAAGGCGGTGGACTCTTCAGACTCTACAGATTTAGGTTTTGACTGTTTCTAAAATTATGAATCCCGCCTAATTAGTCATTTGGGGAAGATATGGGTTATGGTATACATCTTTAGTCTAGTTGATCAATCTGTGAAGTTAAATTCCCCAAATAATAGGTTCGATCCCATTTGAGAGCAATTTTCATTTTTATTTTTTATCATACTCTTTTCCAGAAAAATTATGGTTTATTTATTAATATATCGACGCATAATACAATTCTCTTAAACCATTGTGGAATATAGTTTAAAGTTTAAAAAGAAAATTAATATTTAAATTTAATTAGTTATAATTTGGAGTACAAGTTTGTAATTTAATTTGGTTTGTTTTTTTACTTTTAACAAAATATAATGTATATATATAATTTAATTTTTGTACACAATAAAAATATACTCCCTCCGTCCCATTATTTATGGCACGTTGTTTTATTATAATACACTCATTTCTCGAAACAACACTTAACCATTTCAAGATCTCTAAAACCAAGTAATTTAATTAGGAATACTATCTATAATTAAATATTAATACATTCCATAAAAAAGTGGCAGATTTATAATTATATAATGATAAATTATAGGGTGGTAAACCAGACTACGACAATGGTTTAACGACAAGGGTTCAACATAGTATTGTCATTGAGCACTACAACAATGGGTATACCACAACGGCGTGAAAAAGCGTTGTCGCATAGTGGGATTGAATATAAGACAACGCTATAACAACAACGGCTAAAGAATACGTTGTCGTATATATATACGACAACACACCTACGACAACGGTAAGTAAAAACCGTTGTCTATGAGCGCATTTTCTCGCTCATAGACAACGGTTTTGATTACGACAACGGTTTTTTATCTCTATGACAACGCATTTTGTTAAAAACTGTTGGATCGGGAGCGCCCATCAGAATTGACGTACTGGCCCCACACACCAACACTTTCTTTCCCAGCCTGCTTTGTCCTCACTGACAGGCTGACCCAGGACACTTCCTAGTAGGTCACCCATCATAGTATTACTCCAAGCTAAGCACGCTTAACCTTGGAGTTTCTACTAAGGGGTCACCTGAAAAGATGATGCACCATGTTGGTATGAGTAGTACTAATAAATTCATTTAACCTCTCGTCAACAATGGTAGTGCAGGGCCTTTTCGACTGAGGCAGGCCGCACTCCCATAAGTTCTCTCGGGTACGATACACGGAGGACCCCCCCTCCGGGAGGTGCTGGAGTCCACTTCCCAACAATCCCCCCCCTCAGCACCATCCCGATACTCTGGAGGATGCATCGGACCTTGAGATCATATGCTGGCGCTCCTTCGAACCCGGGCCACGGGGCTACCTATGACACCCAGAGGACCGTCAATCTCGCACCTCGGATTACGGCCGTGAATCGTCATAACCCCTAGAGTTGTTGTGCCCAACAACCCCTCCCCTCAGGCACTCCCTGCCTAGGGATGGCACCGCCGGATTTGATTCTTCACATCCAAAGCCCCGGCTCTGATACCAATTGTTGGATCGGGAGCGCCCATCAGAATTAACGTATTGGCCCCACACACCAACACTTTCTTTCCCAGCCTGCTTTATCCTCACTGACAGGCTGACCCAGGACACTTCCCAGTAGGTCATCCATCATAGTATTGCTCCAAGCCAAGCACGCTTAACCTTGGAGTTTCTACTAAGGGGTCACCTGAAAAGATGATGCACCATGTTGGTATGAGTAGTACTAATCAATTCATTTAACCTCTCGTCAACAATGGTAGTGCAGGCCCTTTTCGACTGAGGCAGGCCGCACTCCCATAATTTCTCTCGGGTATGATACACGGAGGACCCCCCCTCCGGGAGGTGCTGGAGTCCACTTCCCAACAAAAACCCTTGTGGCAAGCACGTGGATAACAAAGTGGAACTCCCGGAAGCTAAGGAAGACAAAGTGGAGGAGGAGAAAGAGACAAAAAAGCAGAAGGAATCGGAGCAGCCAGCTATTCAGTTGCACAAGGCGGCCAACCCATACAAGACACCAATTCCTTTCCTGAGCAGACCGAGGAATGAGAAGTTGGAACAACAATTCAATGATTTCTACAAAATTCTTTCTCAAGTGCGTGTGAATCTGCCCCTACTGAAGGTCATTCGAAATGTTCCTTCCTATCTCTAGCTCTAGGGAATGGTAAGACTGTTACAGTATGCTAGATTTAGGTGCTAGTATTAATCTTATGCCGTATTCAATTTTTAAAAAATTAGAGTTAGGAGAGTTGAAACCCACTCGCATGAGTTTGCAGTTAGCTGATCGTTCTGTTAGATATCCTAGAGGTATAATCGAGAATATTCTAGTTAGTGTTGGTGGATTGATTGTCCCTATGGATTTCGTTGTTCTTGAGATAGGTGATGTGCATGAGAATGGGCGTGATCATACTTTGTTGCTAGGAAGATCTTTTATGGCGACTACTAACACTTTGATTGATGTTAAGAATGGTAATATTAAGATGTCAGTGTTAGGAGAGTCAGTTTCATTTTCTGTGCATAAGCACGATGCTATGACCTCTGTTAGCTCTATTAAGGACTGTTCGTTCATTGATTCTATTGATACTTTTGTCGAGACCTCTGTTGTGCAGGATTCCAGTTTGAAAGAGAGCTTCAGATCAGAAGTTGAGGTCGGAGTAGTCACTAGCCCTCAACTCGGCCTACCTAGCAGCCGCCACCTTCTACGAAATCACATATATCCATCTTTTATCCCACGTCTCTCTCTCTCTCTCTCGTCCTCCACGCAAATCTTATCACAAATTTCTTCTTCCCCTTTTCTTCCCTCTCCCACGACGCACACCTCTTCCAAAATTTCCATCAAAAATCTTCATCTCCACTTTTCCTCCCTTAATTTTTCCATCCACCATCTCTCTCACCCCATTCCACAACCACCCATCTCCACCTACCGGAGAATCATTCCACCACCGCCGGACGTCACCTGCTCGCTGCCGCCGCCGCTACTTTTCGGCGAAATTTCCAACGCACCCCATTCAACGTTATTCACCCTCCATGGCTCGTACATTCTACCGTGATTTTGGAGGGTACAGCACCTCGATGACAGCGAGTCAGTCGGCTCTCCAGTATCAACAGAAACTCGAGAACAACCAACAGATGGCCGAGCTCAACGCCCAGTGGTCAAACTGGGCTTTGTACGATCACCCACCGCCGTCGCCGGATCAGCAGTGACTTCTGACTGATGTTTAGTATGCTTTCTTATCTTTTATTTTTGCGTGTGTCCGGGTTTTGTCTTTTTAGTTATTTCCTTTTTGTTGATGTTTTTGTTTCTTTTGGTGTTTCTTGTGCAGGTGTAACTATTCACAACTATTTGAGCTTTCTCCACCGCCGCATCATCCCGAATCAGGTAGTTCCTTTCCTCTCCTTTATTTTTATGAGGGTGTCGGTAGGATTTTATCTATAGCATGCGGCGTAGTTTTAGAAGTATGTAGTTATGTACCCTGTTTGACCACTAGCATGTTAGAGTTTCAATAGGATTAGTGATCGATTTTGATGAGATACATGTTGATTGTGCTTGACAGCATGAATGGACATTGTGAGTTTATGATTGCGTAATAAGCTTTACATTTTGATTATAATTGTCGTGGGACACTCGATTTTGTGATGGATTTATGTGATAGCTTGTAACGTGTGCATTTGGTATAAGATTGCTTGATGGCTAGACTTAGATGTTAATAATTTTAATTGTGAGATTGAGTTGGGAGGCTTCTGCTCCTCTGGAAACCATGAGCATGGGAAACCACACGAGAGCACTTTAGATAACCTCTAAATGTTCATATCTCGTGACTCTTAGCCATATAACCCACTCTTTCCGAAAATTTGGCTCGAATGGCCGTTAAAATTGTTATTGAATCGCTTGAAATTTTTGAATAGGTGATAAGAACTCTACCCCTCTTCCTCTATGAAATCGAAGGAAATTTTGAATTCGAGGAATGGGTATGGGAAACCACGCTAGGATACTCGGTTTAACTGAAGATCACACCTAGTGACCAATGTTCTTTATATCACTAATTATTCTATTCGATTTGGTTCTTTAATAATTGAGTTTGAATAGATAAAAAATTCTAAGTCTAGCCTTTGAGTAATTAAAAACCGGATTTGCATATGTTACTAGTTTGATCGGATTGAAGTTGTATCTTCGAGGGAAACACGTGATGATGATTGATGAGTACTCTTATTATTCCTTCTGTAAACTCGTATTGAATTTGATTGTTCTCGCATAATTAACCTGCTTCTTGTTTTGAAATCTCTGTATTCTATTGAGCTTAGACTAGCTTGAGGACAAGCAAGGTATTGTGTGTGGGGAAGTTGTTTTACACGTTTTTTTGTCTCGTTTCCATTGTATGTATGATCTCATAATTTTTTCAAGTTGATGTTTTGGTTTTCCATGTGCTACATTGTAGGTAAAAATCGACAGAAAATGGTTAACGAGCCTTGACAAGAGAAACGAGACCAAAAGACGAAGAAAAGAAGCCAAATTGTGGGTTTGACCGAAGATAGACCCCAGGCAAAAGGGCTGGACAAGGCAGAACTGGGGGCTAGCGGTCGCTACCACCTAGCAACCGCTGGCCCCTGAAATCAGTAGAAGACACAACAGTAAGGTAGCGCTCGCTACCCCCTAGCGAGCGCTACCCCTTTGCAGACAAGCCTCAACCAGCGAGGGGGCCTAACGAGCGCTAGCTCCCAGCGCTCGCTAGCCCCCTGCTTCTACCATGTATACAGCGATCTAAGGTAGCGCTCGCTAACCCCTAGTGAGCGCTACCCTGGTGCGATTTTCTTCTTCTATTTAAACCTCCACCGCGATGCACTGCGGGATATCGACACTTCACGTTTTTATACTTCTAGTCTAGGATTTAGACCACGAGAGAAAACACTCTAGCTTAGTTTTTCTTTAATTGTTCGTCCCTTTCAATTCAAAGTTGTGGATTCGTTCGTGATTCAAACCCGGTGATTCTTAATGCATTATTTTTCCTTTCAATCAATGAGTTCTTTTATTGCTTTCTTTAATGTTTTATGAATTATTTTCTTCTTGTCTTGTCTTTGATTAATTTGCTTATTCTTTATCCAAACCTTTTCAACTATGTTAATTAATCAATTCAAGACATGTTTAAATTTGGTTTCTTCAGTTCTTCATTCTTAGATCTAGGGTTTAATAGTTTTCTTAATTCTTGCTTAGGTAATTCGTATTTTAAATTCCTTATTTTCATTCGCCTAGATAGATTAATTAGATTAGTTAAAATATCAAAACCCTTCTTTTTAATTGCTTTCTGTTCCGTGACATAGATAGAAGCCCTGCTTAGCCTTCCTTGAGAATACGACTTAGGGTTAACTTATTAATATACAATGAATTCGTACTCTTGCGAGCAACTTAATAATTCAAATTGGAAGTATATCGGCTGGAAATATTCCTCGTGCCCGATACCGAGTCCCTTTATCGAACAGTGGGTCTGGTCTAAATAATGCCACGTACTGACAGTTTAAAATAAGTTGGATCATCTTTGTTGCATATCATATGTTTGGAACATCCGCTATCAAGTATCCATACCATGCCCCGAGCTTTGTGCTTTCTTCTCCTCGATCTCCTATCCTGCAAAGAAAGATTATTTAGCTACCCTAATGAATGAGGGTGCTTTGTTAGTAGACAAGGTTCCTTTAGGAACCCAAATTTGCCTAATAATAGTGACATTTTGTGATGGTCTAATTTGTTTACCACTGAAATCGATGTACACAATTTGCTTCTTCTTGGCAGGTGGTTGAGTAGGTGTTGTTGATTTCTTAGGAGCAGATGGTTTGAAGGGGGCAGGTGGTTTTCTTTGGTTGAATAAGGGAGGAGCTCGCTGATGATTGAACTGTTGAGCAGTTTGATTCATCCTTTGAGCAGGCGGTTTTCTTTGTTGATATCCAATCCCTTGAGTGGTGAATTTTTGTTGCTGCTGAACTTGATCCTTGATTAAAATAGCATGTGGCTGTCTCACATTGTTGTTGAGATTCACTATTTTATCTTTTCCCTTTTCTTTGACAAACTTGCCTCTTGATGGTCCTTTGTCAACTCTATCAAATCCAAGTCCAGTGCGATCTGCAGCTCTTCTTTGCATGTCGTTGATGAGTTGAATTTGATCTTCCTTTTTGTGCATTGAGTGATTGATTATGGAACTCAAGTCATCAATCTTACTTTGAGCAGAAGCCTCTCGATCAATGAGATCAGATATCTTGGCATTCAATGAGTAATTTTCTTCGCTCTTGCTTTTGAGTTGCTTTAGTAGAGCATTTTCCCTGTCATTGAACGAGTTGCTGATCTTCCTCATTTCTTGAATGGTATTTGTCATTCTTCCATTTTCTTTTATAGTTTGTTTGAACATCTTGTTCAATCTTGCGTGATCCTCCATAAGTTTGGTAAAATCTTCAATGGACAGATCGTCTTCACCTTCTTCTTCATCACCAGAATTACATATAGATTGATTAGAAGAAATAGAATTTTGACAATTTACCTCTTGACTGCCAAGTCCATTGTCATGGCCCATGAGACACTCATCCCATTCTTCTTCATCTTCATCAGCTATGAAGGCTTCATCCTTTTCGGATGAGCTGTCGGATAATGTATTTGAGGCAGCTTGTTCCTCAGCAAGCATGGCTTTGCATTGTTCTCTGAGCTTTTTGTCTCGCTTGCTTCTGAGCTCTTCTCTTTCTGCTTTGGAGATGCCGGGGCAGTCCGTTTTGAAATGACCTTTTCTCCCACATTTAAAACAAGAGAATTCAGATAGGTCAGTTTTAGCATATGAGGTAGATTTTACCTCATTCTTTCTCTCAGGTCGATCTTTCCCTTTGAAATTTCTATTGTTATCTTTGTAGAGGCGTTTATATCTGTTTGCCCTAAGTTCCATCTTTTGGAATCTTTGAGCCATGAGCGAGTATTCCTCGAAGTAGTTCATGGTGGAGTAGTTTTCATCATCTGAACTAGATGAATCTTTTACTACCACAGTTGGTGATGACTTCTTTTCAACCTCTTTTTCTTTTTGCTTTGCTTTGAAGGCAGTTTCTTTTTCCTTCGTTCCTGTAATAGATGGTTTGCTAGAAGAAGAATTAGAATGACCATGAATACGATTGATTTCATATTCATTGCCCGTTAGTAAATCAAACAAAGCATCGATAGTAAGAGAATTGAACTCTGGCATCATGGGATGCATTGCCGAGTATATCTCCCAACTGGCAGGTAAGGCGCGAATGATCTTGAGGTTCTTTTCTCGTTGGGTATATTTGTCCTTGTCAATGGCATCTATTTCGATCAAGATTTCATTGAATCTGTTCTTCATTTGTGCTATAGTTTCACCAGGTTTCATTTTGAATTCTTCATATTTGTTATAAGCTATGGACAGCTTGTTTTCTTGAATCACGTCGGATCACATGCTTATCTCTCGCAGTACATCCCACATCTCTTTAGCTGTTTTGAGACGTCGGATTTTGGCCAAGTAGATACCTTTAACTGTGCTGGAAATCAACCATTTTGCATAGTCGTCAAGGCTTGCTTCTTTCTTCTCCTCTGTTGTATAGTCATCCATATCTTTCTCCTTTTCAACTAATTCAACGTGGAATACACCAATTCAACCTTTTTCAGTTTTCTTGTTTTAAACTTATGTATAAGGTTTAAGCATACTTAATAAATAAGATAGCTTGGATTAGTAAAACAAATCTTCTTGTCATGAAGATTTAATCTTACTCAAGTAAGACCTTATGCGTGTAAAACAATAATCAAGAATAATAAATACAGATTTAAACTTGATTAAAGGTGTGTGCGGAATATGGTGGTTAATACTCTTTTTAATGTGAAAAACGTTTTCTTTCTTAAAGAGATTATCAAACAAGATTTAAATGCAAGAGTATGAAGAAGATGATGATGAAGTAAATAAGAAATAAAGAACACAATCAGTTAACGTGGTTCGGGATAAACTGTCCCTACGTCCACGGTTCGATCAAATCTAGATCGAAAACTTTACTAGCTTTCTCCTTTCTTTTTACTCGTTGAGTACGAGCCACAAGAAGTATCAAATCTAGATAACTTCTTGTGATTACAAAACTTCTTCCTAAGATTGAGCACTACAACCTCAGATTACAACTGGATCAAATTTAGATCCTAACTTGGGGTTTTGTAGAAATAATTTTTCCAGAATGTAACCTTCAACAACTGTAAACACTACTGAGAATTCTTGATAGTTGGAAGTGTTTTGAACGTTGAGAGCTTGAAGATTTTAGCAGAGTACTAGCAGGATGATAGCTTGAATTCTCATGTTTCTTTCTGGAAGTGAAGGTGATATATATAGCCCCTATGAAGGAACTATCCGTTGGAGACGAAGACGTCCTTCTTCATTGCATTAATGGCTGCATTAATTGCATGGCAGAGTTTGTTGAGACACGCGTTGCCAAATGAGAATTGTTCCACCTTTCACGCGATTTTCCAGTGTATTGCCATACTGGGAATGATTCACCGTACTAGAATTTTGATATTCTCGTATTTCATTCCTTAAAGTATGTTGTTGATGTGACAATACACCAAGTGGTTGACTTGTGACAAATTTAGGTATGTGGGCAGTCTACCGTAGTTATTGTGAGAAGCAGCTTGAACTCGATGTAGTAGCAGTTCACTTGTCTATCGAGCTGTACCTCCATCTCTTTGGTTCTCCATTTTGAATGTAATGACCAGATCGTTTTTGAAACAAAACGATCTGTTGTATATACGGTAGAGATGATGACCAGATCATTTTTGAAACAAAAAATGATCTGTTGTATGCAGTGACAGCGAGCTGCAATTTGTAATTGGAATGAGCTGCTCATTGTCTTGTGCTAGAAGCGATCTGTTGACATCTGAGTAGCTGGCTGTTCTTTGGAACGAGCTGCTTAACACCTTGTAATAAAATTACAAGTGTTCTATTTCCTTTTCATTTGCTAATTCTAGTCTAGAGAACCAGATCGTTATAAGTAAGTTTGAAACTTCAAACCACTTTCGAATTTGTGATCTGTTAAAAAGATACTAGAAATCGAAACCAAAACAAGTAGAGATGACAGCGAGCTGCTAATATGGGCAGCAGATCGTTATTAATACAAAAAATGATCTGCTCACCATATTTGGAAGTAGCTACCTTTTACAATGAAGAAATCACTTGTTTGTTTTAGTTAATCATTGTGTCCAGGAAATCTATTACAAGAATAAGACAGATCGTTAATAATTTATTAAAAAAACGATCTGCTTCTTTTACACAAGATATTCCTTAATAGATGACAATGACTCCCTGGTTTCAAAGTATAAACCATCTAAGTGTAGTTTCGAGAAACATCATCAAAACATATATAAATTCATGGGTTCCCAACAACCTTATCAATATAACTCTTTTGTGATAACCTAAGAAAACCCCGAGATCGGTCATGGTGTATCTGGATTCCTAATACAAAAGAGGCTTCCCTGAGATCTTTCATCTCAAAGTGCTTCGAGAGAAATCTCTTGGTGTCCTAAAGGAAGTTCATATCGTATGAGGCAAGCAAGATTTCGTCTACATAAAGGACCATGAACATGAACTTACTCCCACTGAACTTGTGATACACACAATCATCCACTATATTTATCTCAAATCCGAATACGATAATTACTTTATGGAATTTGTGGTACCATTGACGAGAAGCTTGCTTGAGCCCATAGATGGATTTCTTGAGTTTGCAAATCATTTTCTTCGAGTCTCCTAATTCGAAATTCTCTAGTTGCACCATGTAAATCGTTTCTTCAATGTATACATTGTAAAATGCAGTCTTGACATCCATCTGATGTAGCTCAAGGTCGAAATGAGCAACAAGTGTCATGATTATTCTGAAAGAGTTCTTTCGATGATACTGGAGACAAAGTCTCTGAATAATCAATGTCTTCTTTCTGAGTATAGCCTTTAGTTACAAGACGAGTCTTATACCTCTCCACATTACCATTTGCATCCCTTTTGGTCTTAAAAATCCATTTACAACCAATGGGTTTTGCACTTTCTGGCAATGGGACAAGTTCCCAAACCTAATTGTCTTGCATAAACTTATATTCTTGATTCATGACATCAATCCATTGTTGGGAGTGTTCATCTTGCATGGCCTGACGGAAATTGATTTGATCATTTTCCATCAGTCCATTATGTTCCTCGGCTTCCATGAGGTAGATTTCATAATCCTCATGAATGACGCTCCGCATTTCTCTTGTGGATCTCCTTAATTGCACTAGTTTTTTAGGTTGCTCTTGAGGTGGTTAAGTTTGATCATTTTGAAGGGGGATATCCTCAATGATATCAGGTTGAGGTTATTCCAAATCTGTTTCTCGAGTAATGACAGGAATTGAAGCCTGAGCACTACTAGAAGCAGCAGTAGGATTCAAGTTTGAATCCTCCTCAAAAGTGATATATCTCTAATCATATTTCTCCCCCTAAACTCAACTTCCTCAAAGAAAGTTGCAGTTCCTATCTCAAAGATGTTTCTAGTTGTGAGATCGTAAAGCTTATAGCCCCTTGAATGCTCAGAGTAACCAATAAAGTAGTTGTTGACTGTCTTGAGATCCAATTTCTTTTCATGAGGCCTGTAAAGCCTTGCCTCAGCTGGACAACTCAAATATGGAGATGTTTAAGACTGGGCTTCCGGCCAGTCCAAATCTCATAAGGCGTTTTAGCAGCTGCCTTAGTTGGTACTCTGTTCAGTATGTAAATTGTTGTCTTAAGTGTTTCTCCCCAGAAGGACTCAGTTAAGGTAGAATGAGCAATCATACTTCTCACCATGTCCTTAAGAGTCTTGTTATGTCTTTCAGATACACCATTCATGCTGGGTGAACCAGGCATTGTGTACTGTGAGACGATTCCACATTCCTCTAGGAATTTAGCAAAAGGTCCTAAACATTGTTCACCTGATTTGTCATATCTAACATAGTATTCACCACCACGATCAGATCTAACAGCCTTAATCTTTCCATTAAGTTGATTCCCAACCTTAGCTTTATAAGCTTTGAACACATCTATGGATTGACTCTTCTCATGAATAAGATATAAGTAGCCAAAGTGGGAATAATCATCTATAAAGGAAATTAAATACTGCTAATCATTCCAAGACGCCGAAGGAAAAGGTCCACAAATGTCAATATGTATCAATTCCAGAACTTCTGTAGATCTATAGGCTCCTAATTTATTATTCTTGGTCTGTTTTCCCTTGATATGGTCAACAAAAACATTAAAATCTGTGAAATCAAGGGAATCTAGAATTCCATCTGACACAAGTCGTTCAACTCTATTTTTTGAGATGTGACCTAGGCGCTTGTGCCATAAGGATGTTGAATTTTCTTTGTTTAACTTTCTTTTAGTACCACGTGATTTAACATGTAGGTTTTCATTATATGAAACAATTGTATCCAATAAATATAGATTGTCATAAGAATTCAAATAATCAGTGCTACTAACATTTGAATTAAAAGACAAAGTAAACTGTTTGTTTACAAATGAACAAGAATAACAAGATTTTTCCAACAAGCAAACATAAATAAAATTTCGTCTAATGACAGTACAACAAAAGTGTCTTTCAAATCCAAATAATTACCAGTTCGTAATAACATTCTAAAATGGTCTATAGCTTCAACTTCCACCGATTTTCCATCGCCAACATAGATGTATCTTTCACCAGCACTTGGGTTTCGGTAGCTCAGAGAACCCTGTATAGAAATACTTATGTGAGTAGCAGCACCAGAATCTATCCACCAAGTATTTCTTGGTAGTGAAGTTAAATTAACTTCAAAACATACCAAAGAGTGAACCGTACCTTTCTTAACATGTCATGCGTGATACTTTGCACAGTCCTTCTTCCTGTGATCCGGCTTCTTACAGAAGAAACAACTCTATTCATGATGTTGTTTCTTTTGAGCCGGAGCTTTAGCAGCTTCCTTTTCATAAGACATTTTCTTGCCCTTTGCCTTAGAGGTCTTTCAGTCCTTTCGTGCTTCAGTCTCTCTTCCTCCAGAACACAATGAGAAATGAGCTCATTTAGAGTCCATTTCTCTTTCTGACAGTTGTAGCTAATCTTAAACTGGCTAAACTCTTGAGGAAGTGAAATAAGTGCCAAAAGAACGAGCAAGTCTTCCAAAAGCTCGATCTTCAAGGTCTTGAGCTTTGAAGTGATGTGGAACATCTCCATAATGTATTCCCTGATGTTTCCCTGCCACCCTTATACTTCATCGGCACCAGAGTCGATAGAAGTGACGTCATCTTAACCTTATCATTTTTTGCAAAATACTTTTCGAGCTCGTCAAGGAAAACCTTAGCCGAAGTGATGTTCTTAGAATCAAAACCCCTAAAGGCACCTGGAATGTTGTGCATCATGATCATGAGACTCATGCGGTTAGAGCGGTCTCACATCTCAAATTCCCTTATAGCATCGGGAGTGCTTTCTGCAGTGAGAGGTGCAGGTTGTTCTTTTCTTAATGCAAGGTCCAGATCCATACAGCCCAGCACTATTTGAAAGTGTTGTTTCCATTCCTTGAAATTAGACCCATTGAGCATGGGCAGTTGGTTGATGATAGATGATATTGTGGCAACAGTTGATGAATTAACTGATTAGAACAAAAGACACAAAACATGAAGAGAATCAGAATTTGAACTAAAGGTGAATTACGCACAACGAAAACTTTAGGTCTAATGGTCAATGCATTAAATCTCATCCTGTGATACCAAGCGCATCATCAATATCTATCATTAAGGCTTCAACATTGACTGCAAGCTTACTCTCAACGTAGAGATTAAATGTTGACAATAAGGTCGTGTCAAGCAACAATCAATCTTTGGACTGATGTATTACTCACACAAGGTTACTTGATAATCGTCACACATTTATCCCCACATAATGTGTAAACAAATCTACCAGAAGCGGATTGGCCTTTGGGTCGGTTGGCAAGTGCATGAATTGAAGACACAACAACCATATATAGGGTTAGGTATAGTAGTCTACACAAAAGCGGTCACTTTGGCAATATTTTGCTTCAACTAAAGCACCTAAAAGATGAAGTTGTGACGCGAGTGCAGGCGACCAGGTTAGCGACCCGGACCGGGTCGCCAAAGTTGCGAAGGAAATTACACCCTGAACGGCGATCGCTGTCTGGGTTGCCGAGGCATTTTCGCAAGTTCGGCGACCGGAACGCCGATCGTCGAAGTGAAGAACAAATTTCGGCGATCCAGGGGCTGGGGTTGCTGAACTCACTGTCACCGCGAGAATTTTAGTTTTACGCGAAAATATGCAATTTTATGCCAAATTACATGCTATAACCAAGAAATTCAGGAATAGATCGCACAATAAACATGATAAAACCTTTCCCCCACATGATTAGAACATTAACCCCATAGATTCACATCATAATCAACATAAATATCATCAATGGCATGAAACCCTAGTTTACGCAGCGGAACTGAACAGAAAACATGATAAGTAAATTCTGAATGGTAAATAACCGGATGATCTACATCAAATCAACATACAATGACAATATCTCAGAGAATCATGCTTAGAGTGACTCTGATACCATTTGTTTGGATTAGGATTCACATACATGAGAAAAGCTGTAAATCCTAGAACATAATTCTCTAGCATGATAAACTGAAGCATTATATGAAGATCGAACATTAGAAAACTAACCAGGATTCGCCATTGATGGATTTTGTAGAGGATTGAACGGGGTTGGATTCTTGATAGCTCTTCCAGAAGATCAAATGGCTCTTTTCTGCAATGTCTGTTCCGATGAGAGAGAATAGAGCGTAGAGTTCACGTCTGACTTTTGAAGACCAACCATCCTTATATATTAAATATTTTATTGTAATTATTAGTCAACCTCTCAATGATTGTAATAATTACACTTAGATATATACACTTTATATAAAGCAATTAATACATTAAATAGTTATATATGTGAACACATTCAGATTAATTGAAATTAATCTAACCTTATACTGATTTTATAACATTGTTCTGAATACTGGTAACCAAAAAAAAACAAATGAAATGTTTTTAATGGGTCGGAAACGGATGATGTATAAATGTCGTACAGCACGTGTCTTAAGCAAAACCGCAGCTCTAACATGAAATTGTTTAAGTTCAGTTAAAGCCCAATTAGAACAGAATCATCTAGTGAAACATGAAAAGGTTAATACCTGTTGTTGAATTAACTCCGATTAAACAATTGTTATGCTAAACCTTTCTTAGGACAAACCTCCACTAGTTTCAACAACTTAATATATTAGATTCAGGATTGACCGCTCCAAGAAATATTAATATCTAAATATATTTATTACTTAAGAAAGGTTAAATTATACGTGTAACGTAGGGTATTATGAATTTAAAATAATGCATAATTATAAAATACACAAAATATTATCATGGCTTGAAAATAAATCAATGGTAGAAAATTGTGTTTACTCAAATTTTCATATTCGCCCCAAAATAATAAAGGAACTCACACTTCAGCCATCATATCTAAAAAAGACACTCTTATCAAATGAATATATTGAATCCACGATTCAATATCAAGTAGTCAATTACTATTCTATTTATTTCATTTCATCAGTTTTTTACTCATTTTAATTTGACTTGACACATGTTTTAAAAAAATAATTTATTAAAAATATTATGTATTATATTAGTATGCCTTGAATCTGGTTTGCCGCTACGCAAACGGGTCTCGCTGGTGACTATCATAATAAAAGTACATTAATATTGTTATGTTGGGCATGACTTGGTGTTATTGGGCCCAACCCATCTGATGTACTCTATTTATATAGAAGTAGGGCACGCATTCTGTATCTGTAGCCGTCACTATCATAATAAAATCTGTTCTCTTTTTCCGCCCGTGGACGTAGCCAACACAACGTTGGTGAACCACGTAAATTCGTGTCTCTTTACGTTTCTGTTTGTTTCGATCACTCAATTATCCTATTCCGTTACAACATATTAATTAGAGTTTGGATTCCATTCTATTTACTGTTTTTAATTGAGTATAAAGTAGATAAATTCACTTACCAAAAAATGAAGAAAAGCGATCAATAAATTTGTGAACAATTCAAAATGATAAAGTGTATCTAAGAAATTCATGCAAGATCTAAAATGATAAAATAAATAATAAATTTGCCGGAACCGCCGAAACCGAACCGTAACCGGCGGTTTCGAGAACCTTAACCATACCCGACGATTCAATTTCGAACCGTAATCGTGTAGACGACGATTTAGTTATGGTTCCAAAATTTTAGAACCGTGAACTGACAGTTCAGAACCGTAACCGTCAATTTAAAATCGTATCATAATTATATTATTAAATTTAATTTATTTCTTATATTATAAAGAGTCATTTTTTATAATAATCTTTTTATAATTCAAATAACACATTAAAACTTATGAATACATTAATAATTAAATAAAATAAAACTTAACTAGATGAGAACCTAATTAAATTCTAATATTATAAATTAAAATAATTAACTTTTTATTAGTATTCATCTTATATTGTTATATTTATGAAGATTAACATTTTATTTTATTTCATTTCATTAATGTATTTGTGTTTAATGTGTTATTCAATTTAAGTATTCATGACATAATAACACATCAAAATATTTTTTTTATTTCATTATTAATATATTATTATATGAATATTATATATAATTAACACTAAATTAAAATAAATATTTACCTAGTAATTATAGTATTACATTAAAAAGGTAATTGCGTGATACAAAATTAAATGATGATATGCATTGGTATATAATTAAAATTTCAAAATTTTAAATATATTAGCATTAATTTTTTAGACGGTTTGAAACCGTAATCGGCGGTTTGGAACCGTAACCGGAACCGTCCTACACGGTTCGGTTCCAAACCGTGAACCACCACAACTACAGTTCGGTTCTAGTTCTGAAAATTCGGAATCGTGAATTGGCAGGGTTACTGTTCGGTTTCGAACCGTAACTGTGAAGACCTCTACATGTAATCAATAAACATCCTAATACTCAATTAGTAAGGGATCCCTGGTCTGCGTGCTGAAAGAATGAAGCTAACAATACTGGGACGAAGAAAGTATTTTTAATGTTTTGTATTGAATAAATTTTAAATTATACCATAATTAATAAGCTTTAGTTGAAAAGTTAGATTTAATATATTTTATCAAAAATTTATTATTTATCTAGCTATATGATTTGATACATCATTCGTAGACGGATAATTATTTAGTATACAATGTGTAATTCTTCGGGTAAGGTCCTTCAGTCTTGATGTCCTTCATATTTGACTACTTGTAAACTAAATTTCCTAATATTCGAGTTCTTCAAAATAAGACTAAGGCTATACAATGAGTTGTGGGTTATACCATTTTTCTGGGAGACTTTGAAATTTAAATTAAAACTCTTAAGTGGCGCTTAGTTTGAGTGATAAGTTAAATTGATAAAATATATGATTGAATATTTGAAGGATAAACTTATTAAATTAGTTCAAAATTAAATGACTCATTATAAATCAAAAAGTAAAACATTGAATTAACTTGAATTATTTTTATCAATTAATCATATCATGCAAAATAAATACTACCATAAAATATTTATTATTAGTCATTCGTCTCTAATCAAAATGTATTAGCCTTTCCAAAATTTTCTATATATGTTGTTATTTTTTAATTAGATATAACGAATCATAATATTTATTGATCTGTAAATTTTACCATACACCACACTTCTCTGCCCTAAAAATAATTCTTAAATTTTAGTTATTATGTTCGGTTAATTTAATTTTTTGATTTGTTTTATTTTAAATTCAAATTCTAATTTGGTTTGATTCAATTTTATTTAAAATTAAATTATTATCCGAATTCACACTTAACTTTTATAATTCTATATACAAACGTTTTTATTTAAATTATTTTTGTTCGCAAAGAACTTATAAACAAACGCTATAGTAAAACAAAAAACAAAGAAAAAAAAATAGAGAAATACCACATTACTAAAAGAGTAAAAAATGAGAAAAAATAAAGTTTCTAACAATATTAAAAGTATCATTTCATAATGCAAAATTATTTTAATTTGTTCACACATTCTTTTAGCAATTAATAAGAAAATGAAATCAACAAAGAAAGAGTAATTTCATTATATAGTGTAATATTTCTATCTCAGTTTAAATGTTCTATTTCATTATCAAAAGAGTAATTTCATTATATAGTGTAATATTTCTATCTAAGTTTAAATGTTCTATTTCATTATCATACTTATTTGAATATAAAGTGAAACATTTAAAGTGGAAACGAAATGAAGATTGATTATATAACAAGCACATGAATGAGTCATTATATGCATTTCATTTGAAACATTATTTAAATCATTACACTATTATATTTTTACCTTATTTCATACCAATCAATTGTATCCACAGAATTTGAATTAGTTCATGATTTTGAGGCAATATTTATATATAGAAATAAAAATAAAAATAACAGAAAGGAAAATTTATTCAAGAATTGTCCCTTTATATTCTTTCTTCTAAGACCTTTCCCCTCTCTCCTTCCCTTAAAAGCCGATCCTTCTTCTCACTTACTCCTATACGCGCTTAATCTATACAGACAAACATACAGATACACACATTTCTCTCTATATATATAAAATACACAGACTTAGCACACACAAATCCACCATTTTCTTTTCTAACACACACACATTGAAGCACACACACATATATTTTGTGGAGAGAATCGGATGGATTTTCCATTTAGTAAATGAGATTTCCTCCTAATATAATATATCTTGCCATCATTTCCTATAAAAAAAAGACAGCGGGGATTCTTTTTTCTGTGCACACACACAAAAAAAAAAGAGAGAGAATGCAGAGGGTAAGGGTTCTGAGCATCCTAGGTTTACTGTTGATTGTAAGATTTGTAGATGCAGATAGCACTCGGGTGCACAAAAACGCTTATGCTACCATGATGTATATGGGGACACCGAGGGACTATGAGTTCTATGTAGCCACACGTGTCATGCTGAGATCCCTTCGTAAGCTTGAGGTTGATGCTGATCTCGTTGTCATTGCCTCCATGGATGTCCCTTCTCGCTGGCTTCATACTCTGTATGTTCTCTCTCTCTCCTCTCTCCTTTTCCCTCGCAATTCTTTTTCTTACAGGAAATTAAAACGTTAAAAGGTAGACAGATAGAAATAAAAAGGCCAGCTCGTTTAAAGAATTTTTACCTCTGTTCTACTGAAATTAAATATTCACAAAATTGGATTAATTTTATTGTAACAAATGGAATATATGATGGTAAATCTTAGTGAAATACTCCGTCGGTCTCAATAATAATAACACAAAATCTTTTAGTATAATTATTAAGGAGAATGTATAAAGTAGTGTAAGAGTGATAAAAGTGGTAGCTTTCACACTTTTTAAAGCAATAATTTTTACTATTGTAAGAATGTGTCTGGGACGTTGAAATAAAAGAATTGTGTTAAACTTAATTGAGCGGAGGGAATATTATATTGTTAAAAATATATAATTTTGTTCGTACTACTTAAATTGCTTGTTATGTTTGGTGCTCTATGGACATATTGTCATTTTATAATAAGTGTTGGTGTTGTTGAGGCTTTAGTCAACTATGTTTGGAAGGAAGTAAAGGTCGGTCGACCAAAGTAGGACTAGGATTATATTACCAAAACTTCTCTTTTTAAATTTTTTTGGAGATACTTTGTTTTCTACACGCGAACACATGATCCACACTAATGATTCTTTTTTACAATAACAAAGTGAAAAAAATCCATCACTGTAAATACATGAAATTTTAATATTTTAATTAGTGTTTGTTATAAGATCTAAAAGATCAAATAATTGGAATGGGATGGAGTATCAAATAAAGAATATTGGATATATTTTATATTTTAATTTAATACATCCGGTACAAACAATTAGCATTTAGTTAATGAAACTATGCTCATGTATAATTTTATAAAGAGCCACGGGAAACTATGAAAAGAATACACACAATACGATTTATATATTTATATCTTGTAGATGTAAAGAGTTGCAATTTGCAAAAGGTCAAAATACCTGCAACTCAACGGTTATATAATAAATAATAGTCCACTTTCATTAGTTTAGCCTTCTGTTCATATTGAAATTTAATGAGAGAGGAGAGAGTAGGCCAAATATTCACGAGTGGACTCATCGAGGACAGGGGCGGTTTTCTCAACCGCCCATCTTTTATTATGAGTTAAAATTAATTTATTAGGATTATCTAATTTATTCACCAAATATCAATAAAATTTTCTTTCTTCTTTTTATTTGGCGTATCACCATTTCAATCCTTTTTATGCTCAAGCAATTAATTAAATTACACATGCTCATATCATCATTTTCTTGCTGTAAATTTTTATGTTTTATTTTGTATAATGACTTCAAATCTTTATCTTATTATCTAAATTAAAATGTTACTACTCTCAACAAATATAGTATCACTATGTCCTCTTCAAAAAATAAGTATTCTATTTCGCAATGTTTTCTTCAAATGAATAAATTTACCAAAATAAAACAATAAAGTGTGCTAAATAATAATAATAATAATAATTACACTCTTTTTCTGTTTAGATTACCACCCATTTTAAAGTCTAAGTAAATGTTTCTTAATTCCCATGTCGAAAAAGAATGTTTATATTTGGAGAGAACAAATTTGTAATTTATTGGTTATAGTAGGAAATTAATTGACATATGCCCAAACAACCACATTAAAATGTACTTCCTTTATCCCTTCTTTCTACATACAGACCAAGATAATCTCCTTTTTGTTTACCCCAATACACTTAAAGCACATAAAAATACTATAAAAGGAAATGAGCCAACTTTAGTGGAACATATGAAATAGAAAAAAGGGAGAGTACTACAATACAAGGCGTTCATAAGTTGTTTATTGAAGTTTTCACTTTAATTTTTTATATAACTATTGAGTAATGTTCAACAATTTTTAGATGTCAACTTAAGTATGCCGATATTATAAAATATTTGGTGATACTCCAATTTTAAACATGATGGTAACTTAAATCACTATATATATCATATGATATTCTTTTTCCTTAAGAAAACAATTTAAAAATATTAATCGTACTTAATATTCAATTTTAATATGATGTGAAAACTTACTTTATTATTCAACAATAGTTTACCACCAAATATGGTTGTTAACAGATAGGGTTGTGTGTTGGATGCTACGCGTGATGCTACATTGACAGTAGAGTTAAATAATTAATTGATCCGCGTTTTCTTGATTATATATTTATTTTTTCTAATTAATTATAATTATTTCATTTATGATAGTTCTAGGAAACTTCCCGAATCCACCAAGTCAGCCAATAATAAAAGTGCTAAAGCTCTATGCAATTTAAGTGCAATGCTTAGCATATTGGTGAACAACGATATCCACAAATATGTATTAATTCAACTATAAATTAACGAATCTTGCAAATATAGGTTTGTTTTGGGATTGCACCTCTCCCCCATATATATACAGACATATAAGCAATGCTTTCATCTTTAATTTTATGCCACTCATGTTACGTTGGAATAACTATCATGTCTATTATAAGAGACTTGATGAAAATGGCATGAAATTTATATGCTTTCATCTTTAATTATATGCATGCTTCATATTACGTCGAATATATTTTTTCATTCCCAAAAGAATTCACAACCTATAGGGACCAAATCCCTTTTGATGAAAATGGCATGAAATTTATTAATTTTAAATCCCACTTTTAATGAAATGCTATATTTCTTTTATCCTTAATTCAGAACTAGAATTAAGAGTGTGTTGAAAATGCATGAATAAATCTAAGTAGACCCACTATGAAGAGTGATACATTCCCCCCTATGTATCTGTACCTAATTTACTTTTGATGAAAAATTTGTGAAAATAGACTCATCCAAAGATGTTTGTCTTGAAAATATTTAAACCTAATTCTGTCAACTTGTACTGGATTACTTATATACACATATGGTGTGTATAAAATGTTGGTGGACACTTCGAATTCGTAAACAAACTAGTCTTTAAATATTGCCATCTATAAATATATTATTCAGTTGTTTTGTTTCTGTAGATGGTCATATTGATAGGGTGCATGTAGGAATTGGATTATTTTACTTTCTGCATATAATTAATCATTAGTCCTTATTTATACAATATTAATTTGAAACGCATGCACATTAAAAATTAGAGAAGAAGAGGTGGGAGCGAAGGTGATGAGAGTGGAGAATATAAATAATCCGTACAGCAAACAATCAGACTTCGATTGGAGATTCAAGCTTACATTAAACAAACTGTACGCATGGAAGCTAGTGGAGTATGAGAGAGTAGTAATGCTTGATGCCGACAATCTCTTCCTCCGAAACTCCGACCAACTCTTCCAATGTGGCCAATTCTGTGTTGTATTCATCAACCCCTGCATCTTCCACACCGGCCTCTTCGTTTTAAAGGTACACTCCATCTACATTCATCTCCCCCCCAAACTTTCACATTTTTTCATTTTCATTCAAAAATATATAGATTATTACTATATTTTATTGAATTATGTGATATATATATCATTGTATTATAATTAGTAGTAAAATGACTAATTGATGGATTCATGCACAACAAAAGAAAGGCTACAGGCGACGGAATATTCTGTCGTTAGCCCTTGAAATCCGTCGTTCATAAGGGCTAACGACGGACAATGTCCGTCTGTATTTGGTTTGTCGTTAGCCCCTTTGACGACGTAATATAGAGTCCGTCGACTAACAACGGAAAGTGACAATCATTAGTCACGATGGACTGTACTTCCGTCGTTAGGTTTCCCCCGGTGGCCGTCGACAGCGCCGGAGGGTTAACGACATATTTAAAGTCCGTCGTTAGACTTTGACCGTTGACCTAACTAGGGATGGCAATCGGGTCAGACGGGCGCGGATAGTGCCAAACCATTTCCGCACCCGCGAAATACACGCCCGCCCGCCACCCGCCGCGGGTACGAGAATCCCACCACACCCGCGACCCGCGGGTACTCGCGGATTGGCGGATACTCACGAACCCGCCACCCGTCACCCCCGAACCCGCGAAATGTGATACCCGTGACCCGCAAAATTGGAAATTTTAGAAAATACGAAAAATTCACAATAAATCGACAAATCTTCAAAGAAATTATTAAAAATTAAATTAGGGGAATGGGTATACGGGTAGGGTAACGAGTATAAGGGTATTTTCGCGGGTATATTTTGCGGGTACACGGGTTTCGCGGGTATGGATAGTGCCAAACCATTTCTGTACCCGCGAACTAAACGGGTAACACTTTTAAACCACGAACGTACCCGCGGGTATGAAATGGCCACCAAACCCGCGAATAATCGGGCGGATACCCGCGAGTTTTGGGTATCTGCGGGCGGATTGCCATCCCTAGACCTAACGACGAACTTTTAATCCGTCGTTAGGTTTAATTTTTTGTTTATTATATTTTGTTTTTGTAATACCGGTAACCTATAACCTGTCACAACAAACAATACAAATAAAATAGAACATTCAACGATAATTTAAAATCTACGAAATCGATTCAAATTCAAAATGTAATATAACCAAAGATGTTATAACTGTTGAAATACAAAACAATAGTATGAATGTAGCAACCGTACAAATATGTTTATCAAATACATGATAGAGTCTAGGAATCAGAATCGGGAAAACTCGGAGGGGGCAACGGTGGAAATGAGGGACCACCAGCTCCTCCCTACTGCTGAGACCGCATCAACTGCATCATCTGAGCGTACTAAGACTGCACGAGCGCCATCTGGTCAGCCAATCTCCTCTGCTCTGCAATGTACTCCTGACGCTCGCGATCCTGCTCCTCGCCGCAGGTCCTCAACCTCGCTCCTGGTGGCTCGTGAGACGAACAACGATCCAGATCCACCGAACCTAGAAGCTCTCAACGCCTTCACTACGCCTTTCATACCGAACAACCTCTTCTTCTTGTCTGGGGCGCCAAGAACCTCCAAGTATAGCTCGTTGGTGTCCACCGCATCGTGGTCCCACTCAGGCAGCTGGGCCCGTTCCGCGTCAACACGGGCAAACACTTCAGTCTGCATGTAAACGAGAAATGAACATTTGTTAATAACATATTATAAAAGTTGAAATTATAAACTATATATATATATAGTTTATAATATATATATATATATGTATTACTTTGAAATTAAGACTTACTGCTATCGTCTCCGACTTCGCATCGATGTACGTCCACGTCCTCGTACCGATGCTCATCGAGAAAGGACTCAAACATGCAGTCTATCGGACGTACTCCCCTCTCAGCAGCCTATGCATGACATATCAATCGGGTTGTGTTATTGAAACATGTGTATATGAATTAAAACTATAAAACATTATTGAAAATATGATTTGAAATTACCTTTTTCTCAACTCGTTGCATGATGGACTTCGACCCTCCCCTATGCTTGATAGGACCAGTCCCCGGTCCCTGTGGCTCAGACATCCGGTTGTGCCTCGCTGTATGAGATTTAGCAATAACACTAATTTTAACTAATTAAATAATATAAACTAAATTAATTAAATTAAATATTTAAACAATTAAACTAATTAACACTAATTTTAACAAATTAAATAACACTAATTTTCAAACTAATTTTAAAAAAAGTAAACATACCTGCCGGAGCTGGCGGATGGCGTCAGAGGAGCGGCGGCGCACGGCGGCAGGCGGAGGGAGCGACGTGGAGAGTAGTTCCACGACGGAGCAAGTGGCGGGGAGGCAGTGGCAGGTTCTTTCCGGCGAAAAATAGGTCCAAAATTAAAAATAGAGAGAGATAGAGAGAGAGGGGAAGGAAAATGGAAGAAATAGACATACCTGGGCGTATTTGGCCGGTGGGAACTTCAAATCACCGGTGGAGGGAAGATTTTGCTGGAGAAGAAGGGTGGAAGGCTTCTGTGGTTCTGTTTTTGCGAAATGGGGATGAAACCCGATCTAAAGGGCTGGACGACGGACAAGTCCGTCGTCCTGTAATAAAATAAATTAAAAATCAAATAAATAATGTTAACGACCGACTGACGACGAAAATTGCTAACGACGGACTGTTCCGTTGTCAAGTCCGTCGTTAGCTTTGGCGCCAATTTGCGCGCCAAAATATCAGTCGTCAGTCCTTTATCCAGTCCGTCGTTATTCATTTTGTAGAGATCCGTCGCCTATTTGATGTTTTTTTGTAGTGATGTTTAGAGTACATATAAGAAAACTTCATTTCTAATTCATAATACCCTTAATCATATTGGACTTTAATGTAACATAATTAGGCCATAGATAATTTTAATTATAGTTTTGATGGTTTTGTATTACCATGGGACTACACCAATTCAAGTTTCTTTTAACTTTCTATCTCTTTTCAATTCTTGTCACCATTTAAGTTTATGTCTTAGTTAAGTTGTACAGTTGATGATTGAGTATAGATTCTCAATAAATTACTTATATCCACCAATACAATTATGAATTACTTATTTACATTATAAAATTATAAATAATGTTTTAAAATATCTTACATTTAATGACTTAAATTATATGATTAATTTACATGATAATAATAAAGATACTTATAATTTAAAAAACACTTTAATAAATAAATATAAATATATGATATGATATATAACTACATGTACTTGCTTGACTTTTATTATAACATTAATTACAATATAAAATTTTTAAATCATTGTAATTTTATAATATATTATAATGGATTAAATTAAAAAAATTATAATATCATATATCTATTTATAGTTTGTTATTTAACAATATAATTAGTTAATTATCTGTGTTAATGGTAAAAATTAAAATTATTCATGTTTTATCAAATTTATTCTGAACTAAATATAAAAGTGAACATTGAGCTGTTCAAATGAACTGTACAAGCATAATTCAATCACAATCGGACCATAATACCAGTTGGAACCATAACCGTTGATTTTGAACCAACATTGAATTTTGATGTTGAAAAACAATGATATTAAGTAATTGGAACTATATAAACATTTGGAACTAATTAAGAACTTGGAATAATTAAGTAATTTGAAACTAATTAAGGACTTGGAACTAATTAAGTATTTGGACTAATTAAGGACTTGGAACTAATGAAGCACTTGTAATTAATTAATTGGAACTAATTAAATAATTGAGACTAATGAAGCACTTGATAGTAATTAAACACTTGGAACTAATTTCTTTTTGTTGGATTCCTCGTTTATTTGGAACCTTTCATTGTGTATATAGGCAAACTGAGTCCAAACTCACTAAAATATAGTACTTAGTAAATATTATTAACAAAAAAGGATTATGGTAATAAATGGTTTACATTGGGGTGAAGCCATCTATGGAAGTATTCAATGATATGATGCACGAATTGGAAATTGGGAGAAGCAATCCAGATGGTGCAGATCAAGGGTTTCTTACAAGCTATTTCCCTAATTTATTGGGTTCGCCTCAGTTTATTCCTCCTCCTAATCACACAAAGTTAGAGGGAACTTATAGGCTTCCTCTTGGCTACCAAATGGATGCCTCCTACTATTGTAAGCATATTTATGCAAATTAATATCTATCTTTAATCATATTTCATCAATTAAGAGTCTTTACTCTATTTAGATCTCAAGCTCCGGTGGAACGTACCGTGTGGTCCGAACAGCGTCATTACTTTTCCCGGAGCTTCGTGGTTGAAGCCGTGGTACTGGTGGTCGTGGCCGGTCCTCCCATTAGGTATCGACTGGCATAGAAAACGCCTTGAAACTATCGGGTACGTACCAACAATTTTATTTAGTGTCAATTGTTAAAAATACTCGATTGTTTTGATAGAAAATTTTGAAATTTCTACGATAGCATGGATCATACATAATTTCGACCATATTATCATTATAGCATGTCCGGTTCACAACTCAACTTTAATTTTCCCACAATCTTCATGGTGTGTGAAATATAAGCAATAAAATTGGAACTTGTATTTATGAGTCAAATTAATAATGTGCAATATTTTCTTGTATACACAGTGTATTTTACCATAATTAATTAATTATATAAGGAAAAAAAGAAAAGGTTTTCATCGATCCTCTTGCATTATTTTCCTATTTCCATGATAAAAGTTTAATAATTAATCAAATAAATCCAACAAAACAACAGATACAGCGGAGAAGTGCCGATTGTAGTGATTGAAGCAATGTTGTACATGGGAATATTGGGTGTGGCACGCCTGGCAAAACGTCCTAAACTATCCAAGTTGTGGTATCATCGCCAAGAGAAGACACTCTTCCTATTCCAAACCGGCTTCAAAATAGTGGCCATATGGTCGATTCTAGCTGCCTATATCGTCCCTTTACTCCTCGTCCCCTATACTATTCATCCAATAATAGGTTGGACCCTCTACTTTTTGGGAGCTCTTTCACTCTGCTCTATAGCTACTAATGCTTTCTTGCTACCAATGTTGCCTGTTCTGGTGCCGTGGTTCGGCTTCTTGGGCGCCCTTCTCGTGATGGCCTATCCTTGGTACTCCGACGGAATCATGAGGGCCCTATCCGTCTTTGGCTACGCGTTTTGCAGCTCGCCTCTCCTGTACGTGGCGTTTGGGAGAATCATGTCATCGTTGCATCTTTCGCTCCAGAGGGAGGGCTTCTTCCCTAGATTGGGGGAGACTGTACTGTTGCCCCCGGGATTCAGTAAGCTTTCTTGACGTGTACGAGACTCCCTTGATTGAATCCATCAAGGAATTAATTAATTGGATTTGTTTCGTGATGAATGTCATGATCGATTCATTCTCAATTCTCCTAAAGTTACTTAGATGGAAACGATTACTCGTGACATGTTTTTAGCTTTTTTTTATGGTACTCACAATCTGAATTAGTGAGCTTCACTTCTAGTGTTTACGGGGCAGAAATTTTCATTCACGCTTTTAGTTTGGAATATATATTTTTTGGCGTTCTGTTGTCACGAGCTATATATGTTCCAATCGCTTTCAGTTATTGATTGAAAACAAAATGGAAGTCTATATTATATGTTGTTCAAGGGAAATGAGTGGCAATTGCCAAATTACCCTTGTTACTGTAAAATGAAATGATTTAAATATATTTATATATGCATATAATTATAAGCTTATAACACAATTTTAACAGAAGATAGATGATCATATTATTAGGAAAATAAATTAAAATTCATGTATGATACTAAAGTTGTGATTTTGAAACTAAATACAATTTCAAAAAATTTCAAAAGTAGTACTAGTGATAGTATTTCTATTTTATGTTTAATAACATAATGTTGTTTAGTAGTATCCCTCGTGAATGGCATCGGAAACATTTTATATGGTTAGCATTTTGCAATCAAATGTTATAAATTGAATATTAGTATTAATTTCTATTCATAATGTAATTTAAAGAAATTTTTAATTCAATAATTGTAAATAATATGGTATTCCAAAATCTCAAATGTTGTAAATTGTAAAATTTAAATTTGTTTATTCGTAATACATTTATAAATTTAAAAAAATGTACTTTTTCTATATTACTTTGTATAGATGTTGGAAGAACATATCTCAATAATGAAGTTGAAGTTGGAAAGAATAACTAAAAAAAGTAAGTATTGCGATATGCAATTTTACACATCCGGACGAGAAAAAACAATATCATGCTTCTCGAATATCGTTAGTACTCATTGCGTCACAACCGTCAATGTCACGATCCCATTTTCCAAATAATGGATAAATGAAGCATGACAAAATAATAAATTAGAGAAATAATTAAGAAAGAACAAATTATGTGATATTATATTATGTGTCCCAATTTTGGAGTGATAATATTATTCTTTCTTAAAGTGGGATTAAGGAGAAAAATAGTGATAAATATATAATTTAGATGTGAGTGATGGATAAAAAAGAATGAATTTAAAGACAATTATATTTTTATCTCACATTTTTAAGGGATAAATTTATCCAACAAAGAGAACACAACCTTAGTTTATAAAACAACCAATTACAAGGAACATTCAGCCAATAACCTGTTGCTCAAAGAATCTTACAAACACATAATAATATATCAATCAATAAGCTCTCAGACTCTCGTGTATGCTCAATATGAATATATGCTCGAGTACTATTGATCTTCAATGGACGTCCATGCATATGCATTTATAGGATTTGGTCTAACCATAGACCTTTGGCTTTGCTGCTCAATAATATTGAGATTCTCGAATATCTTTCCAACCATTTGTATTTTTTTGTAGGATCTTGAGTATATCTTTAAAATATATCTTGCTAGGTGAATAAGAATCTTGGTTGGAGGAAAATCTTCAATATATAAATCTAGATGCATCAAATGCGGGTTTCCTATCATTGTGAGTAATAAGGAAACAACCATGAATCCAAATACGCCATCTATCAAACTGCTGGCAAATAATAATACTCCCAATGTGGAACGATTCTTGAAACTAGTTATGCAGCGGGCCCCAAAGACGACCATTGTTCCGAAAAAATATTTTTCTATCATAAACTTGCCAATAATAAATTATGGTGCATTTCATACACTCACATTTTGGAACAATAGTGTAGTTAGAATAAAGTCGATCACAAAATTGATAATACATACAAATGAGAGTTAATAGACATTAGGATAATAAAAATTTCCCAAAGGTTCAAAGCACGAAATACGAAATTTTAGTTACGAAATACGTACAAAAATGTTATAAATTACAAATATAAAATATTTAGGAAAACTAACAAAAATAAATGGAATATCAAAAACCATTAATACAAATTTGAAGATATGTAATAACTGATGAAATCCGGATGAGGGGCTCATGATTTTGCAAGATCCACAAGTTTAATAAATAAATAAAATGCATGCAATTCTAAGCACAAATATATCACATAAAATAAAGATGATATAATGCGGAATAATATATTTTCTCCTAATACTAAGTCGCCGCTTGAATAGAGATAAATTAAATTGTCAGATACGAACAACAATCCACTTTGGGAACTCGTATGGTATACAACCTCCTAGACTTCTAATGAACCCCACCTACAATCCAACTATCGGGTGGGTGATAATCCGTCGGGTTTATCAAAAGGGGAGGATTCAAATTTCAAGGTTTGAAATACCTTGAATTCGAAAATAACACAAGTTGTAGAACTTGTAGTGGCCGAATTCTTACCCAAGATGTAGTGTGTATAATCCGCACCCCCTCCTCTACATATATAGATGTGTTGTAGCTAGGTTAGGGTTTCAAAAGATATGCAAACATGTCTGACATCATATACATACCGATATCATTCTGCCGGCTAAGGTCAGCTCTCGCATCGAATGTTTCTGTAGCCTTTACCGACTACACTGTCCAAGTCTGTCTAGGCTGTGAACTTTATTCTACAAAGGAGCCGACTGTGTTATCTTCCGTTATTATGGATCCACCACTCAGTGTACAATTATAGAAAATTGACTTATTTGCAATTAAATAATCAATGAAAATAAATCACAAACCAATTATAGAAACATTTATTCTCATTAAATGGAATCGAAAATGGGTCTGTTACAAACTTCGAAGTATTAAGCATGTTTTAGAGTATACAAACCCTAACACCATTTATTCCCAATAGCTTTGCAGTCTTTGGGCAAGTATACTAGCTCATATACTTTCTTGTCTATCATGAGTTGCAGTTCTGATTCTATCACATTTATCCAAGAGCGATAATCATTTTCATGTACAACTTCATTATAATTCCATGTGTCTAATTCATCTTGGTCAGGAACTAAGTCGAAAGACTCTCCCACTCCTATGAATTGATCGAGTTAATGAACAATCCTACCACAATGACGTGGCTCTACCACTTGTGGTACAATTATTTGAGTTGGTGCATGCTACGGTTGTGGTTCTTGTGAATTTGCATTATTACTAGTTGTCATTTCCTCGAAAACTATCTTGTTTTTGGGCATGTGGTTGCTCATATAGTCTTCTTCTAGAAATTGAGCATGGGTGCTAACTAAGACCTTTCGATCTAAGACTATAGAACTCTCACCCCTTTGTCTCCTTATGATAGCCAACTAACAGACACATGTTGTACGAGGTGTCAACTTATCAGTGTCCTTTTCTAGTACGTGTATTGAAATTACCCACACTTTGAGATGTATTATACTCAGTTTTTGCCTGGTCCACAACTCAATAGATGTCTTAAAAACCAATTTGAAGGTACCAAATTCAATGTGTACACCGCTCTTTCTATAGCATATCCCCAAAACGAAATCGACAACTCTGCATAACCATCGTAGATTTAACCATCTCCATTAGTGTCTTATTTCACCTCTCTGCCACACCGTTCTATTGGGAATATCTCATGCAATCAGTTGGGATTCGATACTCGCTTATGATAAGTTGCTCAAAAACATAATGCTAATGTCTTCATTTCCATGATCATAACATAAAACACTTGATAGTTTTACTATGATGGTTCTCCACAAGTACTCGAAACTCCTTGAATTTCTCAATGGATTCCGACATGTAGCACATCAAATAGATGTATGCATATTTTGAGTAATCATTAATGAAAGTGATGAAATATTGCATAACACCTCTAGCTTGAGTCGACATGGATCACACACGTCTGAATGAATGAGATCTAACACATGACTGACTCTATTCTCCTTGATCTTAAAAGGTCTTTTAGTCATCTTACGTTACAATTAGGAATACAGATAACAATGGGTCGGGCTGAGTTGGGCTTCCTTATGCCCATGCTTGGTCTGTTGTTTTACATATGGGCCCAAGCCCGGCCCATTGCCCGATCGGACCTGGATGCCCCAGCCTAAGCCAATATGGGTCGGGCGGGCCTGGGAGGGGCCTCCCTATTTTATTGTTTTTATATTATTTTTATAATTTTTATTTTTAATATATTAAAAATAAATAATTTATTTATTTTAAAACAAATTTATATATTTTAAAATTCATTAAAATATCAAGTGTAATAAATACCAAATTAAAATTTATTTATTTATATATTTTATTTAATCTCGATTAGTTGATATTTATTATCCATTAAAAATATTAATAGTATTTATATTATTTTAGATTTATAATTTAAATATTAGATGTTTAAATATACGGGTTAGGCTTGGGCGGGTTTGGGTATGTCAGGCTTAAACATTGGCCCAAGCCCGCCCATCGAGCTTAAGATTTAGGCGCACGCCAGACCCTTGACGTCATCGTTTGAGTATACTTTGTTTATTCATGGTATAGTTTAGTCTGAGCTGTTGAAAGCTGTCAGTTAATCTCTGAAGAATGATATTATTTTTTAGAGCCGACGTCAATCTAACCTCTCAATATCATTCGAGTAACACATCATCTTCAATATATGGACATGTTCATCACATTTTGAATGACCAATTTCTTAGTCATTCGGTTTTGTGTTTCGAATAGTTCATTGAGGTTAAGCAACATCTTGGCAGCAGTACCGAAAGCTTAAAGCTGATGTTGTAGAACATTCGACATATAAGTCAGAATGTAACATTGCGTCACCTCAATAGCATTAATCCACTTTGAATGTGCTTCTATTACTACATTGGAGGCATTATTTATGGGAACTACATGAAATTTTTCGTCAAAAACAAACTTAATGCCCTCGGAAGACAAGACAATATCCAAATTCTATTTTTCAATCAATATTATTTTAACTTGAGTTTGTTTTCTTTTAAAATTGAGGCAAGTGGGTTGAAATATATATTAAAGTACTAAGAATAAAATATTCATTTGTCATCAAACATGCTCAACGCATATAATCGAAAAATCTATACATAAATTGATTAAATCATTAAAACAAACAATTAAAAATTAACCAAGAAAATCAAACAATGGATCAGTTACCAGCTTATTTTAAATAAGTTTTACTGGTCATATGATTTAAATAGATCAAAGGTTGCAATGGTGCAGCATGACTGATGAACAATACATAAGCTTATACCATAAATCCAACACTAAGTGCGTCATTTAATTTTAAAAAACCCAGAGTGGAGGGGGTCATATTACCATTAAATAAAGTCTTACATCTATCATTACGATGTGAAATTCTGTGAACTAGTAAATGTGAATCAACATAAAACCACAACAAATACTTCATAATAAAATTGATTTATGGAGATCATATATAATTATCGTATTTAATTATGAAAAAATAATTTCGGTTAATAACAAATAATAGATGATAATAACAAATATTTTCTACCCAAATATATTAGATAATACCAAACAATAACAAATATAGAAAAATGTTAGGGTTTGTATACCTTAAAGTATGTTTTATGCTTAAGAGTTGTAACAGACTTGTTTTCAATTCCATTTTATGACAATAAATTTCCATCATTGGTTTGTAATACATTTTTAGTCGATTATTTAATTGCAAATAATTGTAGACTTTGTGGTGGATCATTTATCACAGAAGGTGACACAGTCAGTTTCCTTGTAGAATAAAGTTCACATCCTAGACAGACTTGGAAAATCTAGTCGTAAAAGGTTGCAGTATCATTACAATGCGAGACCTGGCCTTAGCCGACATAATGATATCGGTATTGTTTGGGTTTGTATACCTCAAAGCATGTTTTATGCTTAGACGATGTATCAGACTTATTTTCAGTTTCATTTTAATGAGAATACATGTTTCTATCATTGGTTTGTTATTTATTATCTTTCATTATTAAATTTCAAACAAGTTCATTTTCTATAATTGTACACTGTGTAGTGGACCAATGATCACGGAAGGTTACACAGTCAGCTCATTTGTAGAATAAAGCTCATAGCCTAGATAGACTTGGACAATCTAGTCGGTAAAGGTTGTTGTATCATTTGATGTGAGAGCTGACCTTAGCCCGCAAAATGATATCGATATGTATAAGCTGAATCACATGCTTTGCGTATACATATTGACAAGTTTCACAGCGAGATAAGTTCTACGTGTTGTTGCTTAGAACGAGGTCTCATAATTTAGTTATTTATTAATTTGTGACAATGACATTACTATATGCGACTAATTAAACGCTGCTTTGATTCATTTGCACTTGCGGGTTTTTGATAACCTTATATAGTAATGTTGTAATACCCCACACTTTTAAAGTTATTATTAATATTATTTTGGGCAAGTTATATAAATAAAAATAAAATAGAGGTATACGAATTGAATTATTTTTAGATGATTTTGAACTAACGGATTTGATTTCGAATGTTTACAGGTTGTTCGACTTAGAGCCGGGATGTGCCCTAGCAAAATATATATATTTTTTTCTAAATAAATATTAGGAGATATTTAAGAAAAATATCTAAGATTTTTTTTATAAATATCTAAGATATTTTCTTTCTTAATGGCTAAGTAATATATATATATATATATAGAAGTGTGTAGAAGCATTCAAACACTCTTTTGTCTACCCTCACAAACGACCATTTCCTCTCTTTCTCTCTTTCAATTTTTCTTCTTCTCTTCAAGAATTGGAGGTAATCCCTTTAATTATGTTCTTAATTAGTGATTAATGGTGTTTAATTATGTGTTTATGTGAGTATGTATGTATATGATATGGAATTCATGGTTATGGTGAGTTGGGTTAGGGTTGTGTTATGGAGGAAGGGCCGCCGGTGGAGGAGAGGCGGAGGCGGCAGCGGGGCTGCTGCCATGGGTTGTCGTTAAGACGTCGGCGAAAATCGATGAATTAAATTTTCCATTTTCGGCAGAAACAGGGCAGCAGGTTGCGAGTTGATTTTCGTCCGTTTTGTTTATCCAAAACCCATCATATTAGATACCATTTTAAATATCTTTTCGTCTTCTTTCTAATGGTACCTTCGGATTGTAAATCGGGGTTCGGACGAGGGAGTTATGACCTGACGAAGTTAGGGTGTTAATTCTACGCGCTGCGGGAGCTGCACGAATTGAGTATAATTTTCCGGCTTCAAATCGATGCCGAATCCAAACATTTCTTTAGGAGTTTTATAGTCCAATCCTTAAAATATATACTCGAGGTTATGTTTTTGGAAACCGATAAGCCAAGTGTCCATAATTGATGTCAGAAACTTGTGGTTTAAGTTCGGAATTTAGTAATTACATTCTATGTTTTATATTTTGAATTGAGAAATATTGCTTAACTTATTTATTAATATTCCCTAGACTTGTTTATCTTGTTATATTAATTTCATAATCTTAAATTAGATTGTGTTGTAGTCTCAAGAACTACATAAATGTATAAATCGAGTTTTGTATAATTTCAAATGATATGAGTTTTAAGTTATAATAAGTTTATACTTTCAAGGTGTAATAAGTTAAAGTTATTTAAAGTGCTAGGTGGCACCGTATCCAGAGCTCAAGTCGGACAACCAAGCAAGTGAAAATTCTTTGTGAAACATCGTCACGACGTGGGGTTTACGCTATCTGTAAGTTGATGGTTATAATCATTGTTGTGTCTGTTGCATTCATATGAACTTGCCTGTGTGGCGTGGCCTGTGTGGCATATTCTTGCCTGTGTGGCGTGGCCTGTGTGGCGTATTCTTGCCTGTGTGGCGTATTATGGCCTGTGTGGCGAATCATTGCCTGTGTGGCGTATAAAGTACCCTCGAGGGGAGAGACTAGTCTCGCCGACAAGATAATTAAAGTTGTTCATTATGCTATGTGACTTGCACAATTGGTTATAACTGCTTGCAGTGTATTCTCCACTGAGTGTGCTTGCATACTCATGTTCCCCACATGCTGTCATATTTTGCAGGCTGAGAGGCTCGACGGCTGGAGCAGATGGAAGTGAACCCTATGAACATTCTCCCAGCTTTTATGTATATGTGAATGTTTGGTTGAAAACAAACTTAATTAGTTTTGGTTAACTAAACAAAGTTGTTCTTGTAATGACTTTTTGATATGGGTATATTTTTGATGAGGGCTGTGTCCCTATTTGGTATTGTGATTTGCTGCTAGTGGTCATTATTTCAGGGTGGCATATACATAATTATAGGGGATATGCCGTCCGTTTGTAAAATTTTTATTATACTCTCCGTTGCTTATCTTAAAACATAATTCATAATATCATTTATAATATTAAATGATGAAATAAAAGCAAAGTTTTTTCGTAATGTCCTTATTTAAAGAATGGGGGCGTTACAAATGTCTTGTGCAGTAGTGATTGGTTTAGTAAGAATTACTCGATTGTCAATCGCATAGAATCGCGTCTCTGTGACACGAGTTGATTAAGTCTGCGTGAGGCGTTCAGAAAGGTTTATTGCATAATCAAAGTCTGAATTAGATCACTCATGAATAAATATATTAATTAATTATGAGTTGTCAGCAAACTCAATTAATTTATGGATTCAATAAATCTTAAATGTGACAAATAATTATTGATTTTGACTAGGTCAAAATGAATTGAAAATTAATTAAGTTAAGTTATGATTTTGACATGGTCAAATTAGTTTTGAATATATTCAAATTCCAACTAATTTGAATAATAGATGGATTTGTTAGAGATAAAGTGAGATTGAAGTTTATTATTAGTGGGTCTTATCCATTCACCTTTGAAGCCATAGCCTAACCCAAAATATCTATAAATAGAAAGAGAGGAGACAATGCCCATTTTCATACTTCTCATACCTAAGAAAGTTGGCCAACTAGAGAGATTTTTACTCTCTAATTTTCGAAAATATTAGGGTATTCCAAACCTTAATATTTCATTATTTTCTCTAGCAAATGTTTGATAGGTTATTTCCAACCAATAATCAAACTGTAGATCAGGAATAGGTTAGAAGTTTCCAAGGTCGGATCGAAGGAGATCAAAGGAGTTTGAAGAGATCGAGGGAGATCTATTGGAGAGGATTGTTGTTCGTTACTGACTATCCAAATTGTCTCTCCGCAAGCGAATGACTAGCAAAGGGGATACGTAATTCCGCATTAATTCTCCTATGTAGTATTATGAGTTATGAATTAAATTATTAATGTGATAATTTAAACTTTTGGATCATGCGCATTTAAGAGGCCCTCGTATGGTTTCTATCAGTTGGTATCAGAGTCTATCACACGATTTTAATTTATTATGTAAATTGGATTTTAATTCTATTAATTTTCCCGTGACCGTAATTGATATTCGGATTGCTAAATTTAATTCAAGCATTATATTTGTCTTATGTGGCTTATTTGATTTAATACCACATTTATTTTGCTTGATTCGTTTTTCGGTGCCAGGTTTGAGGCTTTATTCTAATCACACGGGGGGTTGACCGTGTTAAATTTAGAGTAGATTAGGATTTTCCTTATATTTTGTTCTTCAATTATGTAAAATAGTGAGAATCGATCTGCACGAGAAAGAGGCTGAGAAACGGAGGCTGGAACCAGACTGTGGCGTGAGCCATGGGCCCCACCCAACAGAAGGCGCTGGTGGGCGACACACGCAGGTGAGCGCGCGCGCGCAGGAGGCAGACATTTACAGGAAAGTGTAGATTGCTCAGCGACTGCTGACTTAATCAACGAACAATGAGATGGCGCGTGGGCGCGCGAGCGGTACAACACATGCGGTGTAGGCTCCATGAGAAGGTCTTTTTGTGAAGTAACTTATTTTGATTTCAAGCGGGATCACATTTTACCAGTTCACGTGATAAGATTTCTCTAAAGATGGCTATAAGGTATCATTTGATGGCAATCTGACCCCTCCATTGTGGGCTTATTAAAGTCAAGTAATAGTCTTTGGTGTTAGGGCTCATGGTATAAGCTTAGATATAATTTGGTGGTTATAGCAGCACTGCGCGACCTCTGACTATTGTGTTATATGATCAGTAAAACCGTTTTAAAATGGATAGTGTAATTGATTACACTGCGTGACATGCAAGAATTATTTTAAACAATATGTTTCAAAGCATGTTTGTTTCTGTAAGGTTTTTGATTATTTGCTTTTTGTGCATCTTATTTATGATAGATTATTTTATTTATTCTCAATTATGTTGATTAAACATGACTTTCAATCCACTTGCTTCGGTTCTTGAAAAGAATCACCTTGAGAACGATAATTATATTCATTGGAAAATGAATTTGGACATTGTCCTTACTGCTGATGACATTAAGTTCATCCTTGACGAGCCATGTCCACCAGTTCCTGGTGACAACGAATCTGCCAGTGTGAGGGCTAAATATGATAAATGGGTTCGTGTTAATTAGATGGCGCGGTGTTATCTTATGGCCTCAATATCTAACACGTTGAAACATCAAACACGAATCCATTAAGATATCTTCGGATATCATGTTTAGCATGCATGGGATGTTCGGTACACAGAGTCGATTGACTAACTAATTGGTCATTCGCAATGTGAGGAACATCTCTATGGCAGAGGGGACATCAATTTGGGACCATGTCATGAAGATGATGGACTATCTGAGCGAAATCGAGACTCTAGGCGGTCAAATTGATGGCAAGTCTCAGATAGATATCGTTCTGCAGAGCTTACCATCGAACTTAGAGTCATTCCATCTGAACTACATCATGAATAAAAATGATTATACATTGACGGAATTACTAGCTGAGCTCCAAATAGTGGAAGTTCTCATGAAGACCTCCCCTAAGACTGCATTTGTGACTACGGCAGCTTCAGCTTCTTCTAGCATCCCTAAAAAGGGTAAAAGCAAGAAGAGGGGAGCACCACAGTCTGCCAAAAAGAAGAAAGGAACTGGTGGTTTCTCGAAGAAGAAAAATGAGGAAACTGGAAAATGTTTCAAGTGCGGTGAGAAAGGGCATTGGAAATAAGTCTGTCCACTTCGCAAGAATTCGGTGAATGGTCAAAGTACGTTTACAACTTTAGTAGTTACATCATCTTTTATGGCTAGTTATGCTCACTCGTGGGTAGTACACACATGAGACACTGACCATGTTTGTTGTGACTCACAGGCCCTCCTACGATCAAGGCTACTTAGAAACGGAGAGATTTCCATCTTCTTGGGCGACTCTACGAGAGTGGCGACCGTTGCAGTGGGGGTTGTGGAGTTGCAGTTTACATCTTCTGTTTTACTTGTACCCAATTTTAGAAAGAACCTTATTTAAGTTTCTAAACTCATTTTGAATGGATATTTAGTTTCTTTTGATGATTATGTTATTATCAAGAAAAGAGATTTGTTTATCAAGAAAATGGATTTGTTTATCTCTTCTGGTACGTTAGTTAACAATTTGTATATTATCTCTACAAAACCCAAGAAACAAAATAATACAACTCTTAACTTATCTACTAACTCCAAGAAGAGAAAAATATCTTGTCTTTCATCGAATAATACATATATGTGGCATTTAAGACTTTAATATATTAACCTTAGGAAGATTCAAAAGTTAGTGCAACATGGGCCTCTGGATAAACTCCAAGTAGAGTCATACCCGACTTGTGAATCCTGATTGGAAGGAAAAATGACCAAGAGACCTTTCAAGGTCAAAGGAAATAGAGCCAAAGATATGTTGGATATCATTCAATCCGACGTTTTTGGTCCAATGTCGACCCAGGCAAAGGTGGCGCGCAGTATTTCATCATTTTCATCGATAATTACTCCAAATATGGATATGTATATTTGATGCATCACAAGTTGAATTTCTTTCAGAAATTTAAGGAATTCAGGTTACTTGTGGAGAATCATCATGGTAAGATTATCAAGTGTATGTGTTTTGATCGCAGAGACGAATACCTTAGTGTTGAGTTTTTGAACCATTTGTCAGAAGCAGGGATTCAATCCTAGTTAACTGCATCGGGAACACCCCAACAAAATGGCATAGAAGAAATGTGCAATAGAAAACTCATAGAGATGGTGAGGTTAATGATGAGTTATGCAGAGTTACCAATTTCATTTTGGGGATATTCCCTAGAGACGAAAGTTTACACATTGAACTTGGTGTCATCCATATCGGTCCCTAAGACACCTATTGAGTTGTGGACCAGGCACAAGCCCATTCTAAGACATCTCAAGGTGTGGAGTTTTCCACCACACATGCTAGAAAAGGATGCCGACAAGCTAGCACCTCGTACTGACTTATGTTATTCATAGGCTATCACAGAGAGACGAAAGGGTGGGAGTTTATAGTCTCATAGATCTAAAGGTCATGATTGGCACCCACACTCGATTTCTAGAAGAAGACTATGTGAAGAACCACATGTCCAGAAGCGAGATAGTTCTCAAGAAAATGAGAACTATAGCTAGACCAAATTCACAAGCAACACAACCACCACTAGCACCAACCCAAACACTTGTACCACCTGTAGTGGAGCTTTGTCGTAGTGGGAGGGTTGCTCGCCAACCCGACCAATTCATTGGAGTGAGAGAGACATCTGAGTCAGTATCAGGCCTTGATGAATCAGACCCATAAAATTTCAATGAAGCAGTCCATGACAAGGACTGTCACCTCTAGAAAGAGACGATGAAATTCGAACTGTAATCCATGATAGACAAGGGAGTATACGAGCTAGTTGATTTGCCTGAAGGCTGCAAAAGCCATTGCGAGTAAATGGGTCTTCAAGAGGAAATGAGAACTCGAGAGAAATGTCATTGTCTTCAAAGTTAGACTAGTGGAAAAGGGCAAGACTCAGAAATAATGCATCGATTATGATGAGACATTCTCTCCAGTAGCCATGCTCAATTCTATTCGTAATCTCTTATTAGTAGTCGCACATAAGGATTGAGAAGTATGGTAAATGGATGTCAAGATAACTTTCCAAAACTTAAAGTCTTGAAGAAAATATGCGTATGCAACAACCCGAGGGTTATGCAGTTCAAGGAAAGGAACACATGGTGTGGAAGTTTAAGAAGTCCATCTATGGAGTTAAGCAAGCATCACGTTCATGGAACCTTTGTTTCGATCAGATTATCAAGTCTTATGGATTTGATCAGTGCCCTGAGGAAAGCTGTGTGAACAAGAAGTGTGAGGGTAAGACAGTTTTTTTCTTAGTGCTATACGTAGATGACATTCTCTTGATCGGAAGTGTCAAGTATATGTTGTTGGACGTTAGAGCATACATGTCCAATCAACTCGATATGAAAGATATGGGAGAACCAAGACACATTCTCGGGATCAAGGTCATTCGTGACCGGAAAAAGAGAATGTTTTGTCCATCTCAAGAGTCTTATATCGAGACTGTACTTAGACGTTTTAGCATGCAAAATTCCAAGAAGGGCTTTCTACCCTATAGACACAGAATCGTCCTTTCTCAGGACATGTGTCCTAAGACTTTTGATGAGATACAGGAGATGAGACATGTACCTTATGCCTCTGTAGTACGTAGTCTCATGTATGCTATGATGTGTACTAGACCATATATTTACTTTTCTGTAGGCATGGTAACACAATATCAGTCAAAACCTAGCAAAGGCCATTGGACAACCGTAAAGAACATACTCAAGTACCTTAAAAGGAATAAGGATTATTGTTTGGTTTATCTGGCTGATTCACTGTGTCCTTTATGTTACACCGATTCTAATTTTCAAATAGATTGGGACTCAAGGATATCTACCTCCAGGTATATGTTTATTATGGGAGGCGGAGCCATGACATGCAGGAGTGTGAAGTAGAAATGCATCGCAGACTTCACCATGGAAGCTGAATATGTGGTCGCTTCAAAGGCCGCAAAGGAAGCAGTTTGGCTCAAGAGCTTCTTGATGGACCCTATATGTGATTTTGAGTATGTCTGCGAGCATCACAATTTATTGTGATAAAACTAGTGCAGTGGCAAACTCTAAGGAACCACGGGCCCACCAGGCAAGTAAGCACACCAAGAGGAAATATCACAGTATCCGTGATATAGTAAGAAGAGGCGACATTGTGGTAACGAAGATTGCGTCGGAGGAAAACTTGGTTGATCCCTTAATGAAAATCCTGAACGGGAAGACGTTTGAGCGGCACGTAGAGGAACTAGGAGTACGACGTGTAATAGAACAACTTTAGGTATAAGTGGGAGAGTTATACATGTCATGCGACACATATTGTATACTCTAAATGTTGGTCCCGAAAGAGCAAGGTTTGGTGTATGAGGGGGGGCGGAGGGGTGGGGGAATACACCAAATACAAACTTTTCAATTTACTTGACTAATTACTTAGAGATGTCAAGCTTTCCCGTGAAGATATTGCTCGAGTTTGACTGTCCAGATCGATAACCAGATCGATAGCTAATCTGTCCAAGTAGAATCTCTCTCATGGTAAACGCTTAGTAGATAGAAAGAGTGATCTTGTTATCTAACAGAGCGTTGTGTGCGGAATATGGTGGACTTAGTCGGTGCTCTTTATTAGAAAACCTTTAGAAAACTTAACCAAATAGATTAACAGATTGATTAAGAATGCAGATTGAATGCTCATGCTGGTTGGGAATAAAACAACTGAAAGTAAAGATGCGTAAAGTAAATAACACAGTTGTTTTACGTGGTTCGGGAAATCCACTACGTCCACGGTCCAATCCAAATCGGATTAGATATCCACTACTAGGATACTTTCTTCTTTATACTCGCTGAGAACGAGCCACAAATTCCAATCACAATCAGATTGAAACTTATGCACGAATAAGGGTCGTGTCCCTTTACAACTTGCAGTAATAACTGCTACAAAATACCTTTACGTTAGTCCACCAGAAAACTATTAGCTAGCAAATATATCCTCCTTCTTCTTCTCGATAAGACATACTTAAATTCAGTGATGAGATTTCGATCACGAACGGCTCAGAACTTCGATCTGGTATGTAGAGATCTCCTCAAATGGATGTTTCGATGAGTGAGTTGATTTTTGGGCAAAGTAACAGCTTGCTTGATCGTAAAACAATGCTTGTTGTACTGCTCCAGTCTTTGTTCCAAGCTTTTATAGGTGCAGAATTTAAAATTCTAACCGTTGGGTTTGATTGGCTAGAAATCAGATAATGATTGTCAATCAAGAGATATGAATCCCAAAATATCTTCTCTTGCCTTGTCTGGAAAGTTGACCAAATCCTTGGTATATGGAAAGCAGAGTATGGTTGATTCTCTTTCCTTCTTCACGTTGTGATTGATCCTCCTTCCATTCTTGATCTCTAATTGATATACTTTCCATCTTCGAGAGATATGCTGATGTGGCAATCTGAGTGGGATTCTTCTAAGTACATCTAAACAATTAATCGAATGCTAGATGACTAGTTGATCTAGTCCTGGGTTGGCTCACTCCATAGTGCACGATCTGGTCAACATATTAGCATCAATCTGGTTGACACCAATCTGTTCTAAACTGTTCCAGGACATGACTATGACCTCTGTGAATGATCTCTTCACAACCAGATTGAGTGGCCCATAGAACAAATCATTTGTTTGCTTGTAGGCTCCTACAGATCTGATCCTTTAAAAAAGAACACAGCTAATCCAGATGACTTCTATAGTATACAATCGTTTACATTCTAAGTCATCATCTAATCTGGTCTATAGACTTGTTCTCTATCTGATTCACTTTATATGATAGTGATCTGTTACACGTAGAACAAGTTAAATCCTAACAAACAAAAATAAATCTAAGTGTGTTTCGAAAGAACGTCATAAAAACTAAATTTTGTGAAGGGTTCCCAATAATTTTCCCCTTTTTGATGATGTCGAAACCACACTTTACAATAACCCTAGTTAAAACATTAAAGGATGATCTGGTTTGAATTTCCAGAAGGGTTAAAGTGTCATTATTTAGATTATAACGATCAAAAGACATTAATCTGGTTCTGGACAATAAGATGTTATCAGATAACCCACATGTATATATATCAGATCAAGACTAGGTGAGTTACATGAGTTATCCAAAATCAAATAACTAACAAAACAACAGATGATTATAAGATAAAAGAAATTCTAAGTAAACCATATGCCCGCTCCTCCTTTCTTCATCTTCTCTCTTTGTGCATCTGAGGTCAGTTGAATACTTTCATAAATTCCATCTCGAACCCTTGCGTAGTTGGGATCATGGTTATCAATCTTGTAACCTTTGATCTTGGCTACCTGGTTGATGTAATTTAGAATGTATGTTTTGTCAAGTATGCTGCTTCCAGGGATCATCGGGCATGCCATAAACTCCTTTACAGGTGCCTTTATTTGGATTTTAGCCTTCTCGGCAGCCAATTTGATCCTCTTTATCAGTTCCTTGTCCACGAAATTTTTCATGTAGCGATGGAAGTCTTCATCTGGTGTTGACTCTGAATAGATAGGCTCCTTCAGAAAATATTTGTTCATGATGAAGCCTTGCTTTAGCAGCTCCCAATTCTTCTGATCTTCTTTTGGTACCCAATTATCTTTGGGCGTCTTCTTTTGTAGTGAAAGATTCCAGGCCATAAAGGGTTCTTCTTTTTTGATTGAGTAGTGGACTGAGAGGCTTGCTGAGATTGTTCTGATGTGGGTGGAGAGAATGGTGTTTGAAATGATTTCTCTCTGGCCTCTTGTTCTGCTAATCTCTTCTCTTGCTCAGCCTGCTCCTTGTAGAACTATGCCCTAAAAATTGGGTCACAAGCTTGTTCTTTGTTTACTCCAAATAATAGGATCTCTGCAATCTGGTCTCCTTCATCTATCGGCTTCTTTCCCTTGTCTGGTGCTTGCTGCTGGTGTTGTTGATCTGATGGCTCTACTGTTGGATCAACCCTAGGTGGTGTGTATGCTCTCTCTGTAGAAGGTTGATCTGGTTTGTCTCCTCCAGCATCTGGACCTTCATCTGGTCCTCTCTTGTTAGATCCATCTCCTCCTTTTCCACCTTTTCCACCTTTATCAGATCTTTCCCCATTTTCGACATCATCAAAAGTTGTCTTGATGAGTGTGTGGAGGTAATCGATCTCAACCTTCATCTCCTCGAGCTGTTGCTCGGCATCTGCTTTGAAGTTAAGCAGCAATGTGATGTTCTGGTCATGTTGGTCCCGAAAGAGCAAGGTTTGGTGTATGGGGGGGGGGGGGAATACACCAAATACTAACTTTTCAGTTTACTTGACAATTTATATGAGAGCTCAAGCTATTCTGTATAAGAAATTGCTTGAAATGACTGACCAGATTGATATACAGATCAGTATCTGGTTTTGTCCAAGCAGATTACTCTCAAGTGTAAAACACCTAACAGATAATAAGAGTGATCTTATTACCTCTTGAGTGTAGAGTGAGTGCGGAATAATGGTGGATTAATGATTGCTCTTGTTTAGAAAACCTTAAGGAATTAATCAGATCGTTTAAGCAGATTGATTGAGAATGCAGCTTATATGATAGTGCAGAAGGTTAGGATAATAAACAACAGATAATAAGAATGCAGAAAAGTAAAGCACACGATGTTTAACGTGGTTCGGGAAATCCCTACGTCCACGATCTGGTCAAACCTAGACCAGATTATCCACTACTAGGATACTCTGCTTCTTTATACTCGTGGAGAACGAGTCACAAGTACCAATCACAACTAGACTGATACTTATGCACGAATGAAGGGTCGTGTCCCTTTACAACAGATTACCTCTACGTTACCACTAGAAAACTACTAGCTAGCAGGGTGATCTCCTTTCACTCGACAAGACAGACTTGAATCGAGGTGGTTGGTGTGATGTAGAATCACAAGATGTTGAAGCTCTAAGTCTGGAATGCAGAGTGCTTGAATGATAATTGCAGTATAGTTCGTGCGTATTCTCTCCTTCTTCCAGATTGTTGACTTCAACTATATAGGCATTGAATATTGAAATTCTAGCCGTTGTTGATTGGTGTGATATAGATGGTATATTGCCAATCAGTGATTTTCATCATATCTGTTCTTGCCATATAGGAAAGGTTGACTCAATCTTTGATTTATGGAAATCAGATTGTTAACGGTCTCTTTCCTTATATGTTTTAATCGTAGATCAACTTTCCAAACCCTATTGGATGGATCTTGATCTTGACATGGCAAGTGCATATGATGAGTAGGATGATGTCAGCTAAAGGCTTGATGACTCAAACGCTCTGGTTCATCGCTGTAATCATCGATCTGGTCATCGATCTGGTCATCGATCTGGTCACTGTCTGTTACAGCAGATCGATTCCTTTGAGCGTGAAATCTTGACCTTCATCCTATTCTAAGTTGAGAATGACTTCTATAGGAACATATCCTTTACATTATAAGTCATCTCCTAATCAGTTCCAAAACAGAAATCACTTAAACTATAGTGATCTGGATTTTACACGAGGAACAGGTTAACATACAGACCAGCTAAGTGTGTTTCGAAAGACCATCATCAACACTAATCTTTAGGGTTCCCAACAATTTCCCCCTTGTTGATGATGTCGAAACCACACTTTTACGAAAGGATCCTATCTGCATAATACAGATCGGTCTGGTCTGGTTTTCCAGTTGTTGTTAGCACGTTATTAATGTTTATAACGTTTTAAGGATATTTTATATGTGTTCTGGACAATGAGTTGTTGTCATCAGAAACTCAAAATGGATTTCATATATTGATAAGAAGACAAGAGAGGTTACAGATAAACAGAACAGATTATAAGAAAAGGCAGATCATAAAGAAAATAAGACTACTATCTGCTTTTTCTTCTCTCCTCTTGCTGCTTCTTCATCTTTGCTCTGGTCTCATCAGAAATGAGCTGAACGCTCTCATACACTTCTTCTCTTACTCTGATGTAATCTGGATCTTCAGCATCCACTTTGTACCCTCTGTTTTCTGCTAGCTGGTTTATGAAATTCAGCAGAAAGGTTTTGTCCGGGAGATCTGTCCCAGGAATAGTGGGACAGGTCCTGAACTCCCTTTCTGGAGCAGTTATCTGGACTTGGGCTTTGACAGCAGCGGCTCTGATTTCTCCCACCAAGTCTTTTGCATCGTTCTGCTCAAGATATAGGTTGAAGGCTTCATTTGGTGACCCCTCACAGTAGAGAGGTTCTTTGAGAAAATACCGGCACATTATGAACCCATACTTCAGTCCTTCATATCCTTCTTTCAAATGATCTGGGACCCAGTTGGTCTCTCCTTGTTTTAAAGATTTGCGAATGGGAGCAGATGAAAACCAGCTGGATCCTGCTTTCTTCCTTTTCTTGGAAGACTGGCTCGATCTGGTTGGAGAAAAGGTCTTCTGAGCTTGGAAGGATGGAGAACTGGCTGGTTTCTTTGCAGTTGAAGTACCAGATCCAGTCAGGGTCTTCTGTTTTTCTTCTGCTGCTTTCTGTTTCTTCTTTTCTTGAGCAGCAGATGACAGCAGCTTTTTCTTTTCAATTCCTTCCCCCTTTTCGACATCATCAATAAAAGATTGAATGAATGTCTTGAGGGAAGTGACCTCAGACTTCAGCTCTGCAACCTCCTTGTCTGATTCAAATCTGCTAGACAGCAGTGCAGTGATGTTGAGGTTGGAGTCATTGATCTGCTTCTGAAGAGAAGCCTGTGAGTTGGCTAGATCAGATTTGATCTCTTCTTGTGCTGCTTTGATGTCAGCAGTCTCATCAAAGTATGAAGTGATGAGGGTGGAAGTTGGGTAGCGCAGATCACTGAGTTTTCTTTCAACGAAATTTTTCCCATCAGCTTCAAACTGCCTTAGCATGGCTTTGGTATGAGAGATGGTTTCCTTGATAACATCAGCAGCTATCCCATCAGTCTGGGTCTTCACTATATCGTGCACCAGGTCTTTCTCTTTGTTTGCAAAGGCACTGATGATCTTGTACATTTCTTTCACTTTGAATTCTGTAGAAAATAGATTCTGATCAATCTGTGCCTTACGATCTTCAGCAGCAGCTCTGTCATCATCCATTTTCTTGCTTATCTCCTCAAGTTTCAAGCGACAGAGATGCCTCAGATCAGTGTCGACCTGGTTGACATGAGATTGCAGATGGTCATTGAACTCTGTTAGTATGCGTGTGGCTTCGTCTTGGACTGTGGTCAGTGTGCCGTACATATACTGATCCACCTTCTGGGAGATGAGATCTCGGATTTGTGTATGAGACAGTGATTGATATTGGTCCATCAATATGTCCTCCAGAGTGAATGACTGCACATGAACGTTCTGTGCTGCGGCAACAGCAGGAGTGATAATTTCATTTGTAAGTTCACCGCCAATGGTCTGACCAAGAAGTTCTTCCTCTGCTGATGCAGGTTCTTCCTCAGTTGGTGCAGGTGGGGTAGTGATCTGCACACCAGTGTCAGTCATGACCTGGTCTGGTGCAGGGTCTGCTATTGCTGCACCCTGTTGGTGAGCAGCAGATGGAATCTCAGTTTCATCTTCATCAACTACACTGTTGTAGAAATCCAGCTTACCAGCTTTCTCATAGATTTCTCTCAAATTAATCTGCAGCTTCTGAGCTTCTAGCTGAGCTAATGCAAGGATGGATTGAGAGAAGCTTTCTCTTAGCTCAGCAACGGATGAGACTTCAAAGATATTCAACAGTGTGGCTTCCTCTGCCTTGAGCTGGTCGATTGATCTAATTTTAAGCAGAGCAGCCAAGACATAGAACTCCTTGTCTTTGATTAGCAGCAGCAATTTGATCCTCTTAGCTGCATCATAGCTCTCAGGCGTGAGCTGGATGCCAGGAAATGTGCTGATTACTGCTCTGTCAGCTTCTGCTTCAATCATTTTCATAACAGACTGAGCTGTTTTATTCTCCACATCTTCATCTGAAGATTCAATTTCTTCTTCATCTTCTTCATTGATTTGTTCTAGAGGCTCAGCAGAAGATGAGCTGATCGTGTGAGCTGGGGAGAAATCCCTGGGCTGATCTGGGTGTACTGTTGACAGAGGTTCCACATCTTCTGGTTCATCAACCATTACAATGTTTTCTTCCTCAACCTCCTGTTGAGGGAATGTAGTTTCTTGTGCTGGTTCTGGGCTCTGCTCTGTCTCAGCCAATTTTTGGAGCTTTCGTCGTTTAGGTTTTGGTTGGGCTGCAGTAGAGGTATCAGTTTCGACTGAGCTGGTCCTCCTGGTCACTCTTTTAGAAGGAGTTTTCTCGGATGGCTTCTCCTTAGTGACCTTTGATTTGGTAGATTGGGCTGCTGTACCCGAAGGAGGAATCCAGATGGGATTTGAGCTTCCCATCTCCATCAGAGCATTATAGACAACTGAGTCTTTAACTCTGGTAATCAAGTTAGCTGAAATGCCCATTGACATTTCCAGCTGATGCTGATCCTTTGGGAAATGCTGTCTGGTATTGAATTCGACGGTGGTATCCCACTGGTGATGAGGAAAGAAAGATTCCAGCATAAAGCTGATCTTTGTTGAGTGTCGAAGTGTGCTCCGTTTAACTTCAATTCCAGGAGAGCTGTCTTTCACGTGTAGGATCATTTTGGCCTCCTTTGCCAACAGATCGTACAGAATTCTGCTCCAGTTCACTGGCAGATTAAGAACCACGGCAGCCAGTATCCTGAACTTTTCAGGAGTGACCTGGTCGTAGGACCCGTTGTGGTTCAGAAAAATTCGCTGTACGAATTCAAAAATGATTCTGAACTCTGGCGCGAGAAGTGCACGAACAAACATTCTGTTGGTGTAATGGATAGGGACTATCATGACCATTTCCACAGCTTCTTGCAGCTGTTCTGCAGTAATCTCTCCAAGGTCAAGTCCCTCATCCTTTACTTTGTAAGCAGCATTGATGAGGTTGATAACGTTGTAAGGTGTGTTGCTTACAGTATTTCCTTTGCTCACCCTGATGGTGGCTTCTTCACCACCTCTCTCTCCCTGCCATGAGAGGTAGAAGGCAGCAACTTCCTTCGGTAGGAAGTGCACAGGATGTGAAGAAATAATCTTGTAGAAACCTACAAAGAACATAATAATATAGATGTGAGCACTATCCTTCCATCAGTGAAGTATAAGTGCCACAAGAACAGTTTATGCAGTTCTATGTATTTTACAGAGATCACATACAAGAAAATAGATACAGAGTAAAGCATTCAAACATTTGAAAGTGAATTAAGAACGAAATATGAAACCTTTGCATTTACGAACGAGATCAAATGCCTTCTCCAGTTTATGAAACCCGAAGGTATCAAGAACCGCAAAAAGGTCTTGGTGAATATAAGGTTTCAAAAAGTTTGCTTGTTCCAGAAATACAGACGATTTGGGAGCCATTTTTGTTAGAGAGTGAGAGTTTTGCAAGAGAGGGTTTTTGAGAGATGGAAAATTTTCTAAGTGTTTCGTGAAATTTTGGAAGTGTGAGTGATACACGAAACGCCTTATCAATCTATATAAGCGAGAGAGAAGATAATAAAGGTAATAAAATATTGAGAAATCCTTCCCTTTTTCAGCTTTCCCGCCTTTCCATGTACTAGGTTTTCCACCAATAGTCGCCTCTCCTTTTCGTATGATGCACGCGCTATGATCGAACGGTTATGTGATGGCGCGTTGTTTTTGATGCAATCTTTTATCTCTCTTTTTCTAGATTTGGTAGATATTTTTCTCGATCACGTCTCCCAATTACTGCATGCAATCATCAAAAATAGATGATCTTTAAATCTTAGTGTCAGAATAGTGATAATTAGTCGCTGTACATAGTTGACCTTTCCCCCTTAACCAAGTAATGGAATAATAATTAATAATAAATATTAATCCACGTGTTATTGGGTAATCTGGTTGAGGTCAATCTGGTTGAGTGTCTGTTAATCCCTTTCTGTTCATGATATCTCTTATCTTTCTGGTTGAAGCTTTTCTGGTTCAACTTTCTGTTAAAGTTTAACTAACTTCACTTTGAGACTTGCTGGTTTGAGGCTCTCTGGTTTAGCTTTCTGCCTTTGAGACTTGCTGGTTTTGAGACT
>JAPKLX010000094.1:464854-585847 GCA_026898415.1 Leonotis leonurus | reverse complement strand
GAACCACAATAGCATACTTTAAGGCGCATATAGTAAATAGTGAGCAAGATAGCACTACTATAGAAAAAGGTGAGGCAGGGTAGGGATACTTTAAAGACGAACAGTCCATAGTAGTTGATGAAAGTCCAATAATCTCCAAACATAAAAAATAAATAGTTAAGCTCAATAGCCAAAGGACAAAATCAGATTGGCTGTCCAGTTCTGACGGATTTAATTTGCATGCTATGTTATGCAAAGATTAAGGTGCGAAGTAGGGTTCAGATGAAGGGGTTATAGGTGCAATGCTGGGATTATAGTATGTTTTAGCTTTTTGCTATTCCATCCGTGTTAGTGATGCTTTTTTTCTAATGCTTTCTCTAGCAATATTTTGTAGGACTTGATATGAGTTACTGACTAAGCACTGAATGCTTGTTATTTAGTGTTTTACGACTTTCATTTGCTGCTGTGTTCTGTTTTTGTATATAGGACTATTAGATTATGTTTCATAATATCTTTATTTATTGAGAGCATGAAGCACTATAGTAACAATACTTTCACATGTTTTGACCAAAAGCAAATATTCATAAAGCCTACTAGACTAATATTCAATATCCCAAGTGGAGGGAAGAAAATCTCTTGTGAAAGACTCGATGCAGTTGGATCTTGTTGATTCAAAGGTATAGTTAGTATGGAAGCTCCTGAATTTGATCAAGGATGCTAGCAAGCTCACATTGGGCGAATGCAAGTTGCTGAAAGCTATTCTGTTTTTGTTTGTAGTGACATCTCATGGAATCAATGCTGGAGATGTGAAGAAGCTGCAGGATGCTGGGATCTATACATGTAATGGCTTGATGATGCACACTAAGAAGGTGAATAAATGATCACCACCTTATGTTTTATTTATAGTTACTAGCATTTATGTGAAATTACCTTGAGAAGGTGAATAGCATTGCATATTAGGAGGGTATTTCCGTTGATAAGATATGTGACGCTGTGGAGAAGATAGTGGTTAGCATTTATGTTTTATTTATAGTTACTAAAAGTTATAAAGCTATGGTGTATGCTGATGTCAAAAATTTTCCACCATTTCGCATTTACAGAACTTTGGCTATATCACTGGCAGTGATGCATTGCTGAAAGTGAGTTTCTAGTTACTCTAAGTGTTTGTGTTCTTTAAAATCTATTACTAGTTTCCTAAAGTTATTTACCTCTAAATTGATTATATTTTTTGCTCACGAAAGAGTGAGGAATGATGGCAAATTACTCAACCAGGTTAAGACTTGCGAATGTATACCTTTCAGTATAGTTAGTCCCAGAATCAGTGTCAAACGTAAAGTATCCTTAACAGTGAATTGATTGTTTACAAGGGGTTTAATTTTCTGTTATATATCAGCTTGTTATTTCGTGATACTCTTTTCTCCTTAAAATGTGCAAAATTTAGCTTGAAATGATAAATAACTTGTCTTTGTCTCTTTATTAAAAATATTTGATAGAAGGAAGGAGTAAGGAGGGAGGACAAGTAACAACACATTACTTATTCAGTTGGTGATTGGTGAAGAACTACCTTTTTGTACCTTGGGTTATTTGTAAACTCGTAGCTCCAAAATCAGGTATGTTTTTTATTTTATTTTTATGACATTTAAACTTAGACTCCTTCTGATCTGAATTTTCTTTTCAGTAATGGTAGTAGCGTGCAATTTGTCATAAAATACTTAGTTTAGTACGTATCTCAGACTGCTATATAAAAACATTACTGCCACGCTTTAATTTTCTTTTTAGAAAGCTTGTGTGCTGCTGCTATGCTGTATTTGGACTTAATTAATTAATGTGTAATATTTAGTAAAAGTTGTGCTTTTCATTATATTCCTAGCTAGCACATATATAATATATATGTATGTAGGTTTAGATGATTAATGCTATACACATGCATGTCATTATAGTGACATTGGGATAATTAAGTTATAGTATATATAGTGTTGATGCATGCAATTATTTTTCCAAGTGTCTTTAGACCAATAACATTTAATCCGTGGCTGAGAAGTGACAATAGATTATATAAATACATTTATTGTAAAATTTCCTAATGCATTTATGTATCTAGTTAAGTGTTAAACCAGTTTCTGGGTGTTCAGAAGTTCAACAATGGCGGAGAGCTTCGCTCTATCGCCTTTCAGTTTTTAATGTAACAGAAAACTCTCAGTATGTTTGAATTCTATTGCAATTTAAAAAAAAATTCTTCAGTTTCTTTGATCATCGTACGTGTAAAACCCTAGCTGATTTTAGTGCGCTCCATTTTATCTCTACATTTAGAAAAAATTCAATCAATCTCTTTATCCAAATGTGATTGGTTTATAGTTGATATAAGCTGACTTTGTTGAATACAGATGTAACTTACCTATATAGAGGTTCCATTTAGCACATATTTTACAAATCATTTCTTCTTCTTTCCTCTTCTTCCAGTTGCTCTCTGTAGCCTTAGATTTGGCTTCCCAAACCTTTGCTTCTGGACTTGTAAAATCTGTTGGGACAGCATTAGGATCACGAGCTTGCTCCTCTTCACCAGAACCTGCATAAGACCTTTTGCTTGTTTTTTCCGGTTCATTCAGAGAAGTAGAACCCATAGGGCCGGTGTATGCCTTATAAATGTCATCAAAATCATCATCATCGATGTCCAAGTCTTCTCTACTTCCCATGCCAAACAAACCAAACCAATGTCTGGTCTGCCTTAACGCAAAATAAATGAAAACTGAAATGAAAAGAATAATAAATTTTACAAAATAATGATAATGATAATAACAATCACGACATACATGAGACACGACAACAAAAATCGCTTTAGGAGGCACCAGGATTTGTTGGGACAAATAATCTATCACTACATCTAACTTTTGCCTACATTTAATTTCAATGTCGTCTATTCCAGTGTAGCAATAGGATTTCCTAGTTGCTTTACTTAATGTCCCTTCCTTCACGATTCCAAATTATAATATTTAACTAATTATTTACCATTAATTAGTTCGTTGTGAAAATGGAGAGGAAATGGATGTCAAAGAATAGGTTAACACCAGAGTATGAGAGCGGGGTTGAAGCATTCTTGAATTTTGCACTGCAAAATGCTGCCGATGCTACAAAAATATCTTGTCCGTGTGCAAAATGTGCTAACACTAGAAAGGCGACTATTGATATCATAAGGGCACATTTGATAGTAAATGGTTTCGACATGACATACACGAAGTGGATATGGCACGGGGAGTATTATTCGTCAAAACGACCAACAAGTGCTGGTGATGGATGTCATGCAGAGAGTAGTGTTGATCAACCAATAGATATGATTCATGATGCATATGAGTCATTAGAAAATAATCCAAGGCATTTTCAGATTTTGCTAGAGGATGCTGAGAAGCCTTTATATGGTGGTTGTAAAGGGTTTACTAAATTGTCAGCAACGGTGAAATTGTTTAACTTGAAGGCCAAATATGGTTGGAGTGATAGTAGTTTCGATGTTCTACTACTCCTTTTAAGTGAAATGCTTCCTGAACGTAATGAAATGCCTTCATCTTTGTATGCGGCAAAGAGAAGCATAAGTACATTGGGGCTGGAATATGAGAAAATTCATGCATGTCCCAACGATTGCATTTTATATCGTAAGGAGTATATGGATTTGAATGAGTGTCCTACATGTGGGAGTCCTAGATGGAAAACCAGTAGAAAAAATACGTCCCTAGTTGGTGTTCCAGCAAAGGTCTTGTGGTATTTCCCACCGATACCAAGGTTTAGAAGAATGTTTCGAACAAAAGAAATTTCTAGGAGCTTAACATGGCATGACGATGAAAGGCGCCGTGATGGTTATCTTCGTCATCCAGCTGACGGGCCTGCATGGAAACTGGTGGACAACAAATGGACTGACTTTGGTAAAGAGCCAAGGAATCTGCGATTGGCTTTAGCTGCAGATGGTATGAACCCACATAGTATGATGAATTCCAAATATAGTTGTTGGCCAGTTGTACTAGTCACCTACAACCTTCCTCCCTGGTTGTGCATGAAGAGAAAGTTTATGATGTTGACACTGTTGATTTCTGGTCCCAAGCAACCCGGCAATGATATAGATATATACTTGGCACCTCTGATTGATGATTTGAAAATGTTGTGGAAGGTAGGGGTCCAAGCATATGATGCATATCGTGATGAGATCTTCAGACTCAAAGCTGTTCTTCTGTGGACTATCAATGATTTTCCAGCCTATGGAAACTTGTCTGGGTGTAGTGTGAAAGGATACAAGGCATGTCCAATATGTGGTGATCAAACCTATTCTAAATGGCTGCCACATAGTAGAAAGGTTTGCTATATGGGTCATAGAAGATTTTTACCCAATGGTCATCCATATCGAAGGCAAAAGAAAGCTTTTGATGGCTTGCAAGAGTTTGAACGTGCTCCAAAACCGTTGCAGGGGCATGCAGTGTTGAAAAAAATGCATGAGTGCAACTGCATGTGGGGAAAGAAGCTCATAACTAAATCCAAGAAGAGGAAGAGGAATAAGGAGAAGAAAGAGCCAATGGAGCATACTTTGGAAAAATCATCTTTTAAGAAGAAGTCAATATTCTTTGATCTAGAGTATTGGGAACATTTACATATTCGCCACATACTCGATGTGATGCACATTGAGAAAAATGTATTTGAGAGTGTAATTGGCACATTACTTGATATCCCTGGCAAAACAAAGGACGGGGTTTCTGCAAGAAAAGACATTGTTGGATCGGGAGCGCCCATCAGAATTGACGTACTGGCCCCACACACCAACACTTTCTTTCCCAGCCTGCTTTGTCCTCACTGACAGGCTGACCCAGGACACTTCCCAGTAGGTCACCCATCATAGTATTGCTCCAAGCCAAGCACGCTTAACCTTGGAGTTTCTACTAAGGGGTCACCTGAAAAGATGATGCACCATGTTGGTATGAGTAGTACTAATCAATTCATTTAACCTCTCGTCAACAATGGTAGTGCAGGCCCTTTTCGACTGAGGCAGGCCGCACTCCCATAAGTTCTCTCGGGTACGATACACGGAGGACCCCCCCTCCGGGAGGTGCTGGAGTCCACTTCCCAACAGACATGGTTGACATGGGAGTCAGGAATGAGCTAGCACCGAATATAGTGGGTAAAAGAACCTATTTACCCCCTGCAAGTTATACACTAAGCAAAGAGGAGAAGATGAAAGTATGTAATTCATTTCTCGGTATGAAGCTTCCTGAGGGTTATTCTGCCAATGTTAGCTCTCTTGTGTCAATGACCGACTTCAAACTGAGTGGACTTAAATCCCATGATTGTCATACTATGATGCAACAATTGCTTCCAGTTGCTATACGAGGTGTTTTGCCTAATCATGTAAGGATTGCAATCACTAGATTATGCTTCTTCTTCAATGAGATTTGTTCCAAGGTGATTGACGTGCCACAGTTAGAAGGAGTTCAGAATGAATTGGTAAAGACTTTGTGCTTGCTTGAAAAGTATTTCACTCCTTCATTTTTTGACATAATGGTCCACCTAACTGTGCATCTCGTACGGGAGGTTAAATTATGTGGACCGGTGTGGTACCGATGGATGTACCCATTTGAAAGATTCATGAAAATCCTGAAGGGGTACGTACGTAATCAAAATCGACCTGAAGGTTGTATTGCTGAATGCTATATTGCTGAAGAGGCGGTGGAGTATTGTTCTGAATACTTATCCAATGTATACACCATAGGGATTCCATCGACCAATCTTGAAGCCTACATGTCGAAGCCTTTGTCGCGAGGTAGATTGAAAACAATCAGTTTTCAAGAATGGGAGCAAGCTCATCGATATGTGGTGACAAATGATAGTGATATTGATCCATTTATTGAGTAAGATACCTAACTTATCCTAATTCGTTTTGAAGACTAAACTATTATTGTTCCAATATTTAGTTGTAATCTATTTTATAGGGAACACAAGGCGCATTTGAGGACAATGTTTCCGAAAAATGCTAACAAGAAAAAATGGATACATGATGAACACAATCGGTCGTTTATTAGTTGGCTACGTGAACGTGTAAGTTATAAACATTAAGTAAAAGTAACATTTGATGAAGTTCGAATTAAAGTTAATACTATTATTTATCCATCTTTTGTAGGTTGTAGACACAAATGTCAGCTCTAGTAATCCTTTGCCAGAAAGATTGAGATACTTGTTTTATGGGCCTATGAAACAAGTCATAGCATATTCTAGTTACATGCTTGATGGTGTTACTTTCCATACAAAAGAACGAGATGAAATCCGAGCTGTTCAGAATTCTGGAGTTAGCATACGTGCTAATGTTATGCAAATTTCGAGTGCCAAGGACAAAAACCCAATTGAAGCTGATATGACGTTTTATGGAATAATTGATGAAATCTGGGAACTTGATTACCGTACCAATCGAGTTGTAGTCTTTAGGTGTAGTTGGGCAGACAATAGAACAAAAGGCGTAAGGGTAGATAATCTGGGTTTCACCTTAGTCAATCTGAAAAAATTAGGGTACAAATCCGACCCCTTCATTTTGGGAAGTCAAGCGAAGCAAGTGTTTTATATAGATGATCCTGAAGATCCAGAGTGGTCTGTGGCACTTGCTAGTCCTAGCAAACGTTACCAAGAAATGATCAACTGTGATGATTTAGGAGACATTTCAATCCAACTCCAAAATTTTTCTAAATGGGTTCCTCCCATTGAAACAAGTAACGATGAAGATGAAAATGAACCACCATGTGTTCGTATAGATTGTGATGGAATTTGGGTGAAAAATGTTGATTTGAATGTTGGTATGAGTCATTACTCACACATTTCTGATTAACTTTTGATGTGATTTATATGTATATTTTAATGCTGTATTTACTTTGGACTTGAACACTATAGTTTCTCATAATTTTTTATGTGACAGATTCGTAGGTTCAGATGGCTACATCTGATGGTGATGCTTCTGGAGCAACATCCTCTAGACCTAAGAGGGGAAAGGTTTGTCTGACTAGTGTTGCTCAGAGAAGAGTAAAAGGAGTAAAGTTGACAGTTGATTTCAATAAGTTTGGACAACCAGTGGGCAAAGTTGCATGTGAAATGCAGAGTTATATTGGGCTTCTCACTCGTGACAATGTTAAAGTAAACATTGACAAATGGAAAAATGTACCGGATGATGTCAAAGATCTGATATGGGAAACAGTGAATGTAAGTGTGTGGCTGTGAATTACATATTTCAGCTTTATATGATTATCAATAACCTTGTGTACATATATATTTTTGTAGCTCTCTTACAAAGTTCCTCAAACATGGAAGGATGGATGCTTGAAATCATCAAGTGCAAAATGGCGGACGTGGAAGCATACTCTTTATAGAGATTTTGTTTTGCCAAATGAAAATAATCCCAAAAAGTTGTATGAGCCACCGCCTGGTAGTGGCATTTCTGAAACTGAGTGGAACCAGTTTGTGATATCTCGCATTTCCAATGATTTCAAGGTATGTAGAAACCTATTTAATATCCTATGTATTAGAAGTATTATCACCTTATAAGAAGCATACTAAAAGTCGTGTCCTTTTTTGGTATTAATGTGGTTCTAGAAACTGAGTACCAATCAGAAAGAGAAAAGGGCCAAAAATACCTACAACCATCGACTTTCTCGTAAAGGATATGCTGGAATAGCAGAAGAAATGGTAAGAAAATATATAACTAAATCAGTCTCCCATTGAATTTGAAGATATCTTGCACTATGTACTTCCTACTGTATTTATTGAAATGTGTGTTATGCTTGCTGTTATTGTTCTATTTTTTTGGGAAAAGCTGCATACTGTTAAGGTTGAACTACTCACCTGGTGTTTATTAAACTACTCACCTGGTGATTTTTTAGGAAAAGCTGCATACTGTATTTATTGATATATAACTATATTTTTTTATAACCAAAATTCTGTGATTGCTACACCCATCACAATCTGCTCCTTCATCATCTTCACTTTGATCTGCTCCTGCTCTCCTGATCTGCTCACCTTATTGTTGCTATCTGTAGAGAGAAGAGTTACATGGTGACGATGAAATTGATAGAGCTCTATTGTGGAAGAAGGCAAGAATGAATAAAGAGGGCAGCATTGAGGATGAGGATTTGAAGACTGTGGTTGGCAAAATTGTATGATATTATTATCTGCCTGGATTGATTTTATTTCATGATGAATTTATTTACTTATGCATGATTCTATTGACATGACAGGATGAATGTATACGTGCTAAGGAGGATGGCTCTTTCACATCGCAGGGTGGTACAAGTGACCTGCTCGCAACTGTTCTAGATAAATCTGAACAGTCCGGGCGTGTGCGAGGTATTGGGCCTTACATAACCCCTAAAGCATATTTCAATTGTCCTAGAGGAGACAGGCAAAAGGTACTTGAGGATCAAACAACTGAACTGCAAGAAGCCAAAAAGAAAATAGAAACTCATGATACACAAATGCATGAATACCGTGGTGTTCTTCAAGACTTAATGACTAGAATTGTGAAACTTGAGGCTGCATATGGAGATAAAGACAAATTATCTGTGGAAAGAGGAAGTAACTCTGTTAAGACACCAAACAAATGTCTTGGAGATACAGAGGACGATGTGCAAATGGTTGACAGTTCAGATATTTGGCAGGTACTCGTTCTATACATTAAATGACTACTACTTCTGTTGTTATTATTCTATTATGTGGTGTTAATTGTAAATCATTCTCTAGGGAAAGCGAGTGTCATTGATGATTCATTCCACCGCCGAGATTGTTGCACATGGTACGGTTATTGTTGCTGGTCCAAAGATTCATGGTATTGCAATGCCCAAAGATGCATTACGTGTGTCAATTGACGAGGTGTTGGCAGAAAATGCACCACTACCATTTCCAATATCAGATGAGATGTCTACTGTGGGTAGTGCATTGGCAAGCCATGTAGCATGGCCTAGAGAGTTGGTGGTGATAAGAAATGATGAGGTAATACTATTTTATATTTATTGATTCTTTTTTTTGTGCAAGTGCTTTATTACTTTGCTGCAATATTATACCTCTAACATGCCTGCTCTATATAACTTAGAAAATTGCAAAGAAGAATGAGAAAAAACCTGTGAAGGAAAAGATGGTTAAATGTCATTCATCTTTGCCCATCACAATGAAAGCGTTGTGTTTTATTCTTGAGCCTATACTTAAGCTTGGACAAGGGCAGCAAGTTCACCTCGATGCTGAAGTTTTTGGTTATGATGTTGCTGTTTGGATTGTGGAGGAGGATTTCATTCCCTTTTGTGAATTGGAACCGATTACAGGCAATTGCATTGTTATCTACGTATGGTATGAAGATTGTTTAGCTCTATTCATTTTAATTCTCTTTCACTGAATTAATATTACTTTGGTAATCATCATTTTTTATGCGCTGTGTAGGCACTTATACAACATCTTGAAGAAAGAGGAGAAGACCAAGAAATTTCTGTTTGTGAGTCCATTTGGGATATCATATGTGCCTAAACTCTCCCGTGAAGATAGAGCTCGGAAGCTGGCAGATAGATTACTTGATGCAACGGAAAATCAGCTTGTGTTGGTGCCATGCAACGTGGGGTAAGCATTATATGTTGTGTTATATTACGTCTTCTTTCTTAAGACTTGATACTTATTTAGATAAGCATTTTTATGCTTACTATCATTCAACATTTGTCATAGTGAGCATTGGATTCTGACAATTATTGAACCATACAAAGATTGTGTCTATTTGATGGACCCTCTTACTCATCGAAACCGTGATGCCACTTGGAAATTTGTAGTCGAGACGTACGTTTTAATATTTGTTGAGAGTTATTTCTTTTCCTATTTTTAGAATCTGTGATTGCTAATAATATTCACTGTGAATTTGCTTTGAAGCGCACTTACCATTTTCAATGCAAATAAGGGACGCAAGAAATTCAAAAAGGCACCAAAATGGGAAGTTGTCAAGGTCAGTGAGTTAATATTTATATATCTATGTTACACTATTTTGTATACAAACTCTTCACTTTATTGTTTAAATGTAGGGTCCTACTCAACCCGATGCAAAGCAATGTGGATTTTTTGTGATGCGCTATATGAAAGACATAGTAAATTCACTTGATAATGATAGCTTCAAAGATTCTATGACCACATTGGTAACATACTTTATTATTCTTAGCATTCCAGCCATATGTTCTTGTAAATACTAATCATTACATATATTCAATGGTTTTTTGCAGTGCCATCGAAGTGAATATTCTCCGAATGAGATTGACGAGGTTCGTGAGGATTGGGCAACCATTGTGATCAATGAGGTTAGTAAAATGTGTCATTCAATTTAATTTCTAAGTACTTTTTACATATTTAACTAAAACCAAAGTCTCACTCTAGCTCGATTTTCTTGTAGATTGACATGTGAAGTTTCATTCTTTGATCGCTGAAGAAGTTTGGGATTTTGGGCTTCGTGATTGAAACTATTGCTTTGGGTTTGTGCACTACTTTAAGTTACAATATTATTTAGTTAAGGTGGATTGAACTTTTTTTTAATTTCCGTGTACGAAGTTCAATATATTTTGTGCGTGTATGATTACGCTATTTGGCAGTACGGTTATTTTGTGAAATACATTGATGATCACATAATTATTATATACAGGTTCGTTAATGAAAAACATACGGCAATGGTTAAATTTATCAATTTATAGATGACATTAAATTACTGTCATCTTATGAATTATAGATGACATACGGGAAAAGTCATGTATTGCACCAAAATATGTCAACTTCTCGTATATGAATGACATTTTTTAGTATAGATGACATTAAATTACTGTCATCTTATGAATTATAGATGACATTCTGAAAAAGTCATGTATTGCAACCAAATGTGTCAACTTCTCGCTTATAAATGACACATTTTAATTATAGATGACAATAATTTAATGTCATCTTAGGAATTATAGATGACATTCTGAAAAAGTCATGTATTGAACCCAAATCTGTCAACTTCTCGCTTATAAATGACATTTTTTACATATAGATGACATTAAATAACTGTCATCTTATGAATTATAGATGACATTCTGTAAAAGTCATGTATTGAACCCAAATCTGTCAACTTCTCGCTTATAAATGACATTTTTTACATATAGATGACATTAAATAACTGTCATCTTTTGAATTATAGATGACATTCTGAAAAAGTCATGTACTGCACCCAAATCTGTCAACTTCTCGCTTATAAATGACATTTTTTACTTATAGATGACATTAAATTACCGTCATCTTATATATTATAGATGACATTCTGAAAAAGTCATGTATTGAACCAAAATGTGTCAACTTCTCGCTTATAAATGACATTTTTTGTTATAGATGACATGAAATTACTGTCATCTTATGTATTATAGATGACATTATTGTGTCGTGTCATCCTTTTATAATATAATGTCATCTATGAGCGTATACATCACACTTTTTAAGTGTCATCTATGAGCAAGGAATAGATGAGACAGGCATATTTGACAGTTTTTTACCCTTATAGATGACGCTAATTTAATGTCATCTATGAGCGTTTTTCTAGTAGTGTTGTAGATCATCTCTTTTCCTTTCTTGATCTTCTCTTCAGCAACATTGTATCTTGAGATCAGATCCTTAACTTTTGAGTTAAGAGAGTGAATCTCGCTGTCTTTGCTCTTGATCTGTTCTTCCAGATCAGTAATTTTGGTAACAAATTTAGTGTTTGCTGTGCTTAGAGTCTGCTCAATCTTCTTTAATCTGTCATTCTCTTCAACTACTTCTTTGAACAGTCTTTTGATACTAGAGTAGCTTTTGAACATCTCATTAACTTCATCCCAAGAATATTCATCTTGATCTTCTGTTTCCTGTTCCAGATCAGTATTATTTGAAGAGTTAGAGTTGCAGGAATTTACCTCTACGTCATCTAGACCGTTGTCCAGGCCTACATAGCATTCATTCCAGCTTTCTTCATCGTCAGCAATGAAAGCTTCATCATTTTCTGATGAGCTGTCTGAGAAGTGACTCGAGCTGCTTGAGTTCTGTTCAGCTATCATGGCTTTGCGCTCATGTTTAAGCTTTCGATCTCTTTTGGCTCTTAGCTCTTCTCTTTGACTTCTGGACAGATCAGGACAATCTGTTTTGAAATGACCTGTTCTGCCACATTCAAAGCAATTGTAATCTGTAGAACTTGAGGTCTTTGTTGTTCTAGTAGTCTGTTGTTTGGATTCATTTTTGTTATCAGATTGATCATTATCATACTTCCTGTTGAAGTTCCTCTTATTATCTTTGTAGAAGCGTCTGTACTTCTTCGATCTGGTTTCCATCTTGTCCATTCGTTTAGCTATCATTGCAAATTCTTTTAAGAGTTTGTCATAGCCTTTCTCTTCATCTGGAGTAACAGACTCAGAAGGATCATCTGGTTTGCTCTTCGCTTTGAAGACTACCTCTTTGTCCTTCTTTGAATTGTTATCTGCCTTTTTGGACAGATGATCTGGTCCTCGAATTCTTTGAATGTCACACTCATGACCTTCGAGATGATCAAATAGGGCTTCAGTGGACAGATCATTGAAGTCTGCTCTTAGAGGTTGCATTGCTGCATAGATCTCCCAACTTGGTGGAAGTGCTCTAAGAACTTTCATGTTCTTCTCCCTTTGAGTATACTTATTCTTTTTGAATGCAGATATTTCTAGAAGAATTCCAGTGAATCTCATCTTCATCTGTTCTATTGTCTCGCCTGATTTCATTTTGAATTCATCATATTTGTTGCAGGCTAGAGACAGTTTGTTCTCGATCATCACTTCAGATCCAAGCGCCAGGTCTCTCAAGGCTTCCCACATCTCTTTGGCTGTATCAAGATCTTGGATCTTGGCCAGATGTACGCCTTTGACCGTGCTGGAAATGATCCCTTTGGCAAAATCATCAAGATTTGCCTCTCTTCTTTCTTCGGAGGTATATTTTCTTGGATCTTTTAGGACGATTTCTTTAACTACTCCTGTATCTGTGATACGAGTGGTCTCTTCAGTGATTGCTAATGGTCCTTCTTCGATTACTTTCCACATCAAGCAGTGATGTGCCTTGAGACACATTTTGATTCTGAAACTCCATTCTCTATATCCTTGGATAGAGAATTCTTCGCAAGCCCTGATCACAGATGATTCCATAACAGATAGTATGCACGTGTATGAAAAAGGTTTTCCTAGATCTATTCAAGTAGACCACGCAGGTTTTAACCTTGTGAAACAAAACAATGGTCAGTTTGAACCACTGCTCTGATACCACTTGTTGGTCCCGAAAGAGCAAGGTTTGGTGTATGGGGGGGGGGAATACACCAAATACTAACTTTTCAGTTTACTTGAAATGACTGACCAGATTGATATACAGATCAGTATCTGGTTTTGTCCAAGCAGATTACTCTCAAGTGTAAAACACCTAACAGATAATAAGAGTGATCTTATTACCTCTTGAGTGTAGAGTGAGTGCGGAATAATGGTGGATTAATGATTGCTCTTGTTTAGAAAACCTTAAGGAATTAATCAGATCGTTTAAGCAGATTGATTGAGAATGCAGCTTATATGATAGTGCAGAAGGTTAGGATAATAAACAACAGATAATAAGAATGCAGAAAAGTAAAGCACACGATGTTTAACGTGGTTCGGGAAATCCCTACGTCCACGATCTGGTCAAACCTAGACCAGATTATCCACTACTAGGATACTCTGCTTCTTTATACTCGTGGAGAACGAGTCACAAGTACCAATCACAACTAGACTGATACTTATGCACGAATGAAGGGTCGTGTCCCTTTACAACAGATTACCTCTACGTTACCACTAGAAAACTACTAGCTAGCAGGGTGATCTCCTTTCACTCGACAAGACAGACTTGAATCGAGGTGGTTGGTGTGATGTAGAATCACAAGATGTTGAAGCTCTAAGTCTAGAATGCAGAGTGCTTGAATGATAATTGCAGTATAGTTCGTGCGTATTCTCTCCTTCTTCCAGATTGTTGACTTCAACTATATAGGCATTGAATATTGAAATTCTAGCCGTTGTTGATTGGTGTGATATAGATGGTATATTGCCAATCAGTGATTTTCATCATATCTGTTCTTGCCATATAGGAAAGGTTGACTCAATCTTTGATTTATGGAAATCAGATTGTTAACGGTCTCTTTCCTTATATGTTTTAATCGTAGATCAACTTTCCAAACCCTGTTGGATGGATCTTGATCTTGACATGGCAAGTGCATATGATGAGTAGGATGATGTCAGCTAAAGGCTTGATGACTCAAACGCTCTGGTTCATCGCTGTAATCATCGATCTGGTCATCGATCTGGTCATCGATCTGGTCACTGTCTGTTACAGCAGATCGATTCCTTTGAGCGTGAAATCTTGACCTTCATCCTATTCTAAGTTGAGAATGACTTCTATAGGAACATATCCTTTACATTATAAGTCATCTCCTAATCAGTTCCAAAACAGAAATCACTTAAACTATAGTGATCTGGATTTTACACGAGGAACAGGTTAACATACAGACCAGCTAAGTGTGTTTCGAAAGACCATCATCAACACTAATCTTTAGGGTTCCCAACAGGTCAGCATCATCTTGCTTTTTTCTCTAGCCTGCTGTTCATTTGGGAGAGGGTTGCATCATATGTGCCTTGAAGGTCTTCCATCTTTGTTTTTCTGATGGTCTGATGATCAAATTCAGTAAGAGTTGGGTAGAGCAGATAATCAAGAACCTTCATATGATGTTTCTTCATTATCTCCACAAACTTCTCCTTCTCAAAGGTAGCAAGTTGGGAGTGAATCTCCATGGTGGTGGTTTCCATTACTTCAGCAGTTATGGTTGCAGATTGTGCTTTGAAGGCTTCATCAATTCGATCTTTTTCTTTGGCTAGAAGGTTAGTGACCAAGGCATGAACGTTTTGCACCTTTGTCTCAACTGTCTCCAGCCTTTGATCTGATTTCTCCCTTGCTATATCAGCTGCTTCCCTATCGTCATCCATCTTTTTGTTCAGCTCTTTGACTTCGCTTCTCAGCTTTCTGCGCAAATCTTTATCCATGTCATTCACATAGTCTTTCTAATGCTGGTTGATATCAGCAAGGACTTTTGTTTCCTTCTCTTGGATGACGTTGCACGTGGTGGTCATCTGGTCTTGGACTCGAATAGTGATCAAGTCATCAACTTGCAGATTGTTGAAGGACTTGTGCTCGCTCTCCAGAATCTCTTCCAGACTATAGAATGCAATGTGCTTCTTCAGACTTATACTGCTCCTTGGGTGTAGATTTCATTTGTTGGTTCTCCTCCAATGACCTGTCCCACCGGCTCTTCATCAATTGGATCCAAGATCACAGTTGGTATCTTCTTAGTGTGCTTCTTCTTGGGCTTCTCAGCCTCTGTTGCTGCTTCTGTTGCTGTTGCTGTTGACTGATCTGCTGCACTAGATGGGCTGGGTCCTCCAATCTGGTCATCTCCTTGACCACCGATTTCCACATCCTGGTCAGCCTCATCATCTGATCTAATCACGTTTGTGAAGAAATCCATTCTATCGGCATAGAATGATTTCAGATCGATCTGTAGTAACTTTGCTTCGTGCTTCATTTGGCTAGTATCATCTGGTGATATTCTGCCCGTACTTCTCCAATTGTGTTTGCTTGAAGTAGGCTCAAGAGAGTGGCCTCTTCCTTTAGCTCCTCTATCGATCTGGTTTGCAACAATGCATCAAAAACATAATACTCACTTTCTTTGATCAGCAAGTAAAACTTGACTCTTCGTGCTGCTCCATAGCTCTCTGGCAGCAAGCGAATTTTTAGAAAATCTTGGAGCACAAAATGATCTGCTTCATTTTTTAATAGATGAACTACTTCCTCAACCTGTCGTTTCTTCTCATCTTCCTCATCTACTTCCTCCTCTTCACTAATCATCTGCATGTGATCTGGTGAGGGTGTTGTTGTCCTTGCAAGGGAGAAGTCCTTGTCCTGGTTAGGGTCAAAATTGGACTTGGGCTCCACATATTGAGGAGCTTCTGTTGCCAGTTGAGCTTCCTCTTGTTGTGGAATAGAGCTCTCTGGTTGATTAGTGACTTCATCTGGTTGGTGGGTGGCTGTCTCTTGCTGTGAATCTCCAGCTGGTGGTGGAGATTCATGGACTTTCCTCAGTCTCCTTCTCTTCTTCTTGATCTGGTGAGTGGTGGTTGAAGTATCAGTATCAATTGAACTTGCCCTCTTGGTAGGTTGTTTCCTCTAGTTTTCTCTTTCTGCACCTTCTCCTTGGGGGCTTTCTTTTTCTTTTCTCCTCACCTTTGGAAGGTGGCATCCAGATGGGGTTTGAGCTTCCCATCTCCAGTAGTGCTTGTAGGTGCACATCATCAGACACTTTGTTTATCAAGACAGGGGTTATACCTAAGGACATCTCAATCTGGTGCTGGTCCGTAGGGATAGTCAATCTGGAGTTGAACTCCACAGCATTCTCTCACACTTGCTGTTTGAAGAATTTCTCCACCATGAAGCTGATTTTGTTAGAGTGTCACAGGTTCCTCCTCACTTCAACTGACACTACATTGCCCTTGGCATCCTTTGTCCAATTCACAAGTTTGGCTTCCTTCCTTAACAAATCAAATAAAACCCTGCTCCAATTGACTTTGAGGTTGAGAACCACAGCTGTGAAGATCCTAAACTTTTCTGGGGTGACCTGGTCGTAGGACTCGTTGTGCGTCATGAATATACGCTGCATGAACTTAAAAACGAGCTTGTACCCATGGTGAAACAATGCTCTCTGGAACATCCTTCCAGTATATGAAATGGGAATCACCATCACATTTTCCACAACTTCTTGCAGCTGTTCAGTAGTGATTTCAGACAACTCCATCCCCTCATCCTTCAATCTATATGCCTGGTTGATCATAGCTATCACATCATAGGTGGTCTTGCTGGTTCTGTCACCTATGGGCATTAATACATTTGCCTCATGTCCATCCTTCTCATCATGCCATGTGAGATAGAAGGTGGCAACTTGTTTGGCCAAAAACATAGTCGGGTGAGCAGTGACTATGTTGTGGAAACCTAAAGATAAGATTTCAGCAGTGAATAACATATAATCATAATGCTTAATAGCAAAACATGTACCGTATATCAGATTTTATATAAGAACATGACAAACACAGAGAGAAAATCTCCAGAAATCCAAGACAGCAAAAACAAGAATAATATTAAAGCATAAACCCCAAAACATAAGCATATCTCAGAAATCACAGGATATAACCACAGTAAATCAGAGACTCCTAACTTAAACATGCATAGCAGAAAATGCAATGTAAACGATAATAAACATTTGCATCATTTGACAACAGCAAATACTTCTTCCAACTTTTGGAAACCATGGGTTTCATAGACAGCAAATTGTTCAGGTGTCAGATATTTTTGAACATTAGCAGCGTGTGCAAGAAACAAGGAAGATCGTGGTGCCATTTTTGAAAGAGTTTTGAGAGTTGAAAGAGCAGTTGAAAGAGGTTTGAGAACTGTAAAACACCTAAGTGCTTAGAAGTTAGAGAGTGCTCGGTGAATTGAGTGAAGGTGAACAGTTATGAACAAGTACATCACATATATATAAGAAATAAATGAACGGCTAAGATGAAAGCCATAAGAATTTAAGATGAAAGTCTCCCTTTTTAGGTTTTCCCGCTTCAGCTTTTCCTTTTGCCGCCTCTCTATGCGTTTGATACCGCGCTAGATCCTAGGGTTGTAGGATGGAGCGTGTGATTCCTTCTAACCGCTGCAACTTTCCTTCTTTTATTTTGGTAATGATATTCCCCGATCACAGTTACCAAAGCCTGTACTAATCATCACAATTATGGAAGATTTAGCAAATCCATGTCAGAAAATAACTTTATAGACTAGGATTAGGGTGGTGTTTAGGTCAGAAATCGATACTAATTTCTGAGTTCCCCTTTGACTAAGTAATCTATTTTGGAAAATTAATTTCCATGTGGCATGATCTAGTTTCATCCAGAATTCTGATAAGTGTTAATTAGCAGATGATCTGATCTTCACTTCTTCTTTAATTGCTGACTATCTGGTCTTCATAACTTCCATGCATTGTTGACTGTCAATCTGATTTTCATGATCTGTTATCACATGTTTTGTACTTCATGAATTTCCATAGTTTATGATCTGCACTTCATCAATCTACTATGATCTGATTTAATGATCTGGTGTCGATCTGATCATTTCATCTAGGTTCAATCATCCTAGCTTTCCACATAGCATCTTGAATCTCTCTTCTGGTAGTGCTTTTGTCAAGATATCAGCTCGTTGAACTTCTGTGTGTATCTTCTTGATCTGTACATGCTTTCCTTCCACATGATCTCATATAGAATGATGTCTCACATCTACATGCTTGCATCTCGTATGTAGGACTGGATTCTGTGTTATAGCAATAGCACTTGAACTATCACAGAATATAGGTATCTCTTTGACATCGATCTCGTAGTCCTTGAGTTGCTGTTTTAACCAGAGTATCTGTGTACAACAACTTCATGCGGCCATATATTCTGCTTCTGTTGTTGATGTTGCAACAGATGTTTGCTTCTTTGAAAACCATGAGATCAATTTATTTTTAAGAAATTGACAGGTTCCAGATGTTGAATTTCTGTCAAGCTTACAGCCTGCATAATCTGAATCTGAGTAACCTGTTAACTCAAAATTGTCATCACATGGATACCATAATCCTGTGTGAGCTGTTCCTTTAAGATATCTTAATATCTTTTTGGCTGCTTCCATATGAGACTCTTTGAGGTTGGCCTGGTATCTAGCACATATTCCAACTGCAAAAGTAATGTCAGGTCGACTAGCAATTAGGTATAATAAAGATCCAATGATACCCCTATATTGAGTTATATTTACTGGTTTCCCTTCTGGGTCTGGATCTATCTTCCCATTAGTCTGCATTGGAATCTTGACAGGTTTACTATCTTTGACTCCAAATTTGGTGATCAGATCATTGATGTACTTCGCTTGATTAACGAATATACCATCTGGTAGTTGTTTCACCTGCAATCCTAGAAAGAAATTCATTTCTCCCAGACATTTGATACTTATTTTTCATAAGCTCAGCAAAGTTATCACATAAATAACTAGATTGAGATCCAAAAATGATATCATCAACGTATATCTGTACTAAAAGGATATGTTCTTTGACTTTGATTATGAATAGTGTCTTGTCAACAGATCCTCTTCTGAATCCTGATTCGAGTAGAAATGTTGATAATGCCTCATACCAAGCTCTGGGAGCTTGTTTCAACCCATAAACTGCTTTAGCTAATCTGTAAACATTTTGATTTGGGTTGCCTTCTTCAAATCCAGGTGGTTGTTCTACATACACTTCTTCTTCAAGAATACCATTTAATAAAGTACTCTTGACATCCATCTGGTACACTTTGAATCTCTTGTACGCTGCATATGCCAAGAATAATTTGATTGCTTCCAATCTGGCAACTGGTGCGAATGTCTCATCAAAATCAATGCCTTCTTGTTGACTGTATCCTTTAGCAACTAATCTGGCTTTGTTTCTGACAACTTCACCATTCTCATCTCGTTTGTTCTTGAATACCCATTTGACACCTATAACTCTCGAGTGTCTTGGTCGATCTACAAGATACCAAACTTGATTTATTTTAAACTCATTAAGTTCCTCTTGCATAGCAATAACCCAATCTGCATCTCGTAATACTTCATATGTATCAGATGGTTCAACATGAGATAGATAACAACTTAGAAGTGCGCTCTCTCCATGCATCCTTCTGGTCTTCACACGATCTGATGGGTTCCCAACAATCTGTTCTGGTGGATGATGATCTTGTATCCACTTTCTTCGACTAGACATCTCTTCTTCTGATATCTCATGTTCTAGTTATTCTGTTGGTTCCTCAAACTCAGGGTGTGTTGTTGAAGTTGCTTGGAAAGGGTTTTCCTCTTCTATCTCTTGGTTAACATCCTAATTGTTGTTGACCTCTCTGGATTCTTCAAGTTGACTCTAAGCAGATTCTCTATCCTCTGTTATTACTAGTTCACTGTCTCCTTGGGTTGATCTTTTTTGATCCAGGTCGATGTGAGTTGTTCCCCCTTGTTGTGTACTGGTCTCAGCTCCAGGTTGAACATCGATCTCCACCCCTTCTGTTGAGTTCCAGATCAGAATATCTTAAAGTAATATCCCTCCTAATTTTCTATTGTTGATCTGGTTGTGAACTTGTTCGTCACCTGTTTCCCTGTATTCAAGAGTAGTCTCATCAAATACAAAATGAGGTGTTACCTCCACAACATGAGTTTTTCTATTATAAACCCTATAAGCTTTGCTAACATTAGAATATCCTAAAAATATTACAGGATCAGCCTAGCTATCAAAGGTTTTCAATTGAGATTTCCCATTGTTATGAATGTAACACGTACAACCAAAAGTACAAAAATACTATATCCTGGGCTTTCTGTTGTTCCAGATCTCATATTGTTGGGAACCCTTAACTATTTTTAGTTTTGATGATGATCTCTCAAAACACACTTAGTATTTACTTGAATTAAAGTGTTCTGCATGTAAATAGATCACTACATATAAAGTGAATTTTGTTAGAGAACAGATTAGGAAATGACTTAACATGTAAAGGAATCATTCCTATAGAAGTCATTTCTGTAATAGTATAGGATGAAGATCAACTTCTGTCTCGAAGGAGAAATCGATCTGATGTCAACCAGATCACTGACCAGATCGATGTACACAGCTAAAGACTAGATCGATAGAATCATCAAACCACCAGATGACATCATCCTACACATCATACCCTCTTGCCACGTCAAGATTGAAGCCCATCCAACAGGGATTGGGAAAAGAATCTTCGATTGACACAAAGAAGGAAAGAAGCCGTTAGCAATCTGCTTTCCATACTTTGAAGATTGAGTCAACGTTCTCTACATGGCAAGAACAGATATGATGGATATCACTGATTGGCAATCTACAATCAATCTTACGCCAATCATCAATGGCTAGAATTTTCAATTCAATGCCTATATATATTCGAAGTTCAAAATCTGGAAAAAGATGAGACACACGTGCGCTACATTGAAAAACACATTCTCAAGCTATCTACCTCAATCCAGACCAAGAGCTTCAAAAGACTTGTGATTCTACATCACACCAACCAACCTCGATTCAAGTCTATCTTATCGAGAGAAAGGAGATCACCCTGCTAGCTAGTAGTTTTCTAGTGGTAACGTAGAGGTAATCTGTTGTAAAGGGACACGACCCTTATTTCGTGCATAAGTATCTCTCTAGCTTTGATTGATACTTGTGACTCGTTCTCCACGAGTATAAAGAAGCAGAGTATCCTAGTAGTGGATAATCTGGTCTAGTTTTGACCAGATCGTGGACGTAGGGATTCCCCGAACCACGTTAAACAACTGTGTTCTTTATATTTTTGCATATTTACTTTCAGTTGTTCATTATTCTAACCATCTGCACTATCATACAATCTGCATCTCAATCAATCTGCTTAACGACCTGATTAATCCTTAAGGTTTTCTAAACAAAAGCACTCATTAAATCCACCATATTTCCGCACACACAATACTTAGAAAATAATAAGATCACTCTTATTATTTTCTAAGTGTTTACACTAGAGAGCCATCTGCTTGGACTGATCTGACATTGATCTGGTGATCAATCTGGTTAGTCATCTGTCGAGCAATTTCTTATTTTAAGGATAGCTCGAACTCTCTAATAATTCAACAAATAAACTAAAAAGTTTGTATTTGGTGTATTCCGCCCCCCCTCCCCATACACCAAACCTTGCTCTTTCGGGACCAACAAGTAGTATCAGAGCCGTGGTTCATACGACCATTGTTTTACAAGGTTAATACCTGCGTGGTCAACTTGAATAGATCTAGGAAAACCTATATTACATTCACGTGCATACTATCTGTTATGGAATCATCTGTTGTTAGGGCTCGTGAAAAATTCTCTATCCAAGGCTATAGAGAATGGAGCTTCAGAATCAAAATGGCACTCAAAGCCCATCACTATCTGATGTGGAAAGTTATCGAAGATGGGCCACTACAGATCACTGAAGAAGTGACGGTAACAAACTCAACTGGTGTAACTACACAGACTGTTCCTAAAGACCCAAGGAAATATACAGCAGAAGAACGCCGCGAAGCCAATCTGGATGACTTTGCTAAAGGAATCATTTCTAGCACAGTCAAAGGGGTACATCTGGCCAAAATCCAAGATCTGGATACTGCCAAAGAGATGTGGGAAGCCCTAAGAGACTTGTGTCTAGGATCTGAAGTCATGATTGAGAACAAGCTGTCTCTTGCCTGCAACAAATATGATGAATTCAAGATGAAACCAGGCGAGACCATTGAGCAGATGAAGATGAGATTCACTGGAATTCTCCTTGAAATATCAGCGTTCAACAAGAACAAATATACTCAAAGAGAGAAGAATATGAAAGTACTAAGAGCACTTCCACCTAGTTGGGAGATATATGCTGCTATGCAACCTCTACGTGCAGATTTCATTGAACTATCTACTGAAGCGTTGTTTGATCACCTTGAAGGCCATCAATGCGATATACAAAGAATTCGTGGACCAGATCATTTATCCAAAAAGGCAGAAAGAAGCTCGAAGAAGGATAAAGAAGTAGCCTTTAAAGCGAAGAGCAAACCAGATGAACCTTCTGAACCTTTTCTACCAGATGAAGAGAAAGGCTATGACAAACTGTTAAAAGAGTTTGCAATGATTGCCAAACGCATGGACAAGACGGAGGTCAGATCGAAGAAATATAGACGTTTCTACAAAGATAACAAGAAAAATTTCTACAAGAAACGTGACAATGATCGATCTGATACCAAGGATGAATCAAAACAGCAGACAGGTAAAATCTCAAAATCATCTAACGCAGCAGATTATACCTGCTTTGGTTGTGGCAGAACAGGTTACTTCAAAACAGATTGTCCTGATCTGTCCAAAAGCCAAAGAGAAGAACTAAGAGCAAAAAGAGATCGAAAACTCAAATATGAGCGCAAGGCCATGATAGCTGAACAAGATTCAAGCAGCTCGAGTCATTTTTCAGACAACTCATCAGAGAATGATGAGGCTTTCTTTGCTAATGACGAAGAAAGTTGGGATGAATGCTATGTGGGACTAGATAACGGTCTGGATGAAGTCGAGGTAAATTCTTGCAACTCTATCTCTTCAAATGATAATGATCTGGAACAGGAAATAGAAGATCAAGCTGAATACTCATGGGATGAGGTCAATGAAATGTTCAAAAGCTATTCGAGCATCAAAAGATTATTTAGAGAAGTAGTAGAAGAAAATGATAGACTGAAGAAATCAGAAGAGATACTGAGCACAGCCAACACTCAATTCGTTGCCCAGATAGCTGATCTGGAAGAACAGATCAAGGGAAAGAATAGTGAGATCCACTCTTTAAATTCAAAAGTTAAAGATCTCATCAATAGGAACAATGTTGCTGAAGAGAAGATAAAGAAAGGCAAAGAAATGATCTACAAAAGTGATGAACGTGCCAAGCTGCTCATCAACCTACAGCAAAAAGGCACATCTGGTCTAGGTTATCCAGGTCACTCAGAAAAATCTTCTGGAACCATAAACTTCATACCAGAGAGGAAGCAAATACCAGATCAAGTAATAGATCTAAGGAACAAGAAAGATCTACCCCATAAAATGATGGTGAAACAGACTCGGTATAGACAATACCATCAAACAAAGGGTCAACCAGGTTATTACACAGAAACAGATCATGTTCATAAAAAGAATGTCAACAGGACATTACCCAACAAAAATTCCAACAGGACATTACCCATTAAGAAGGAATTGAAGAAAGATGGAATAGAGAGATATCATCCATCTGTATTCCATTCCCTGTCTAAAGTTGATAATGTTGGAAACATCATTACCTGTTATATATCTGTTCCTAACCCAAAAATGTTCTGAATTCGAAAGGAAACATTTGCTAATAACCAAGCACCCAAACGTTGAAGGGTAGCTAATTTTAATTAATTGCAGGACCAGAAGACTGCAAGAAGGAACAAAATAGCAAGAGGAGCAATCTGGATAATAAATAGTGGATGTTCGAAGCACATGACATGTGACAAGAATCTACTATCAGATTACATAGAAAAACCAGGACCTCAGGTTACTTTTGGATGTAATTCAAAAGGATACACTAGAGGATATGGAAACATCAAAGTTGGCAAGACCACTGTCACAAATGTATCATATGTTGAGGGTCTTAGCCACAATTTGTTTTCAGTAAGTCAATTCTGTGCTAACGGTAACCAGATCGTTTTTGATACTAATAACTGTTTTGTGAAGAACAAGGAAGGAGATGAGATACTCTTTACCGGAAGATTGCAGGATAGGCTATATATTGTCCAGTGGACAAAACAGATCGAGACCTGCTTAGTCACTAAGACTGTATCAGAAACCAGCTGGTTATGGCATAAGAGATTAAGTCACCTAAACTTCAAGTCAATCAACAGGATTGCCAAAGAAAAACTAGTGGAAGGATTACCAGATCAAGTATATGATAAAGATCATATATGTGATGCTTGTCAAGCTGGAAAAAAAACCAGATCATCCTTTACAAGCAAAACAGCTCACTCAACATCAAGAATACTGGAGCTTTTGCATCTGGATCTGTTTGGACCGGTTAAACCACTAAGCATAAATGGGAGAAAATATACCTTAGTAATCATAGATGACTACTCAAGGTTCACCTGGGTCATCTTTCTGTTAAAGAAGAAAGAGACACTAGTCAAACTACCTGACTTTCTACACAAGATCACCAAACAAAAGGAGGTGAGTGTAGTCACTATCAGAACAGATCGAGGAACAGAATTTCTCAACCAGAAGATTGAAGCATACTGCAACAAGATGGGAATCACTCATCAAACCTCAGCTGCTAGAACACCTCAACTAAATGGAGTTGTTGAGAGCCGAAACATATCACTTAAAGAAGCAGCTCGTACTATGCTAAATGCTACCAATCTACCCAAGAAGTTCTGGGCAGAAGCGATCTACACAACATGCTATACTCAGAACAGATCATCAATAACACTCAGACATGGAAAGACTCCATATGAGATCTGGAACAACAGAAAGCCTAAGATCTCTTACTTTCACACTTCTGGTTGTTTGTGTTACATTCACAACAATGAGAAATCTCAATTGAGGACTTTTGATAGCAAAACTGACCCTGGAATATTCTTAGGATATTCCGATGTTAGTAAAGCATATCGAGTCTACAATAAGAACTCTCATACTGTGGAGGTAACACCTCATGTTGTTTTTGATGAGTCTATTGTTGAGTACATGTCACTGGATAATAAACAGATCGAGAACCAGATGACCTCAAGAAAAATGAATGAACTGCTACTTGAAGATATTCTTATATGGAATTCAAAAAGTGGTGATGAAGATATCAATACTCCACCAATTGCTGAATAAATCATACAGCAAGGGCGAACAACTCAATATGATCTGGATGAAAACAGACCAACAAGCAATGAAACAGTCATTGCAGAAAATAGTCAATCTGAAAATCCAAATCTAGGAGAAATTCCAGATGAGAATCCATTCCAACCATATTCTACATCACACCCTGAATTTGAGGAACCAACAGATCAACCTGATCCTGAGATATCTGATGAAGAGATGACTAGGAGAAGGAGATGGATACAAGATCATCCACCAGAACAGATTGTTGGGAACCCATCAGATCGTGTGAAAACAAGGAGAATGCATGAAGAAAGTGCATTGCTAAGTTGCTACCTATCTCGCATTGAACCATCTGATGTTCATGAAGCATTACAAGATGTAAATTGGATAACAGCAATGCAGGAAGAACTCAACGAGTTCAAAAGGAATGAGGTCTGGTATCTTATGGACAGACCCAAACACCAAGGTGTGATTGGTGTAAAATGGGTGTTCAAAAATAAACGGGAATGGTGAAGTAGTCAGAAACAAAGCCAGATTAGTAGCTAAAGGCTATAATCAACAAGAAGGCATTGATTTTGATGAAATATTTGCACCCGTAGCCAGACTAGAAGCAATAAGGCTATTCTTAGCATATGCTGCACACAAAAAGTTCAAGGTATACCAGATGGATGTCAAAAGTGCTTTCCTCAGTGGTATCCTTGAAGAAGAAGTCTATGTGGAACAGCCACCTGGATTTGAAGAAGCAGATCCAAATCAAAAAGTATACAGACTGACAAAAGCAGTCTATGGTCTTAAACAATCCCCTAGAGCTTGGTATGAGACATTATCAACATTTCTACTAGATTCTGGATTCAGAAGAGGATTAGTTGATAAGACTTTATTCATTATCAAAGTCAAAGAGAATATCCTCCTAGTACAGATCTATGTAGATGATATCATATTTGGATCTCAATCCACCTATTTATGTGACAAATTTGCTGAACTTATGAAAAATAAGTACCAAATGTCCATGATGGGCGAAATGAGTTTCTTTCTAGGTTTGCAGGTCAAGCAGCAACCAGATGGTATCTTCATAAATCAAGCAAAATACATTCAAGATCTGCTGACTAAATTTGGGATCAAAGACAGTAAACCAGTGAAAATCCCAATGCAGACCAATGGGAAAATTGATCCTGATCAAGAGGGAAAACCAGCTAACATCACTCCATATAGAGGGATCATTGGATCATTACTCTATCTAACTGCTAGTCGACCTGACATCACATTTGCAGTAGGTGTATGTGCAAGATATCAAGCAAACCCCAAAGAGTCTCACATGGAAGCAGCTAAGAAGATATTAAGATATCTTAAGGGAACAACCCATATAGGTTTATGGTATCCATGTGAAGACAACTTTGAGCTAACTGGATACACAGATTTAGATTATGCTGGATGTAAGCTGGATAGAAAGTCAACATCTGGTACATGTCAGTTTTTAGGAAATAAACTGATCTCTTGGTTCTCAAAGAAGCAGACATTTGTTGCCACATCAACCACAGAAGCTGAATATATGGCGGCAGGGAGCTGTTGTGCTCAGATACTTTGGTTAAGACAACAGCTCAAAGATTATGAGATCGATATCAAAGAGATACCTATTTTCTGTGACAGCTCAAGTGCTATAGCAATCACACAGAATCCTGTTTTGCATACCAGATGCAAACATGTGGATGTGAGACATCATTTTATAAGGGATCATGTTGAAAGAAAACATGTACAGATCGAGAAGATACACACTGAGATACAGAGAGCAGATATTCTCACCAAAGCATTACCAGAAGAAAGATTTAAGATGCTTTGTGGGAAATTAGGATTATTAAATATGGAGGAAAGGACCAAATAGTCTTAGAACAGATCATGCAAAATTCCAAACTGGGAATTGACACAAGATCATCATGTTCCAACAGGGAATTAGAACCAGATTGACATAATCCAGATTGATAAAGACCAGATCATGTAAAATTTCAAACTGGGAATTGACACAAGATCATCATGTTCCAATAGGGAATTAGAACCAGATTGACATAATCCAGATTGATAAAGACCAGATCATGTAAAATTCCAAACTGGGAATTGACACAAGATCATCATGTTCCAACAGGGAATTAGAACCAGATTGACATAGTCCAGATTGATAAAGACCAGATCATGTAAAATTCCAACTGGGAATTGACACCAGATCACTAAGTACATGTTAATAGTCAAACAGATCAATCAAATTCCAACTGGGAATCAGTAAAAGTTCATCACACTAGATTGATATCCAAATTGGAAAGTGGCATGAACAGATCGATAATGCTGACAACAGTTCGTTAGTAAGGAGATCGATCTGGACCAGATGACTAGCAGCCACGTGGATATTAATTAAATTTTTTTTACTTGGTTAAGGGGGAAAGTCAACAATTTACGGCGACTATATCAACTTAATCATAACATATATCTAATTTCTGACACAATATATCTAATCTTTTATTTTTGTGATGATTGATACTAGTTTTGGGAACAGTGATCAAGGAGATATTTACCAAATCAAGAAAAATGAAGCACTTTTGACAGTGTAAACAAACACGCACCACACTACATCCCTAGGATCAAAAGCGCGTGTATCATACGCATAATAGAGGCGGTAATAGACTGCAAGTCTATACCTTGGAAATGCGGGAAAAGCTGAAAAAGGGAAGGATATTAATTTATATTATTACCTTACTTATCTCTTTTTCTTTTATATATATTTGAGAAGGCGGTTCGACTATCACCCACACTTCAAATCTTCGACACTTAGCAAGTTTTTCTCCCTACCAAACTCTCTCAATCTTCAAAAACCTCTCTGTTTTTACCAATATGGCACCCAAATCTTCACTATTTCTTGAGCAAGTGAATTTCTTGAAACCATATATTCATCAAGATCTCTTCGCAATACTTGATACCTTCGGTTTTCATAAACTGGACAAGGCCTTCGACCTTGTTAGACGCTGCAAAGGTTTAAAATTTTATGAGATTTTTTTTAAGTGCTCTATATCTTGTATGCTCTGAAATTTCTAATACTCGTATTGAAAATCATTTTTACCCATTTGCATGCATATGTTCACTTGTTCTGTGGTATAAAACTTTATATTCTGCAAACTGCTATTGGGCACTTATGCTTCATTGATGGAAGGATAGTGCTCACATCTATTTTTTTTCTCTCTCTCTGTAGGATTTCACAACATAATTACTACACATCCTGTCCACTTTCTACCAAAGGAAGTTGCGGCCTTTTATCTCTCGTGGCAAGGAGAGAAAGGAGGGAACGAAGCAACCATCAGGGTTAGCAAAGGCAATACAATCAGTAACACCACATACAATGTATTAAACATTATCGACAATGTTTACAAGTTGAAGGATGAAGGTCTCAATCTGGGAGATATCAGTGAAGAACAACTTCAGGAGGCTGTAGAGATGGTAATGGTAGTGCACCTTCGTTATACGAACAAGATGTTCAATAGGGCAATGCTAGCACCCCAATTCAAGATTGTCTTCGAATTCGTCCAGCGAATATTTTTGAACCACAATGGTTCCTATGACCAGGTCATTCCCGAGAAGTTCAAAATTCTGGCTGCCATCGTGCTTAACCTACCGGTTAACTGGAGCAGAATACTTTTTGATCTCTTGGCAAAGGAGTCCAAGATGATCACATTTGTGAAGGGAGCCAGCCCTGGAATTGAGGTGAGAAGAAGCAGCCTAAGACATTCAACCAAAATAAGCTACATGCTGGAAATATTCTTCAACCAGCACAAATGGGACTCGGTTGTGGAGTTCAATGATAGACTGAAGTTCCCGAAGGACCAGCATCAAATAGAAATGTCTATGGGCATTTCTATCAACCTGATTGCAAGGGTAACAGACCCTGTTTTTGTCAATGCACTGATGGAGATGGGAAGTTCCAACCCAATCTGGGTTCCTCCATCTGCTCCAGCTGAGAAGTCTACAAAATCAAGAGTTACAAAAGAGAAACAAGTTGAAAGGACACCATCTAAGAGAGTTACAAGAAGATCAAGCTCGGTTGACACAGACACCTCCACCGCAGCTCAGCAGCCCAAACCTAAAAGAAGAAGACTACAGAAACTCGTGAAAGAAGTCCATGTCGAGGAACCTGCTGTTACTGAACCAACTATCCCTCAACAGGAGGATGAGGAGGAAGAGATTCTGGTCGGGGGACCACCAGAGGACGTGGTTCCTATCTCATCTTTGGACCCAGGCCAGGTCAAGGATTTTTCTCCAGCTCATACTACATGTCCATCATCTGCTGAACCTTTAGAGCAGATCGATGAGGAAGTCGAAGGAGGAGATGAATCTACTGATGAGGAGGAAGAAATGAAAAAGGCAGAGACTGTTGTGAAAATGCTTGAAATAGAAGCAGATCACTCTGTACTTAGGACATTTCCTGGGATACAGCTCACTCCAGAAAGTTATGAAGCAGCTAGACGACTCAAAGAATTCAATGTCCTTGATGCCCTTCTCCGAACCAGATCAATACATGCTCTGAAGATTGAAGAAGCCACCTTGCTCAACATTTTCACTGCCTCTTCTATTGCTGAGTTAAGGAAGACATACAAACCAGACATCCTAGGCATGTCTAAATTTGAAGCCAACGAACTCCAGATCGACCTCAGATCTGAATATGAAAAAGCAGATATGCTGGAATTTTATGAGAGCATTGAGGAGAAAGTAGTTGAGGAAGTAGAAGTTGAAGCTGGACCTTCTGATGCTCACCAACCGGGTGCAGCAACAACAGAACCAGAACCAGATCAGCACATGGCTGATGCTGGAGAGCAGATTGTGGAGACCACAGCACAGGCTGAGAGGGAACAAGCAAACAAAATCAAGATTCCCATTGCAGTGGTTACTTACCCAAGAGAGGAGGCTGAGCCTGCTAGACAGAGGGTTGGGGGCAAACTCACAGATGATTTATACACCCCCACTGTCGCAGCTACTATGGAGGAATTTGTGGAGATGACAAATTTGGAGGACATATTGATGACCCAGTGTTGGTCCCGAAAGAGCAAGGTTTGGTGTATGGGGGGGGGAATACACCAAATGCAAACTTTTCAGTTTACTTGACTAAATTAATCAGAGAGATGTAAGCTTTCTGATTTACAGATTGCTCAAAGTGATAGAACAGATTGATTTTCAATCAATTAGACTCTATCCAGATAAATTCTCTCAAGTGAGATATACAAAGCAGAAAGCAAGTGTGAACTTGTTTTCAAACTAAGTATTGTGTGCGGAATAATGGTGGACTTTAGTCGGTGCTCTTGTTATGAAAATCTTTTGAAGACTTAATCGAGTATTTAGAGGTTGATTAAGAATGCAGATTTGAATGAGTATGATAGATGCAGAATAAAAACAACTGAATATAAAATGCAGAATTTAAATAACACAGTTATTTTTACGTGGTTCGGGAAACCCCCTACGTCCACGGTCTAATCCAAACTGGATTAGATATCCACTACTAGGATACTCTTCTTATTTAACCTCGCTGAGAACGAGCCACAAGTTCCAAGTACAAACTGGTTTGAAACTTATGCACGAATAAGGGTCGTGTCCCTTTACAACTTACAGAAAACTACTGTAAACAGAGGCTATCTTCACGTTAATCCACTAGAAAACTACTAGCTAGTAAAGATCTCCTTCTCTCGATAAGACAGACTTGAATCGAGGTGGTTTGGTGTGATTATGATCACGAACAGGTTGAAACTTAAGTCTGATTTAGAGATAGAGTGCTTGAAAGTGTTTCTGCTGTATAGCGCTTGTGTATATTCTTGTTCTTCTATTCAGACTTTAAATCTTCAATTTTATATAGGCTCTGAATTTGAAATTCTAGCCGTTTGTTGATTGGCTTGATTTGATTTGTTAATTGCCAATCAATCGTATCTCTTATTTCCTTGTAGATTTGTTGATTGAATCTTTTATGAATGGTAAGCAGATCATCTGTGATTTGCTTTCCTTCTTCATATCAATCAATGATTCAGTTTCTATTTCTTTGATGGAAAGTCTTTAATGCTTCATTGACAGATTTGGTTATGCTCTATCTGGTTTGCTTCTCCCCTTCTGGATGTATCCTTTCTGGTCTAGTGACTTTCTGGTTGAGATGCTTTTCTGGTTGGGCATACGTTAACCATTTTCTGGTTGAACTACTTTCTGGTAGACAATGCTTTCTGGTAGGAGTACTTTCTGCTCGAAGCATCTTCCATCTTTCTGTTTGAAGCCTTTCTGGTTTTAACTTTCTGTCAAAGTTGACTAGCTTCATTTTGAGACTTTCTGGTTTGAAACTTTCTGGTTTGAGATTCTCTGGTTTGAGACTCTCTGGTTTGAGATTCTCTGGTTTGAGACTCTCTGATTTAGCATTCTGTCTTGAGACTTGCTGGTTGAGCTTTCTGTCTTGAGACTTAGCTTTCTGTCCCAGCCTTCAACTTGAGACTTGCTGGTTTTAGCGTTATGTCTCTAATCTTAGTCTTCTGCTCCAGCTTTCTGTTCCTGCCTTCTGCTTGAGACTTGCTGGTTTTAGCATCTGTTCAAGACATCTTCTATCGTTCTGTTCGAAACAGTTTCGACTATCTGTTATGCTGAAACCAAATAGAAGGTACAGAACATGTATTATATCAAGTGTGTTTTGAAAAACCATCATCAAAACTAAGAAATGTTATGGGGTTCCCAACACCCAGCATCAATGACTGTCAAATGAACAAGTGAAAGATCTAATCCCCAACAAAGTTGACAAATTTATGTATGGGACGCTCTCTACAGTCCAAGATCAGGCTACTCGCATTCTCCCTGAGTTCAACAACCATCTGAAATCCAAGATTTGAGAAGAGTGTGCAGAATAAAACTAGAAGAGCTGAACAAGAAGATGGACAATGATCGATTTGCTACAGAGGAGAGGAAGGCACAGATCGATCAGACTCTCGCGACTATGGAGCTTAAAATCAATGAGATGTACAAGACAGTTGCTGAGTTTGCGAAGAAAGAAAAAGACATGGTTCATGCCATTGTCAAAGAACAAACTGATGGAATAGCTGCTGATGTGATCAAAGAAGCCAATGCAGAAACTAGAGCAATGTTCGGAAAGTTTGAGAACGATGGGAAGAATTTTGTAGAGAGGAAGTTGAGAGACCTGCGCTATCCAACCAAGACCATGATTGAGTCATTTTTTGATGAAATTGGAATTATCAAAGAAGATCAAGAAGGCTACAAAGCTGATCTGATCCAAACCAGAGCCTCACTGGAGAAAAAGATTGATGATTCTAACTTGAACATCACCTCACTGCTCACACAAAAGCTCGACTCTGACAAACAGATTAAAGACATGAAAGAAGAGATCACCTCCCTAAGGGCACTCATCAATATGTATGTTGGTGATGTCGAAAAGGGGGAAGGATCCAAGACGAAGAAGCAAAAAGGAAAGGAGGTTGAAGTTGAGAAGGGGAAGGGACAATCTGGTGCTTTGGGTGAAATGAAAAAGGCTCAACCTGAGCAGCAGATAACACCAGAACGTTCCAGCCCACCATCTGTTCCAACACAGAAAGCATCTGTTGGTCCCGAAAGAGCAAGGTTTGGTGTATAGGGGGGGAATACACCAAATAAAAACTTTTCAGTTTACTTGTCAGAATATCAGAGAGTTCAAGCTATTCTGTATAAGAAATTGCTCAGCAGATGACTAAACAGATTAATACATAGATCGATCCCAGTTTAGTCCAAACAGATAGCTCTCTTAGTGAAAATACTTAGCTGATAATAAGAGTGATCTTATTATTTTCAAAGTATTGTGTGTGCGGAATAATGGTGGATTAATGAGTGCTCTTGTTTAGAAAACCTTAGGAATTATTCTGATTGTTAAGCAGATTGATTAAGATGCAGATTGAATGATAGTGCAGAAGGTTAGAATAATAAACAACTGAAGGTAAATATGCAGGAATGTAAACCACACAGTCGTTTAACGTGGTTCGGGAAATCCCTACGTCCACGATCTGGTCAAAACTATACCAGATTATCCACTACTAGGATACTCTACTTGTTTATACTCGTGGAGAACGAGTCACAAGTATCAATCACAACTAGAGAGATACTTATGCACGAAATAAGGGTCGTGTCCCTTTACAACAGATTACCTCTACGTTACCACTAGAAAACTACTAGCTAGCAGGGTGATCTCCTTTCTCTCGATAAGACAGACTTGAATCGAGGTGGTTGGTGTGATGTGGAATCACAAAGTGTTTGAAGCTCTTAGTCTGAATTGCAGATTGGTTGCTTGAGAGTAAGTTAACAGTATATATAGCTCGCGTGCGTGTTCTATATATATTCTCCAGATTTTGAACTTCAAATATATAGGCATTGAATTTAAAATTCTAGCCGTTATTGATTGGCGTGAGATTGATGGTATATTGCCAATCAATAATGTCCATCATATCTCTTCTTGCCTTGTAGAAACGTTGACTCAATCCTTAGTTTATGGAAACCAGATTGCCAACGGTTTCTTTCCTTCTATGTGTTAACCGAAGATTCCCTTTCCAATCCCAGTTGGATGGACTTTAATTTTGACGTGGCAAGATGATATGATGTGTAGGATGATGTCATCTGGATGTTTGATGACTCTATCGATCTGGTGCTTCGCTGTAAATCTTCTTGGCTTGAAATCTTGACCTTCATCCTAAACTAATTATAGAAATGACATCTATAGGAATAACTCCTTTACATTTCAAGTCATCTCCTAATCTGTTCTCTAACAGAATTCACTTTAAAGGTGGTGATCTGCTTTACATGTAGAACAGTTTAACAAAGAGAACTAAGTGTGTTTCGAAAGATCATCATCAAAACCAAGAGTACCTTGGGGTTCCCAAAAATTTTCCCCTTTTTGATGATATCGAAACCACACTTTTACAAATAAGTCCTAAAAACTCTTTTGAGAGTGATCTGGTTTGAAGACCAGATTTGATTGTTATTCGTTATTAGGTTATAACGATTTAAAGCAATTTATATATGTTCTGGACAATAAGAGTTTGTCATCAGAAACTCAAATGAACTTCAATAGATAAAAGCAAATCAGATTACAGTTCATTTAAGACAAAAACAGGAATCACAGATCTTAATGGTATAAAAATTATAACTATCTGCTATTCCTTCTCTCCTCTTGTTGTTTCTTCATCTTTGCCCTGGTTCCATCTGAAATTAATTGGACACTCTCGTAGACGCCTTCTCTCACCCTTATGTAGTCAGGATCTTCTGCATCAACCTTATAGCCTCTGTTCTCCGCCAGTTGGTTTATAAAAGTGAGCAAGAATGTTTTGTCTGGGAGATCAGTGCCTGGTATGGTGGGGCACGTTCTGAACTCCCTATCTGGGGCAGTGATCTGGATTTTATCCTTTGCAGCAGACTTTCTTATCTCTTCTACTAAGTCTCTTGCGTCATTCAAGTCCAGATAACGGTTGAAAGCCTCGGTGGGTGTTCCATCGATGTATGCAGGTTCCCTTAGAAAGTATTGGCACATGATGAAAGCGTTTTTGAGTCCTTCCCACCCATCTTTTAAGTGATCTGGGACCCAGTTGGTCTCTTCTCTTGTTGTTCTGATGGGAGTAGAAGGCCAACCAAATCCAGTCTTTTTCTTTCTCTTCAGGGGTTGGGATTGACTTGATCTGCTGGAGGAAGAGATAGACACCTTCTGGGCTTGGATAGTTGGTGGACTGGGTTGGTATGGTGTTGGTGCTGTTGTTGTTGCAATCTGTTGCTCGGCAAATTGCAACTTCCCATTTGTGGCTGCTGCCTTCTTTTCCTTCCCAGACTCGTCCCCCTTTTCGACATCATCAACAATCATATTGATGAGTGCCCTGAGGGAAGTGATCTCTTCTTTCATTGCTTTAGCTTCTTTTTCTGCCTCGATCCTTTGTGTAAGCAGGGAGGTGATGTTGAGATTGGAATCATCAATTCTTTTCTAGTGAGGCTCTGGTGTTGAGAAGATCTTCCTTGTACCCTTCTTGGTCAGCCTTGATAATTGCAATTTCATCGAAGAAGGCATTGATCATGAGTTTTGTTGGGTAACCCAGATCACTCAACTTTCTTTCAACAAAGTTCTTGCCATCTGCTTCGAATTGCCTAAACATGGCTCTGGTGTGAGCTTTGGTCTCCTGCACTACGTCAGCTGTTATGCCATCGGTTTGTTCCTTGACTATGGTATGAACCATGTCCTTTTCATGCTTGGCAAACTCAGAGATGATCTTATACATTTCAGTGATCTTGTGCTGCATTGATCCGAGAGTCTGATCGATCTGTGCTTTTCTCTCCTCTGCAGCAGATCGATCATCGTCCATCTTCTTGCTTAATTCTTCCAACTTCATTCTGCACACTCGTCTCAAATCTGAGTCAACCTGGTCAACGTGATTTTTCAGATGGTTGTTGAACTCAGTGAGAATGCGAGTGGCTTCATCTTGTACGGTGGAGAGAGTTCCATACATATACTGGTCCACCTTGTGAGATATGAGTTCTTTCACTTGTGAATTAGACAGGGATTGATGCTGGGTCATCAATATGTCCTCCAGAGTGGTCATCTCAACGAAATCATCCATCTTTTCTGCGACAGCGAGGGTATAGATTTCATCAGTGAGCATGCCTCCCACCCGCTGTCCAGCTGGCTCATGATCTGCTTGTTGGGATTGGCTAACCACTGCAGGTGGTGTCTCATGTGTCATGGGTGGTTCCCCCTCAGTCTGTGGGGTGGTCTCCACTACTTGCTCTCCAGCATCAGCCATATGCTGATCTGGTTCAAATTCTGGGATTGCTGCACCCTGTTGGTGAGCATCAGTGGGGTTCTGCTTCAGTTTCTTCTTTGTCAACAATTCCTTCTTCAATGCTGTCATAAAATTCCAGCATGTTTGCTTTCTCATATGCAGATCGAAGGTCTGGAGTTCTGCTGCTTCAAATTTTGACAGGCCAAGGATGTTCGGTTTGTAGGTCTCTCTGAGCTCAGCAATGGAGGAAGCAGTAAAGATTTTAAGCAATGTTGCTTCTTCAATCTTCAATGCATGTATCGATCTGGTCCTAAGCAAGGCATCCAAGACATAGAATTCTTTGTCTTTTACGAGCAGAAGGAACTTCAGTGATCTGCCTCTGTTTCTAGCATTCTCACCACTGTCTCTGCCTTCTTTAGTTCCTCCTCCTCATCCGTAGACTCATCTTCTCCCTCAGCCTCCTCATCAATCTGCTCTAGGTGTTCAGCAGATGATGGACTGGTAGTATGTGCGGGGGAGAAATCCTTAGTTTGATCAGGATCCAAGGATGAAATGGGAGCCACATCTTCTGGGGGTCCAGCAACCAACATGTCTTCCACTTCAACCTCCTGTTGTGGGACTGGTGGTTCAGTAATAGCAGGTTCAGCAGCCTGGACTTCATCTGCTAGTTTCTGAAGTCGTCTACGTTTCGGTTTGGGTGGCTGGGCTGCTGTGGAAGCATCAGTATCAACGGAGCTTGCCCTCCTTGTGACTCACTTGGTGGGGGTCCTTTCCGATGGTTTTTCTTTTGTTGTCTTGGTTTTTGTAGATTTTTCTGCTGGACCAGATGGAGGAATCTAGATGGGATTCGAGCTTCCCATCTCCATTAGTGCATTCGCATGCACAGGGTCTTTCACCCTAGAGATCAGATTAGCGGAAATGCCCATTGACATTTCGATCTGGTGCTGATCCTTTGGGAATTTCAATCTGGCGTTGAACTCCACAGTAGAGTCCCATTTGTGCTGAGGGAAGAAAGATTCCAGCATGAAGCTGATTTTAGTTGAGTGTCTTAAACTACTCCTCTTCACCTCTATCCCAGGGGTACCTCCTTTTACAAACATGATCATCTTGGCCTCCTTTGCCAAGAGATCGAATAGAATTCTACTCCAGTTGACTGGTAGGTTGAGCACTACAGCAGCCAGAATTCTGAATTTTTCAGGGGTGACCTGGTCATATGACCCGTTGTGATTCAGGAAGATGCGCTGGACGAATTCAAAAATGATTTTGAATTCGGGAGCGAGTAGTGCCCGTTGAAACATCTTGTTCGTGTAATGCATGGGCACTACCATCACCAGCTCAACTGCTTCATGGAGTTCCTCCTCAGTAATTTCTCCAAGGCTAATCCCTTCGTCCTTCAACTTATAAGCATCGTTGATGATGTTCATGACATTGTAGGGGGTGTTACTGATGGTGTTCCCTTTGCTAACCCTAATGGTAGCTTCGATTCCACCCTTCTCTCCCTGCCACGAGAGGTAGAATGCGGCAACTTCTTTGGGTAAGAAGTGGACATGATGAGTGGTGATTATATTGTGAAATCCTACAAGGAAATCAAAAGAACAGATGTGAGCACTATCCTTCCATCAATGAAGTATTAGCGCTCAATAGCAATTTACAGAACAAAAACACAGTCCAAGTGAACATATACATGCAATTGAATAAAGGTTCGAGAGTTTTTCATAACATGCAGGATATAAAGTAGTTAAGAATAGAAACAACTCATAAATATTGAACCTTTGCAGCGTCTAACACAGTCGAATGCCTTGTCCAGTTTATGAAACCCGAAATTATCAAGTACTGCGAAAAGGTCTTGATGAATGTATGGTTTCAGAAAGTTCACTTGATCGAGAAAAATAGAGGATTTAGGTGCCATGTTGCTAAGAACAGATTGATAATTTTCGAAGAGAGGGAAAGTTTGCTAGAGAGGATATTTCGCTAAGTGTTGAAGGAAGAAGAACAGTGTGTGTGAGTGATAGATGAACCGCCTTATCAAGAGTACATATATAAAGATAGATAAGCTGTAAAATAGTAATATTTAATTGATTTACTTCCCTTTTTACAGCTTTTTCCCGCCTCTTGAGTTATAGGCTTAAGGTTTACTCTCTTCTCTTTTTCTGCGTTTGATTTAGTACCCGTCATTTTCCTTCCTTTTTCTTGAATAGGTAAATATCTCCTCGATCATGTTTCCCAAACATTGTACTAATCATCAAAAATAAAAGATTTGGTATATATGTGTCAGTAATTAGATGTATATACTATGATTAGATTGATATGGTCGCCGTATATTGTTGACTTTCCCCCTTAATCAAGTAATGAGAATTTTAATAAATATCTTAATTAATATCCACGTGGCATCAAGTATTCTGGTTAAGATCGATCTCCTTCACAGTGAGTTTTATCGATCTAGTTGTGCCACTTTCTAATCTTGTGGATTGACCTCTTTGCTAGTTCCCAGTTGGAATTAGATTGATCTTCATTGACATGTACTTAGTGATCTGGTGTCAATTCCCTGTTGGAATATTTAACTTGATCTGATCTAGATCAATCTGGTTCTTTCTTCAAGATTTAAAAGTCCTAGTTTACCACAGAGCATCTTAAATCTTTCTTCTGGTAATGCTTTGGTAAGAATATCAGCTCTCTGTACTTCAGTGTGTATCTTCTCGATCTGTATATGTTTTCTTTCAACATGATCTCTTATAAAATGATGTCTCACATCTACATGTTTACATCTGGTGTGCAGCACAGGATTCTGTGTGATTGCTATAGCGCTTGAGCTGTCACAGAAGATGGGTATGTCCTTGACATCAATCTCATAGTCTTTAAGTTGTTGTCTTAGCCACAGTATTTGTGCACAACAACTTCCAGCTGCCATATATCCTGCCTCTGTGGTTGAGGTAGCAACAGATGTCTGTTTCTTTGAGAACCATGAGATCAGTTTATTCCCTAAGAACTGACATGACCCAGATGTTGACTTTCTGTCTGGCTTACATCCAGCATAATCTGAATCTGTGTATCCAGTTAGCTCAAAGTTGTCTTCACATGGATACCATAATCCTACATGAGTTGTTCCCTTGAGATATCTTAATATCTTCTTAGCTGCTTCCATGTGAGACTCTTTGGGATTTTCTTGATATCTTGCACATACACCTACTGCAAATGTGATGTCAGGTCGACTAGCAGTTAGGTATAGTAATGATCCTATGATCCCTCTGTATTGAGTAATGTTAGCTGGTTTTCCCTCTGGATTTGGATCAATTTTCCCATTGGTCTGCATTGGAATTTTTACTGGATTACTGTCTTTGAGTCCAAATTTAGTCAGCAGATCGTTGATGTACTTCGTCTGATTAATGAAGATACCATCTGGTAGTTACTTGACCTGCAAACCTAAAAAGAAACTCATTTCTCCCATCATGGACATTTGGTACTTATTTTTCATAAGTTCAGCAAATTTGTCACACAGATAGGTAGACTGGGATCCAAAAATGATATCATCTACATAGATCTGGACTAAGAGAATGTTTTCTTTGACTTTGATGATAAACAAAGTCTTGTCAACAAATCCTCTTCTGAATCCAGATTCTAGTAGGAATGTTGATAATGTTTCGTACCAAGCTCTAGGGGCTTGTTTGAGACCATAGACTGCTTTAGCCAGTCTGTATACTTTCTGATTTGGATCTGCTTCTTCAAATCCAGGTGGCTGTTCCACATATACTTCCTCTTCAAGGATACCATTTAGGAATGCACTTTTGACATCCATCTGGTATACCTTGAATCTTTTGTATGCAACATATGCTAAAAACAGCCTTATAGCTTCTAATCTGGCTACAGGTGCAAATGTTTCATCAAAATCAATGCCTTCTTGTTGATTATAGTCTTTAGCTACTAATCTAGCCTTGTTTCTGACTACTTCACCATTCTCATCTCGTTTATTTTTGAACACCCATTTTACACCAATCACACCTTGGTGTTTGGGTCTGTCCACGAGATACCAGACTTCATTCCTTTTGAACTCATTGAGCTCTTCTTGAATTGCTGTTATCCAATCTGCATCTTGTAGTGCTTCATAAGCATCAGATGGTTCTATACGGGAGAGATAACAGCTTAATAATGCACTTTCTCCATGCATTCTTCTGGTTTTCACACGATCTGATGGGTTCCCAATAATCTGTTCTGGTGGATGAACTTGTATCCATCTCCTTTTCCTGGTCATCTCTTCATCAGATATCTCAGGATTAGGTTGATCTGTTGGTTCCTCAAATTCAGGATGTGCTGTTGATGTAGCTTGAAATGTATTCTCATCTGGACTTTCTTCTGGATTTGGATTTTCATGTTGATCATCATTTGCAATGATTATTTCATTGCTTTCTATTGGTGATCTGTTTTCTTCCAGATCATGTTGTGATGTTCCCCCTTGCTGTATGACTTCTTCAGCAATAGGTAAAGTGTTAATCTCTTCATCATCACTTTTTGAATTCCAGATAAGGATGTCTTCAAGAAGTAGTTCATTCATCCTTCTGGTAGTCACTTGGTTTTCTGTCTGTTTTTCATCTAGTGACCTGTACTCAACAATAGACTCGTCAAAAACTACATGAGATGTTACCTCCACAATATGAGAGTTCTTATTGTAGACTCGATATGCTTTACTAAAATCAGAATATCCTAAGAATATTCCTGAGTTAGTTTTGCTATCAAAAGTTTTCAATTGAGATTTCCCATTATTGTGTTTGTAACACAAACAGCCAAAAGTTCGAAAGTAAGAAATCTTAGGCTTTCTGCTGTTCCAAATCTCATATGGAGTTTTTCCATGTCTTATTGTAATGGATGATCTGTTTTGAGTAAAGCAAGCTGTGTATATGGCTTCTGCCCAAAATTTCTTCGGTAGGTTGGTTGCATTAAGCATTGTGCGAGCTGCTTCTTTTAAAGATCTGTTTCTCCTTTCTACAACCCCATTCTGTTGAGGAGTTCGAGCAGCAGATGTTTGATGAGTTATTCCCATCTTGTTGCAGTATGCTTCAATCTTTTGATTGAGAAATTCTGTTCCTCTATCTGTTCTGATAGAAGTTATACTCCTCTCCTTCTGTTTGGTGATCTTGTGTAGGAAATCAGGGAGTCTGTCTAGAGTTTCTTTCTTCTTTAACAGAAAGATGACCCAAGTGAATCTTGAGTAATCATCTATGATTACCAATGTGTATTTTCTCCCATTTATACTTAGTGGCTTGACTGGTCCAAAGAGATGAAGATGTAACAGCTCCAGTATCCTTGATGTTGAGTGAGCTGTTTTGCTTGCAAAGGATGATCTGGTTTGCTTTCCAGCTTGACAAGCATAACATATATGATCTTTATCATATACTTGATCTGGTAATCCTTCCACTAGTTTTTCCTTGGCAATCCTGTTGATTGACTTGAAGTTTAGGTGGCTTAATCTCTTATGTCATAACCAGCTGGTTTCTGATACTGTCTTAGTGACTAAGCAGGTCTCGATCTAGTTTGTCCACTAGACAATGTATAGTCTATCCTGCAACCTTCCGGTAAGGAGTATCTCATCTCCTTCCTTGTTCTTCACAAAACAGTTATTAGTATCGAAAACAATCTGGTTACCGTTAGCACAGAATTGACTTACAGAGAACAAATTGTGACTAAGACCCTCAAGATATGATACGTTTGTGATAGTGGTCTTGCCAACTTTTATGTTTCCATATCCTCTGGTATATCCTTTTGAATTGCATCCAAAGGTAACCTGAGGTCCTGGTTTCTCTATATAATCTGATAGTAGATTCTTGTCACAGATCATGTGCTTTGAACAACCACTATCTATTATCCAGATTGCTCCTTTGGCTATCTTGTTCCGTCTTGCAGTCTTCTGATCCTGCATTTAATAAAACTTAGCTACCCTTCATCGTTTGGGTGCTTGGTTATTAGCAAATGTTCCCTTTCAAATCCAGAACATTTTAGGGTTAGGAACAGAAATATAACAGGTAATTATGTTCCCATCATTATCAACTTTAGACAAAGAATGAAGTACAGATGGATGATATCTCTCTATTCCATCATTCTTCAATCCCTTCTTAGTTGGTACTGTTCTATTGGCATTCTTATTGGGTAATGTCCTGTTGACATTCTTATTGGGTAATGTCCTGTTGACATTCTTTTTATGTTCTGTTTCTGTGTAGTAGGCTGGCTGTCCCTTTGCTTCATGGTATTGTCCTTTCTTATTTTTCAAGTCTTTCACTTGATCTCGTATTTGCTTTCTTTCTGGAACAAAGTTTATGGTACTGGAAGAATTTTCTGAGTGGCCTGGATAACCTAATCCAGATGTGCCCTATTGTTGCAGATTGATTAGCAACTTGGCACGTTCATCACTCTTGTAAATCATTTCTTTCCCTTTCTTTATCCTTTCTTCAGCAACGTTGTTTCTTGTAATAAGATCTTTGACTTTGGAGTTTAGAAAGTGAATTTCACTGTCTTTTCCTTTGATCTGTTCTTCCAGATCAGCTATTTGGGCAACGAATTGAGTGTTGGTTGTGCTCAGTATCTCCTCTGATTTCTTCAATCTTTCATTCTCTTCTACAACTTCTCTAAACAATCTTCCCCCCCCCTACACCAAACCTTGCTCTTTCGGGACCAACACATATGGTGTCGTCCCGTGTTGGGAACCCCACAATATTTAGTTTTGATGATGTTCTCTCGAAACACACTTAGATTTAATTCTAGTTGCTAGGCTGTTATTTGTTCTACCTGTACCAGATCGTTGCCATAAAAAGTGAATCTGATAGATAACATTATCTTTAGATCAGATTAGAGAATCACTTAAAGTGTAAAGGATTACATCCTATAGAAGTAATTCTGTCTTTGTCTTGTTCGAGGACCAGATCAAGAGCAGACTACAAGCAAGCAGATGATCTGTCCGAGGGCCACTCGATCTGGTTGCCATGAAATTATACACAGAGAGTGCAACCATGCTTTGGAGCATTTTGTTGAAACAGATTGATGTTGGACGAGATCGATGTCAATCTGCTATGACCAGATTGTTACCATAAAGTGAGTCAGCCTGGACCAGATCAACCCAAGTCATCTAACATTCAAATATGTGTCTATATGTACTTCGATGAATCCAAATCACCTTGCCACATCAGCAGATCTAACGAAGATGGAAAGTTTATCTATTGGAGATCAAATTTTGAAGGAGAATTAATCAACGCGCGAAGAAGGAAAGAAATAATATATTTGAAGATTCAGTCAAACTTTCCAAGGCCAGATGAGATATTTTGGGATTCAATTTCTTGATTGGCGATCAACATTTACTTCAAGCCAATCAAGACCAGTGGTTAGAATTTCAAATTCTACACCTATAAAAGCTTGTAACCAAGACTAGAAGAGTACAGATACTTCAAGATTATTATTAATTTGTTACTCTACTCATAAATCAACTCACTCAATGAAGAAAACTTTGAGAAGATTTCAACATACCAGATCGTGTTCTAAGCCGTCCATGATCGATATCACACCACTCGATTCAAATCTGTCTTATCGAGAAGGAGAAGGAAGATAGCTTCGCTAGCTAGTAGTTTTCTAGTGGATTAACGTGAAGATATCTTATTGCAGTTGTATACTGTAATTTGTAAAGGGACACGACCCTTATTCGTGCATAAGTTTCAATCAGGTTGTGTTTGAAACTTGTGGCTCATTCTCAGTGAGTATAAAGAAGAGAGTATCCTAGTAGTGGATATCTAATCCAGGTTGGATTGGACCGTGGATGTAGGGGGTTTCTCGAACCACGTAAAACAACTATGTTATTTATATTCTGCATATTTTAGTTTCAGTTGTTTATTCACTAACCAGCACGTCCATACAATCTGCATTCTTAATCAATCTGCTAAACTATTCGGTTAAGATTTGCAAAGGTTTTCTAATAAAGAGCACAGACTAAGTCCACCATATTCCGCACACACAACGCTCTGTTGGATAACAAGATTACTCTTGTTATCTGCTAAATGTTTTTACAAGAGAGTTAATCTGGACAGACCGTGTATCGATCTGGTCAGTCATTCTAAGCAATCTCTCTTCGAGAAAGTTTAACCTCTCTAAGCAATTAGTCAAGTAAACTGAAAATTTTGTATTTGGTGTATTCCCCCCCCCCCCCATACACCAAACCTTGCTCTTTCGAGACCAACATCCCGTGTCTAAGAGTTATCACCGATCTGTTCTATGTGTAGCAGGCCATGTAGATGGCTTCTGCCCAAAATTTCTTTGGTAATCTGGTTGCATTAAGCATGGTGCGAGCTGCTTCTTTCAATGATCTGTTTCTTCTCTCAACTACTTCATTCTGTTGAGGTGTTCTTGCAGCAAATGTCTGGTGTGTGATACCTATTTGGTTGCAATATGCCTCAATCTTCTGGTTCAAAAATTATGTCCATCGATCTGATCTGATTGTCATGACAGTAGTTTCCTTTTGCTTAGTGATCTTGTTGAGAAAATTTGGCAGATTTTCCAACGTTTCTTTCTTCTTGAACAGAAAGATGATCCAAGTGAATCTTAAGTAATCATCAATGATAACCATAGTATACTTTCTTCCATTGATACTTAATGGCTTGACTGGGCCAAATAAGTCTAAATGTAGTAATTCCAAAATCCTGGAAGATGAGTGAGCTGCTTTGCTGGTAAAAGATGACTTGGTCTGCTTCCCAGCTTGGCATGTTTCACAAATATGATCTTTGTCATACACTTGATCTGGTAACCCTTCGACTAGCTTTTCTATTGCAATCTTGTTGATAGACTTGAAATTCAGATGGCTAAGTTGTTTGTGACATAACCAGCTTGTCTCAGACATTGTCTTAATAACTAGACATATCTCGATCTGGTTTTTCCATTGCACAATGTACAATATGTCCTGCAGTTTCCCAGTAAGAAGAATTTCATCTTCTTCCTTGTTCTTCAAGAGACAATTGTAGCATAAAAAACAATCTGATTACGACTAGCGCAAAAATGACTAACAAAAAATAGATTATGACTAAGACGCTCCACATAACATACATTAGTGATTGTGGTCTTGTCAATCTTGATATTACCATATCCTCTGGTATACCCTTTTGAGTTACAACCAAAGGTTACCTGTGGACCTTGTCTTTCCACATAATCTGATAGAGAGTTCTTGTCACATGTCATATACTTTGAACTTCCACTATCAAAATCCAGATGGTTCCCTTTGCTACTTGTCCTCTTCTTGTAGCTCTTCAATCCTGCAATTATATAGACTTAGCTACCCTTCCAACGAATGAGTGCTTGGTTAGTAGGAAATGTTCACTTAGGAACCCAAATTAACTTAGTGTTAGGAACACAAATATAACATGTAATCTTTTTTCCTGCATCATCTATTCTTGAGATTGCTTTGTAAACAGAAGGATGACTCCTTTCAACATTATCTGAGTTGAGGTTCTTCTTAGTTGATGATCTATTGGTCTTCTTTTGTTTCTGATTTCTATCAGCTTTGACATAATGAGCTGGTTGACCTTTCATCTGATAATACTTCTTGTCTCCTGCTTCTTTCATCATCATTTTCTAGGGATGATACTTCTTGTTCTTCAAATCTTTAACTTGATCTGGTATGTTCTTCCTTTCAGTCATGAATTTGGTTACACTTGCTTGTCCAGTATAACCTAATACAGTTGTTCCTCTTCTCTACATATCAATTATCATACCAGCTCGTTCTTGACTTTTTTTTATCTTACTCATGTTCTCCATGGTTTTCTTCAACTTTTCTTCAACTACTTCTTTCCTGTTGATCATATCCTTCACCTTTAAGTTGAGTGAGAAGATTTCTGCATCTTTAGTCTTGATCTGTCCTTCCAGATCGTTCACTTGAGCAGAAAACTTTGTGTTTGCCTCACTCAATATCTTTATTGTTTCATTCAGCTTGTCATTCACCTTAATGACTTCAGAGAATAATTTATTCATGCTCGTATAGCTTTTTAACATCTCATTGATCTCTTCCCATGAGACTTTAGCTTCATCTTCATTACCAGAGTCATAGATAGGATTATTTGATGACATAGAAATATGAGAATTCACCTCGATCTGGTCAAGGCCGTTGTCTATTCCCATGTAGCATTCATCCCAATCTACTTCTGTGTCATGTACATAGAATGCTTCATCATTCTCTGATGAACTATCTGATACATAACTCGAGCTGCTTGAGTCTTCTTCAGCCAGCATAGCTTTGCGTTGAGCTTTAAAATTTTGATCTCTTTTGTCTCTTAACTCTTCTCTCTAACTTTTGGATAGACCAGGGCAATCTGTCTTGAGATGACCTGTTCTGCCATAGCCATAACAAGTATAATCAATGGAGTTAGATGACTTACCATTACTTTTTACCTTGCCTTTTCTGTCAGATCGATCTTGATCTTTGTTTTTCTGATATCTACTTTTGTTGTCTTTGTAGAATCTACGATATTTTCTTAATCTGACTTCCATCTTGTTCATTCTTTTGGCAATCATAGCAAACTCCTTGAGCAGCTTGTCATAACCTCCTTCTTCTGGTACAGCGGGTGTTATTGGTTCATCTGCTACACTCTTTGCTTTGAAGGCTACTTCTTTTTCCTTCTTGGAACTGCTCTCGTTCTTCTTCCTAGATGCATGATCTGCTCCATGAATTCTTCTGATGTCACATTCATGTACAGCTAGATGATCAAATAGTGCTTCAACTGAAAGGTCGTTGAAATCAGCACATAGTGGTTGCATTGCAGAGTATATCTCCCAGCTTGGTGGTAGTGCTCTGAGTATCTTGAGATTTTTCTCTCTCTGGGTGTATTTGTTCTTGTTGAACGCAGATACTTCAAGCAAGACTTCAATGAACCTGTTCTTCATCTATTCAATGGTTTCTCCAGGTCTCATCTTGAATTCATCGAACTTGTTGCAGGCTAATGATAGTTTGTTCTCAATCATGGCCTCCGAGCCTAAGCTGAGTTCGCGCAGTGCTTCCCACATCTCTTTGGCAGTATCCAGATCTTGAATCTATGCCAGATGGACTCCTTTGACTGTGCTGGAAATAACTCCCTTGGCAAAGTAATCCAGATTTGCTTCACGTCATTCTTCTGATGTGTATGTTCTAGGATCTTTAAGTACGTTCTCTTTTACTACGCCAGTTTATGTGACACGAGTCTTCTCTTCATAGATAGCTAATGGTCCTTCCTCTATCACTTTCCACATCAGACAGTGATGAGCTTTTAGGCACATCATGATTCTGAAGCTCCATTATCTGTATCCATGGATAGAGAATTCTTCGCATGCTCTAATAACAGAAGACTTAATCAAATAGATTAAAAGATTGATTAAGAATGCATATTTACGTGGTTTGGGAAATCCCCTACGTCCACGGTCCAATCCAAATTGGATTAGATATCCACTACTAGGATACTCTCTTCTTTATACTCGCTGAGAACAAGCCACAAATTCCAATCACAACCAGATTGAAACATATGCACGAATAAGGGTCGTGTCCCTTTACAACTTGCAGTAATAACTGCTACAGAATACCTTTATGTTAGTCCACCAGAAAACTACTAGCTAGCAAAGATATCATCATTCTTCTTCTCGATAAGACATACTTAAATCGAGTGGTGTGATTTCGATCAAGAACGGCTCAGAACTTCGATCTGGTATGTAGAAATCTCCTCAAATGGATGCTTCGATGAGTGAGTTAATTTTTGGGCAGAGTAACAGCTTGCTTGATCGTAAAATAAAGCTTGTTGTACTGCTCCAGTCTTTGTTCCAACCTTTTAGAGGTGTAGAATTTAAAATTCTAACCAATAGGTTTGATTGACTAGAAATCAAATAATGATTGCCAATCAAGAGATATGAATTCCAAAATATCTTCTCTTGCCTTGTCTGGAAAGTTGACCAAATCCTTGATATATGGAAAGCAGATAATGGTTGATTCTCTTTCCTTCTTCATGTTGTGATTGATCCTCCTTCCATTCTTGATCTCTAATTGATATACTTTTCATCTTCGAGAGATATGCTGATGTCGCAATCTGAGTGGGATTCTTCTAAGTACATCTGGCAATTAATTGAATGCCAGATGACTAGTTGATCTGGTCCTCGGCTGGCTCACTCCATAGTGCACGATATGGTCAATAGATTAGCATCAATCTGGTTGACAACAATTTGTTCCAAACTTTTCCAATACATGACTACGACCTCTATGAATGATCTCTTCACAACCAGATTGAGTGGCCCATAGAACAGATCATCTATTTTCTTGTAGGCTCCTGCAGATCTGATCTTCTAAAAAATAACACAGTTAATCCAGGTGACTTCTATAGGATATAATCTTTTACATTCTAAGTCATCATCTAATTTGGTCTATAGACTTGTTCTCTATATGTTTTACTTTATATGATAGTGATCTTTTACACATAGAACAAGTTAAAGCCTAACAAACAAAAATAAATCTAAGTGTGTTTCGAAAGAAAATCATCAAAACTAAATTTTGTGAAGGGTTCCCAACACTAAAGCATGTTTAAGTATACGTGGGAGATTGTTAGGGTTTGTATATCTAAAAGCATGCTTTATGCTTAGACTATGTATCAGACTTGTTTTCAGTTTCATTTTAATGAGAATAAATGTTTCTATCATTAGTTTGTTATTTATTATATTTCTTAATTAAATTGTAAACAAGTCCATTTTCTATAATTGTAGACTGTGTGATGGATCCATGATCACGGAAGGTTACACAGTCAACTCCTTTATAGAATAAATCTCACAGCTTATACAGACTTATACAGTCTAGTTGGTAAATGTTTCGGTATCATTCGATGCGAGAGTTGATCTTAGCCCACAGAATGATATCGGTAAGAATAAACTAACTACGAGAGTTTAATTTAGCCCGCAAAATGATATCGGTAAGTTTTATGTGTTGTTGCTTAGAAAGTGATCTCAAAAATTAGTTATTTCTTAATATGTGATGATATACGTGTCTAATTAAACTATGTTTTGATTCATTTGCACTTGTAGGTTTTTCGTAACCCTGTATAGTAATGTCTTGGACAGTAGTCATTGGTCTAGCAAGAAGTGCTCGATTACCAATCGCATGGAATCACGTTTCGGTAATACGGATTGATTAAATCTGCGTGAAGCATTTAGAAAGATTTGTTGCATAAGTAACCCGACCGGTTGGAATTTATTCCATATAAAATAATCAAAGGCTGAACCAGAACGCTCACGAATAAATATATTAATTAATTATGAGTTGTCAATGAACACAATTAATTAATGATTTAATAAATCTTAAACGCGGGGAATAATTAATGACAAAAGGAGTTACATTCGTAATTTGAATGGTTGAAGATAATTCAATGTTTATCCTATAGTGAAGTCGATAAATATTTATAATAGATTTATACTTTATTACATTTTCTATGAGTAATTGTTAGGGTTTGTATAACTCAAAACATGTTTTGTGCTTAGATGATGTATCAAACTTGTTTTCAATTTCACTTTAATGAGAATAAATATTTCTATCATTGGTTTGTTATTTATTATTATTATATATTGAATTGCAAACAAGTCCATTTATTACAATTGTAGACTGTGCGGTGGATCGATGATCACAGAAGGTAACACAGTCAGCTCCTTTGTAATATAATGTCACAGTCTAGACAAACTTGGACAGTCTAGTTGGTAAAGGCTGCGGTATCATTTGATGCGCGAGCTGACCTTAGCCCGCATAATGATATCGGTATGTATAAGCTGATACACAAGCTTTGCGTATATATATTGAGAGGTTTCACAGTGAGATACTTAGAATGAGGTCTCGAAAATTAGTTCATTTCTTAATCTTTGACGATTACATTAGTATAAGAGGTTGATTATACGCTGTTTTGATTCATCTACGCTTGCGGGTTTTTCGTAACCCTAAACAGTGATATCTTAGACAATAGTGATTGGCTTAGCTAGAAGTGCTCGATTGTCAGTCATGCAGAATCACGTCTCGATTAACACGAGTTGATTAAAACCGCGTGAGGCGTTCAAATAATTATGCTTTGACCCGGATTACTCACGAATAAATATATTAATTAATTATGAGTTGTCAACATACTCAATTAATTAATGGATATAGAAAATCTTAAACACGGGAAATAATTAATGATAAGAGGGTTACGTCCATAATTCGAATGGATCGAGATGAGTTCAATATTTATCCTAATGTGGAGTCGATAAATATTTATAATGGAATTACACTTTTTTGGATTTTCATAGAGTAATTAAGTGGAGGTTAAATTAATTTAAATTAATTAATTTAAGTCTAAGTTGGACTCAACAATTAATTAAATTTAATTGGGCCCAAATGTGACTTGGAAATTAATTTAATTAAATTATGGGTTTGACCAAACCCAAATTTATTTTAAATAATTAAAATTTTGAATTCGAATTATAGATGGAAATTGCAGGAGATTAAAGTGGGATATTTTAGTTCTATTATTTGGGATCTTATCCATTCTCCATCACACCAAAAATATCTTATCCATAATATCTATAAAAGGAGAACAGAAAAGGAGCCGATGTCTCTCCATCACACCTAAAATCGGCGCCTCATAAAGAGAATTGATCTCTCTATTTTTGGAAAATTGAAGAGTATACAACGCTCTAATTTTTGTTCTTCTTTTCTCCTAAATTACTAGATAGATTTGCCCACACGATATTCTAGTAAATTGATTGGGAATAGGTTAGAAGTTTCCAAGGTCGGATCGTGGGAGATCAAGAGAAGAATTCAAACGGTGTGGATTGTTGTTCGATAGCTAATGATCCAAATCGTTTCTCCACAAACGGAGGAGTTGCGTAGGAGAAGGTATAAATTCAATTATTTCGCATTTATATTCTCCTATGTGGTATTAATGTATCAAGAATTAATTATTCGTATGATTAATTAAACCTGTGGATCATGCGTATGTATGAGCCACTCATATGTGTTCTATTAGTTGATATCAGAGTCGGTCACAAGATTTTAATTTTTTGTTTGAATTGGATTTAATTCTTATTTAGTTGGCTGTGATCATAATTTGATATTAGGATCTTATATTTAATTTTAGCATTATATCTATGATATTACGTGGCTTATATGATTTAATACCGCTTTAATTTGTTTGTTCGTTCTTCAGTGTCCGGTTTATGGCTTTAAATATGTAATCACACGGGGGTTGACCATGTTAGATTAGGATTTTCTCTTGTATTTAATATTTTATTATGTAACTGAGTGGGAGAAGAATCTACACGAAAAACGATAGAGAAACAGAGGCCGAAACTGAGCCACGGCGTCGCCGTGGGACCCCCCGGAAGGCGTACGGCGTGCGGCACCAGGCACCTAGTGGGCGCGCGCATGCACGCAGTCGTAGGAGAACAGCGCATGGTACAGCGCCAGCCCTACCTCAGCGCTCGCTCAGCAGGTGGGCTGGTGCGCGGAGCAGGCGCTGGCGAGAGGTGGAGCGGGCGAAGGGGGAGCGAGGCCCGGCACAGGCACCGGGCGTGCTCCAGGCGTGCACCGCGCAGGCACGAGATGCCCAGCGCGCGCGGGGCAGGTGCCAGCGGACGCTGGCCCTCGGCCACGCTCGACAGTGGCGCGAGACCCCTCTGCAACCCTAGACTATGGACGGGGCGGGCCCGGGGCTAGCCCGGCCTGACTCTAGAATTCAAATTTTTTATTTTTTAGGTTTTTCAAGTCCGGTTTAAATTTAAAATTCGAATTGAAGATGAAGATAAAGAAGATGGAGGATTTGAAATTTAAATTGCATAATGTTTTATCCGTTTTGGGTCTTGTTTCTCTCGCATTTTAGATTCATAATGTTGATTATTGTTGTTCGGATTGATGCTTTGGTCTTCTATATGTTGCATTGTAGGTTATGATCGACAAAAATGGAGTAGCATGACTCGGAAAGAGAAATGAGACGAAAAGGTTGAAAAAGGAGTGAAAACATTGCGTAGGGGTAGTGATCACTACCCCCTAGTGATCATTAGGTCTCTTAGGCAGAACAAGGGGGTAGCGGTCACTACCCCCTAGTGATCACTACCCCCATGGTTTTTCCCACAACAGAGCGTGGGGGTAGCGAGCGCTACCCCCTAGCGCTCACTACCCCTTGCAATACGTTGGACGGACAGAGAGAGAGGCTAGCGACCGCTACTCCCCTAGCGGTCGCTAGCTCCCCTACATGGTGAAGGCACAGAACGTTGGGGTAGCGAGCGCTACTCCCTAGCGCTCGCTACCCTTCTCCAGTGCTGAAACAAGACAGAACATGGGGGTAGCGAACGCTACCCCCTAGCGGTCGCTACCCAGGCGGAATTTTCTTCTCCTATTTAAACCTCCACGCGTGATTTTTCAGATACACTTTTACTTCACGTTTTTGTACTTCTAGTCTAGGGTTTAGGCCATGAGAGAAAACACTTTTAGTCTAGATTTTTATTTCTTGTTCGTTATTCAATTTCTTTGTGGATTCGTTCGTGATTCAAACCCAGAGTACTTTAATGCATTATTTTTCCTTTCAATCTGTGAGTTCCTTTACTGTTTTCTTTATTGCTTTATGCTCTATTTTCTTTCTGCTCTGTTATTGATTAATTTCCAATTCAGTAATACAAATCTTTCAATCATGTTAATTAATCAATTCAAAACATGTTTCAATTCAGTTTCCTTAATTCATTGTTCTTAGATTTAGGATTTAATTACTTTATTAGTTTTCGTCTATGTTCTTCGCATTTTAAATTCTTTAATTTAATTCGCCTATATAGATTAATTAGATTAAAAATCCAAAACCCCCTCTTTTTAATTGCTTTCTGCAACATAGATATAAGCCCTGCTTAGCCTTCCTTGAGAATACGACTTAGGGTTAACTTATTAATATATAACGAACTCGTACTCTTGCGAGCAATTTAATACAATAAATTGGAAGTATATATATCGGCTGGAAATATTCCTCGTGCCCAATACTGAGTCCCTTTATCGGACAGTGGGTCTGGTCTAAATAATGTCACGTACTGAAGGTTTAAAATAAGTTGAAACACATAATTTTAGGAATTAGTTAATTTTATCCTATTTTTGGATAATTGATGTAATTATATTGCCTTATTATGTGCTTAATTATTTTAATTTGGCTTTTTTTTGCTATTTATAACTGAGATCTTGTCTAAATGCCATTTTTTGGAGATCTTATATGGATTTTAGACATGTTATAATATGTGATTATCCATGTTAAGACTTTTTTTTAATTAAAATGATTAAGCGATAATTGTAATTGCTATTTTATTAACTTAATTTTGCTAAGATTACATATGGTCTCCATGAGACGATTTTTTCGTGAAGTAACTTGTTTTGATTCCATGCATGATCACATTTTACCAGTTCACGTGATAAGACTTCTCTAAGATGGCTGTAAGAATTTAATTGATGGCAATATGGCCCCTCCGTTGTGGGCTTCTTAAAGTCGATTAATTTCTTTGGTGTCAGGCTCATGGTAATAGATTAGGTGTAATTTGGCAATTATAGCAGCATTGTGCGGCCTCTGAGTGTTGAGTTACATGACCAGTAAAAACGTTTTAAAATTGATTGTGTAATTGATCACACTACGTGTCTTACATGATTTATTTTAAACACTATGTTCAAAGCATGTTTTTCTTTTAAAGGCTTTGATTACTTGCATTTGAGCATGTTATTTATGATAGTTTATTTGATTTATTCTCAGTTTTGTTAAGCATAACTTTCAATCCACTTGCTTTGATTCTTGAAAAGAATCGCCTTGAGACGGATAATTATATTCACTGAAAGAGGAATTTGGAAATTTTCCTCACTGCTGATGACATTAAGTTTGTCCTTGACGAACCATGTCCATCAATTCCTCCTGATAACGCATGTAATATCCCGTCTTTTAATCCTAAATAAAGGTTCTTAAGCTCTGAATTTCTCAAATTTCTCGTACTTGGATTTATTTTACGAGACCAAATTTTAATAACAGTTTGAGAATAACAAACATTTGTAGTAATTTAATAGTAATGTCATCACTTAATCGGATTACTTTTACGAGAGAGTCCATTGAGGGTGATTAATGCCCAATATGATTAGTGTCATTATTAGTAATATAATTAATACGAATACTTACTTGTTAAAATGAGAAGTATAATTTATCAGATACTGAATTGTTTTATCGAGAAGTATGATTTGTAATAATCAGTGTAATATACAGATATACATAAAGGAAAAAAAAAAGGAAAAAAAGATGTACTATATATAAACATACGTAATACATATATTTGTAGGATCAGATTTGTGGGAAAAGATTTATAATATAGTGTAATACATACAATTAGTGTCATATATTTATCACGTCATGGATCGATCAGATTGTGGGAAAAGAACTAGCGTGCACTGTTCACATTCTCCAAAAATAAAAAAAAATAATAAAAAAAAAAGAAAAAGAAACATTAGCGTGTAGCAACAGTAGTAAATAAGCAGCATGCTCCCTACGGATCCTAGCCACCAGCGACGCTCAAGCTCCACCAATCGCCCATGACTGCAAATCCAAAGGAAGAAGCAAATGCATAAGAATTTGTGATGAGTAGAGATCCAATCCTCTATATAAAGGGGGAAGATTTCCAACTTAAAACACACCTAAATATCAATTACACGAAGTGCTGCCGAAATTGTGACTTAAGGAAAGAATCAAGAGAAGAGAAGAGAAGAGATAGCAAGTCGTAAGGTAAACGGTTCTACCTATAACATTATGTTCATTAACTATACCCCTTACTACTAAATCATGAGAGTAGAATTATCACTATGGTATGTTGGCTATGAACCTTAACATAGGTGCTATAGAAACTGTCCTCCCCATCCCTTGAACCTTCCCAGTTTGAACTAAGACTTTCAATGCTATACCATGCTCACTACCTCTCTTAATCAAGCTAAACTTCACCAAAACTTAAAGAAAAAGAAGAAGAAATAAGAGAACTTACCTAATGACTAAGGAAGCAGTAGTGCACGGCTGTTGCACAGCCGTGAGCTTCCCCGAACAGCCTCGAGCAGCCCCGAACAGCCTCGAGCAGGCCCCGAACGGCCTCGAGCAGCCCCGGACAGCTTCGGATGGCCCCGAGCAGGCCCCGAACGACCCCTGCAGACCCCGAAACACTCCGAACAGCTCCGGCAGGCCTCGGAACCACCCCGAACCACCCCGAACAACCTTGAAACACCTCGAACGAACTCCAAACAGCCCGAACAGATTCCGGACGACCTCGAATTACCTCGAACCAACCGAAACCAACCTGAAAATTTAGAACATTCATAAGACTCTATTAACTCACGAAATTTGAAAAGGAAAGGAAATTTTCAGATCATAAACATTTTATAACCGAGTAAAATAGGAAATGAGACAAGCAATGAAATAAATAGAAGAGTGAAGGGAAGATGTCGCTGAGCGACATGAGAAGAGGAAAGGAGGGGCGCGGGCTGCAGGGGAGGCGCTGTGAAGATGCGCGGCGTGGTGGTGGTGACGGGCTGTGTGGGTGATGGCACGCTGTGGTGGCGATTCCAGAGGGAACGAAAGAGTGACGGTGACGCTGGGGTGACGCGGTGGTGGTGCGCTGCGCGGTAACGCAGAGCCGCAGTAGTGGTGCTACGTGAGCAGAGGACAAGGTGAGAGGAGAGGGGGAGCACGGCGGGCTGCTCACGGCGGTGCAGAGCGACGCAGTGGTGATGGCGCGGGCTGTGGTGCAGCGCTGTGATGGAGGTGCGACGCAGGGGTGATGGCGCGGCGTAGTGGTGGTGATAGCAGGCCGTGTGGGTGATGGCGCGCTGTGGAGGAGAGCCGAGAGGGAAGAGGAGAGAGCACGGCGAGGGAAGGTGGGGGAAGCGCCTGTGATGGGGAAGAAGGAGAAGAATGAAACTAAGTCTAGGTTAAGTCTTTAAGAAACATGGGTTACGGGTCGGGTATTGGGCTGGGTTCAAATTAATTGATTGGGCCGGAATTATTTTAGTTGGGCCCTTGATCAAGTTCACCTAAGTAAATAAGAATGGACCGAAAATTTATTAAGAACTTGGCTTAGTAAATTATCAATTGGGCTAGATTAATAGGTAAGAGTTGGGTTAATTTAATTATTTAAGTGGGCCGAAAAATTGTTAAAACAAGGGGCCAATTTAATCAATGTATTGGGTCTAGTTATTTAATGGACAATTATCTAACCCAATAGACTAAGATTTAGATTAATTGGACTAAGTCCAAGAATATATATATTTTTGAAGCTAAACTAGGAGAATTAATTTATTAATTAACAACTAAAGTCTAGACTAGAATTTAATTAATTAAATAGGCTATTAATAATTCTATTTGATAGAAATTTTTATTTAAGACCAAGCCCAAGAAGTAGAATATTAATTAATTTAGATAATTAATTTATAATTATTTAACTAGAATTTAATCTTAATAATTGATTTAATTATAAACCATGCTTAAGATATACATTAGCTAGGTTATCCTTAACCTATAAAGGACTCATAGATATTTTGGCTTAAGAATCAAGATATTTAATTAGAGATTTATTAATTAATTAGAACTTAATTGATTAATTAGAATTTAATCACAAGAAATGATTAAATTAGAAATTGTGCTTATGGTGGCTAATTAAATTTATTAATTAGCAATTAAATTCTAAACTTGAATATAATTGATTTAGACTAAATTGATTAATAAGAAATTAGTCACCTAAGAAATAATTTAAAATAATGCTTAGATTATGTTAATCAAATTTTATTTGCCAAGTAGAAATTTCTTATCTCGATTTAGGATCGAGATATTAAATTAGAAATACCACTAGTTATATCATCCAATGATTATTATTTAGGTATAGTAAATTCCCGAATTATAAAGTGACTTAAAAATCTTCACACGCCTCCTCTAGAGATACAACTCCTAAACTCGTGTACCAGTCGAGCTTTAAGGACCGAGGCTAAACTCCCATGATAACCAGGGGTAGTAATTTCTTGCACTTAGAATTTATTTGATATACTCGAGTAATATATCTCACTCGAGATTCATATGAAAGGTTTCGACGAGAGGTCGGATCCGCATCACGAGAACAAGGCAAACACCAATCAAGACCATTCAAGTAGGCTTTTCTTACCCTATGAAAATATATGTGTGTATGCTTTCAAATGAAATGAGATGTTTTCAAAAGCACTGTCTTGCCATAAATGTTTTCAATTTATGTATGATGTCTATCTGTTATATGATAATCGAATTCGGGTTCCAGTGGATTAGCGTCTCCACTCAAACTAGTGTACACAATGGACTGTGTGTCAGCGAAAGGTTGACCGGTCAAGTGTCTGTGGGAAGTGGCCACTTCCCCGGCACATAGAAACTTCAGATATGGTTGATTACAAAGAAATAGGACTGCAGTCAAACTAGAACTTTCTCAAGAAATGATTTTTGTGAACATAGGTGCTTTAGAAACAAAATCCCTATGTTTCACTCGAATGGCTTGACAGTTATATATGTATGTGTGCGATTTCGGCACGTGTCTACTGAGTACAATTTGTACTCAGCCCTGCATGTATTTCTAAACGTGCAGGATAAGAATGAAGAAGACGTGGGTGCTATGTCATGCTTTTGTTGAACTCCATAGTAGCTGACTCTTGGGGGTTCTACGTGTCTTCATACACGTAGAATTTTATTACGCGATCCTGCATTTTCCGCTGCTAGACTTTTATGTAATAGATCCGAAACTAAACTCTAATTTCTGTTATGTAATGTAACGAGCGTGTGACTCTGACTTCCCGATTTACGGGATATGTCCTTACTTTATGTTATGAAGGGAATATTATCATCTTTCTCTTGTCATTTATTCCTTTCATTGGTCATGTTCCCGGCTTTACTAGAATTAGTAGAAAGCGGGCGTGACAACGCATTTGTCAATGCAAGAGCTAAATACGATAAGTGGATGCGTGCTAACAAGATGGCAAGGTGTTACATTATGGCTTCCATAAATAACGCCTTGCAGCATCAGCACGAGAGCATCAAGATATTTGTTGATATCATGTTTAGCCTGCATGAGATGTTCGGAAAAAGCAGTTTTGCCAAGCAAGTGGTCATACGCAATGTGATGAACATTTCTATGGCAGAGGGCTCGCCTGTCCGGGACCATGTCCTGAAGAGGATAGGCTATCAAAGCAAGATCGATACTCTAGGCTATCAGAGGTTTCATAGTGAGATGAGTTCTACGTGTTGATACTTAAGACGAGGTCTCAGAAATTAGTTCATTTCTTAATTTGTGACGATGACATTAGTATAAGCGGTTGATTATACGCTGCTTTGATTCATCTACGCTTGCGGGTTTTTCTTAACCCTAAACAATGATATCTTGGGCGGTAGTGATTGACTTAGCTAAAAGTGCTCGATTGTCAGTCGTGCTGAATTACGTCTCGTTTAACACGAGTTGATTAAATCCAAGTAATGCGTTCAGAAAGGTTTATTGCATAAGAAACTCGTATAGTTGGAATTTATTTTGTATGTAATAATTAAGGACTGAACCGGATCACTGACGAATAAATATATTAATTAATTGTAAGTTCTAAGCAAACTCAATTAATTAATGGATTTAAAAAATCTTAAACGCATAAAATAATTAATGACAAGAGAATTACATCCGTAATTCGTATGGATCAAGATGAGTTCAATATTTATCCTATAGTGGAGTTGATAAATATTTATAATGAAATTACACTTTATTGCATTTACATAGAGTAATTAATTGGATGCTAAATTAAATGAAATTAATTAATTTAATTTTAAGTTGGACTGAGCAATTAATTAAATTTAATTGAGCCCAAAGGTGACTTGGAAATTAATTTAATTAAATTATGGATTTAACCAAGCCCAAATTAATTTTAAATAATTCAAAATTTGTATTTGAATTATAGATGGAAACTGCAGGAGATTAAGGTGGGATATTATAGTTCTATTATTTTGGATCTTATCCATTCTCCTTAGAAGCCCTAACCTAGCCCATAATATCTATAAAAGGAGTACAAAGAAGGAGCCGATGTCTCTCTCCATCACCTAAAATCGGCGCCTCATAGAGAGAATTAATCTCTCTATTTTTGGAAAATTGAAGACTATACAACGCTCTAAATTTCGTTCTACTTTTCTCCTAAATTACTAGATAGATTCACTCACACGATATTCTAGTAAATATATTGGGAATAAGTTAGAAGTTTCCAAGGTCGGATCATGGGAGATCAAGAGAAGAATTCGAATGGTGTGGATTTTTGTTCGATAGCTAACGATCCAAACCGTTTCTCCATAAGCGGAGGAGTTGCATAGGAGAATGTATAAATTCAATTATTCCGCATTTATATTCTCCTATGTGGTATTAATGTATCAAGAATTAATTATTCGTATGATTAATTAAACTTGTGGATCCTGTGTATTTATGATCCCCTCATACGGGGTCGGTCAGTAATTAATTTGAGAGTTAAATTAACTTAATGTAATAATTAATTTAAGTCTATGTTTGACCAAGACAATTAATTAATTTAATTGGGTCAAAATGATTTGGAAAGTAATTAAATTAAATTATGATTTTGACTTGATCAAATTAATTTTGAATTTATTCAAATTCCAACTAATTTGAATAATAGATGGATTTGTTAGAGATAAAGTGAGATGAAGTTTATTATTAGTGCGTCTTATCCATTCACCTTTGAAGCCATAACCTAACCCAAAATATCTATAAATAGAGAGGAGACAGTGTTGATTTTCATATTTCTCATACCTAAGAAAATCGGCCAACTAGAGAGATATTTACTCTCTAATTTTCGAAAATATTAGGGTATTCCAAACCCTTATATTTCATTATTTTCTCTAGCAAAGGTTTCCAAGGTCGGATCGAAGAATAGGTTAGAAGTTTCCAAGGTCGGATCGAAGGAGATCAAATGTCACGACCCATATCCTACTAAGGATAGTAGAATCCGGGAAACCATGACTAAAGGAAGGATTTAAGAAGCGGGGATAGAATGGGGGAAGAGAATCAAGATGAATTGATCAACATTCACACAACTTAGATTAGAATCCATTGTTCGAAATCGACATAGGAAATACGTGGGTCACAAGCTCGTTACATAACCACAGACATTTAAGAAGTTGAAGTCTTAAGTCTATTACATAGAAATCTCAACTAACAGTGGAAATTATTCGGATCAAAGAAAGTCCTCTATGTATGAGGACACGTAGAACCCCCAAAAGTCAACTGCTAAGAGATCGACAAAAGCCTTCCGTAGCACCCCCTTCTCCTTCGCTTCTTAACGTTTAGAAATACATGCAAGGCTGAGTACAAAAGTACTCAGTAGACACGTGCCGAAATCGCACTCATACAATTATAACTGTCAAGCCATCATAAGTGAAGCATAGGGATTTTGCCTCTAAAACACCTATGTTCACCAAAATCATTTCTCGTGAAAATCCTATGTTCGACTGCAGTCTAAGTTCTTTGTAATCAACCATATCTGAAGTTCTATGTGCCGAGGAGGTGGCCACCTCACACGAACACTGGACCGTCCAACCCGCTAAGATGACTCAAGGTCCTTTGTGTAGACTAGCCCGAGCAAATTTCTAATCTACTGGGACCCGAATTCGATTATAATTAAATAGATAGGCATCATACGTAAATCAAAACATTTATGACAGGACAGTATTTTGAAAATAACATATTCTCTTCTGAAATCATGCACACATATTTTATAGAGTAAGAAAGCCTACTTGGATAGTCTCGACTGGTATTAGCCTTGTTCTCGACGTGCGGATCTGACCTCTCGTCGAAACCTTTAAATAAGTCTCAAGTGAGATACAATTTCCGAGTGTATCTAATTTTCTTTTAAGTGTAAGGAAATATTGTCCTAAATTATTCTGAGAATTATTCTCGATCTTTACTCGACTATTATTCGAGTATTGAGTTTATTTTCTAGAGACGTTGATTCCTCAAGTCAACTATGTTTCTTAGTTCTAATTTCATTCATTATACTCAAGTAATTAATAATTATTAGGCAAATAATAAAAAAATAAGGAGATTTCTAATTGAATATTTTGATTCTAAATCAAAATATTTAGGTAAATTCTTATAGGTTGGAATAACCTAATTAATACATCTTAAGTATGATTTATAATTAAATCAATTATAAGATTTAAAATCTAGCTATGTGATTATAAATTAATTATCTAAATTAATAATCTTATTCTTGAACTTAGTCCAACTAAATAAACTCTATCTAATAAAAATATTAATAGTCCACTTGATAATATATGTTAGCACATTCTTAATTAAATTCTAGCCCAATATATAAGCTAGCTTGACCATTCTTATTAAATCATTTAGCCCATAAGACACTTAATTGAATTAACTCATATGCTAAATTAAGTTAGCCCATCTTTGACTTATTTACATTGGCACATACTTGGCTCATTCAAAATTGATCATTGGCCCAGTACTTAATTAAAATTTTAGCCCAATTAAACACTCTCATTCGGCCCAATTCGATTTTTTAAGTTCTTAGCCAATCTACAAATTTTAACTTGGCCCATAACTATTTTATTTCGGCCCACTCATTTAATTAATCCAGCCCGGTTATTTTTATTTTCATTGGCCCAACTATTATTTCCAACCCAGCCCATAAATAACATAATTATATTCATCTTAATTAATCCTATTTAATTAGTACTAATCATAACCCTATTCCTCCCACATCTCAGCCACACTTCATCATTCATTTCTTCTTTTTTTCTAGAACCATCTGCCTCGTTTCTTCTCTCTCTCCCTCTCGCCCTCTTCCCTTCTCTTCATCTCTCTGTTTCTCTCGTCGTGTCTCTTTCTTCACCGCGGAAGGCAGCTGCGGAGGAGCCGTAGTTGGGCAGTTACAGCGCGGTCGTGAAGCAGCCGCCGCCGGGCTACCTTGCTCGTCCGATGCTTCTCTACGACGATTCCTTCCTCGGCTGAACTCGGGCAGAGGCACCCCTCCCCCGGAGTATCTCACCGTCGCCGTGCTCCAAAATCAGGTAACTCCTCCTATCTCTCTGCTCTCTGCTTATTTGTTTGCAAAGTTTTATTCTTAATACTATGCATGCATTCATTTCTAAGGAACTTGATTAACTCAAGCTTTAGTTAGAAGGCTAGATGTTATTTTTTTTTTAAATTGGGAGAAGTTTCCTTCTAAGATTTGGTTCTTATAGTTGAAGATTGGTTTCGGGGTGATTTCGGGGAGATTCGAGGTTGTTCAAAGTTGTTCGGGTTGTTTGAGGTCCGTTCGAAGCTTGTGCGGGGCTGTTCGGGGTGCTTCGGGCTTGGTTCAGAGCTGCACGGTACTGTCCGAGACTGTTCGGAGAGATTCGAGGCTGTTCGGGATGCTTCAGGCTTGGTCGAAGCTATCCGAGGTCTGCCGTGGCTATCCAGAGTCTGTCGGAGCCTGTTCGAGGCCGTTCGAGGCTGATTGAGTGTCACGTCCCCATTTCACTTCTCTAAGTAAAATCGAGGAAAACGTGACTAAAAGGGAAATACGGATAATGAAACGAAACGAAAGCGTTGATATATGGATGAAACGTGAAACATACAACAAGAGGAAGATTTCGATAGAGTTGTGTGTTACTAAAACCCAAATTCATCAACGAAATCTTAAAGTTCGAAGTCAACAGGGGTTATAACAACATCAAGAAACACGAAAAACGTGTACAAGTCTGAAATACATGGTTCGACACGAATAAGATAACAGTTAAGTTCTTAAAGCTTAAATAAGTCTGGCAGCGGAAACTGGATCAATATCTGGATTTACATGTATGACGACACATAAATCACCGAGAGTAAAACAACAAGAGTTTGACAAAAACCACCTCTGAGCCTTCCACTTCGTCATCACGACTTAACCTGCACATTTATAAATATATGCAGGGCTGAGTACGAAAGTACTCAGTAAACACGTGCCGAAATCACATTCGTACTGATATATTTGCAAATGCCATAACACAGTGCAACATAGGGATTTTGTCACTAAAGAACCTATGTTCACTAAAATTCTTGTGAGATCTTAAAAGTTCGACTGCGCAGTCTAAGTTCTGGGGTAATCATACATATCTGTAATTCTGTGTGTCGGGAAAGTGGCCACTTTCCGCGAACACTGAACCGGCCAACCCGCTAAGATGACTCACAGTTCTGGTGTACACTGGCCTTAAAAGATATAATCTTTAAAGGCCCGAAATCGATTAATTGCTCAACAGATACGCATCATACCAAAATATAAATATTTTCGACAATGCAATACTTCATAACATTTAAATTCTAAAGCATTTCTAAAACGAAAATCATACTTTGGTACAACGCATGCGATTTTATTTGCAAAAGAAAGCCTACCTGAACTGCTTCTTTGTCTAACGATAATCTGATGCAGATCGCTTGAAATTTCCTTTCGCTGAACCTTAATCGTAATTAAGAGGAAAATACTCATCGTGAGTATATAATTTATTTCATCTAAATCTGAAATAATATTCTATTATTCTATAAAGGATTCTAATCTTTCCACTCGACTAAGATTCGAGTAATTAAAGATTTTTATAACCAAAAAAAAATAACTACTACTAATATAAATTAATAAGTCTAAACTATTGGATTAACCCTAAATATTTGTATCCAATTCTTTTAATTTCTAATCAAAGATTAATTTTAATAAATCAATATTTTGGGATAACTTAGTCCATTTTTAATACACAATTTGGGCCCACTATTCATAACTAAGAGGTCCATAATATCATCATAATTTAGCCCAATAGGATTTAATTGTTGGCCCATTCCTTTAATTAAAACAAGGCCCATCTGATTAACATCAAGGCCCAATCATTTTATCAATCTAGCTTTGAATTCTTCCTCCATGAGGAGTTCGCCGCCGTTCACCATAGAAAATAGCAGTGGCGTCGCCTTCTATCCGGGTACACCCCCCTCTTTCCTTTTTAAATTTTTGTTTCCATATGTTCTTATTTCTGATTCTCGGTCTGCATGTTAGATCTTAATTATGTTCCCTAAAATTTTACATCCCTTCTAAATCTCTCTGTTCTTCGACTCTCAGCCGGGTAATAAATCGGTGAGGAGCTCGTCGGAGCTCTCTAGCCTGCAGTCATTGGTCTCTCCCAGGTTATTTTCTACCTTCTTCTAATTTCTTTTATTTTGATTCAAATCTTTATTAACTTTTGCTTCCGATTTTAAATCTATTTCAATATTCCTTACTGCATGTTCAATTCTTCTTCTAAACGTTATTTTTAGAAATATTTACAAGGTTCTGTTTCGAATTTGGGTTCCAACATCTGAATCTCTGTATCTTCTACTTCACTTTAGTTGGTCAAACATAGTTTCATTCTGCTTCTGGGCCTGGCTTCTTTCTTTACTCACGGGTTTGGGAAAAAAAATGGGATAAGTTTCAGTTTAGTTAGGATTTTCAAGTTCTGATTTGATTTAAAGGTTTAATTGAGTCCTGACCCTGGTTTCGTTCTTATTCTTGGCTGAGGGCACATTGGTGGTTGGTCTTAGCCTGGATTGTTCATTAAAAGAGGTTTCTGGAGATGGATTTCCATGAGAGGTAGCCCCTATTTTAATTTCTGTATTTTAAAATTTTGAGTTGGTGTTTCTGTTCTAGAAGAATAAGCATAACGTGAAGTTCTGGAGATTGAAAATATTACAACATAATCCCAATTCTAAAATCAGAATCTATGCATATAAGTGTTTATATGCTTGTTCCTAAAGCTGCATGTATATAAGTATATCAATGCCTAAGTGTGCTGTTCTATCATTATTCCTTATGGATCTATCATTGAAATAACAGAGTCATGCACACTAAGATTAAGGTCTAAAACTTCCATTACTGAACACTTAACATTTAAATAATATCTATTAGGTATTCTGCTTCTAATGGACAGTATGCTGACTTTTAAGAACAGTTTAAGGCCTCTAAGTTTAAATCTTAGTTTTCCCCAGTGTTTTTTTTTAACAAAAAAAAAAAACAGGCTATGCATAAATCTATTTTTCATTCACACAATTAGATATAAGTAAGAGAGCTTACTCTTACTCTAGGATTCGGCTATGAAACCTCCAAGTTATCTTCTGAGAAGAGAAAGGAGAATACACTGATTAAAGCTAATGCTAAAACTTGCAAAATCTAAATGCTTAACACCCTTTTAAACTCTTCACCTATTTCTATAAAAAGGGCAAAACTGAAGCTTAAGGTCTATTTTACCTTACTATTTCTGCAATTTCTGAATGGAAAATACTCCTTAGTGGATAGGATTCTGAATGGAAAACTTCTTGATGGAAAGAAGTTGCTGAATGGAAATGTCTTGGTGACTTCTTGGGGTGGGCAGGAGCTTCTTCGTGAGGCTTTAGTGTTTGTGAGGACAGTGTACTTTGAGAATAGAGAGAAGGGTTTCTATTAAGAGTCTCTAAGTGTATAAGTAGGAAAGACTGCTATTACATTTCCTTTGTAACCCCTACATTACTCACTCTAGTCATCTAAAGCATAGACTAAAACTCGAGTGGTTGCTTTGATTTTGTGTTCTGAACTGTTGACTTTTGTGCTGTATCTTAATGTGTTATTATCTTCTATGGTGCAGAGATGAATTTTGTGGAGAGTAGGAAGAGTGCAATGTGATCTTTCTCAACCTGCAGCCGGCTGCTTCCAGTGCCTTTGCCTTCAATTTGTCTGCCTTCCTTACTCTATTCAGTAGATGATGTAACAGAGTTGTGACCCTTCTGTGGTGCATTACAGTTGTTTTCTCCATAACTTCTTATGAAACAAATCTGCTCGGCAGATTTGGTTGTTATTCCTTTTACTTTACTTAATAGCTCTATAGCTATGTCTTTACTATGTTATCTTTCTAATGCACGATAGTTCAGATTTAGGACAAACATCTCTAAGCTCTAATTATATAATATACATGCAGATGTTTAATGAAAGTAAATTGCATTTCATAATATCTATCTTGGTTCATTATTGCAATTTAATATATTCTATATAATACCATTTGTTATATGCTATTCTCAATTCATAAAACTAGATACAGATTATCCTTTTCGAACCATTAATACACAAATCTTGTAAATATACTACTTCACTATTAATGATTTAATCAATAATTAATAATAATACAACCCATAATCCTTTTCACACATCCTTTATTTAATAAGGTTAAACATATACCCTTCTATAGTATATAACTACACCACTAAATTGTTAAAGCCTCTTCTAAGTAATTTAATTATTTCATCGAACTTGAACTATCGATTGCGCACCGAAATAATTTATTTGTACGTCCTTTCAAATAATCACGTCATCTACTAGTTCACAATAAAACTATCATACACAATGACTATAATGTGCACGAAAGAAAATATAGCTACTAATATCAAACATCTAATCGATAATTTCGATATATAAAATGAAATTTTACTATCGCGATTTCTGATACATGATAATTGTAGAGAAAATTTTACGGGTCATTACATTGATGCTATACGGAGCTGTTTGGGGTTGTTCGGAAGGGGCTCACGGCTAGAGCAGTCCGTTGGGACAGCAGTCGTGCACTGCCGTGGCTCCTTCCCCACGAGAAGTCCTTATATTCTAGGTAAGTCTATTGGATTTGCTCTATTCTTATGCAGCTGGTGTTTATGTATTATATCTTGATTGCAACATGTTATGTGTTATGTTTTTTTTTTATTATGTTTTCCGTGATTATTAAGAAATGTTTCTACCATAGCATAATATCAGGGCATAATATCATGATCTCTGACTATATAATACTACTGAGCTTGTTCTAAAATTTGTAAGGAAACATCTATGTTCCTGATATGAATAAGTTTTGTTTTACTAAGTTCAGTTAAGAACATCCCAATTTCAGTATTTGTGTATAAGAAAAGAGGTCTATAGGGGTTTTGAATTACTAGCTAAACGATAGAAGCATGAACATTAAAAGATGTAGATTTGAGATTTATATACCTCAAGGGCTGCTACTTCTTCGGATTGAAATAACTTGAGTACTTCTTATTGGAAGAGATGGCATAGAGTTTCTTCTAGTATGATTTTTCGAAAGTTTTCTTCTACTAAATGTATATATATATATATAGTGGTAGAGAAGGTCTAATGTGTGTGTACGAAAAATCCTTCCATTTGATAATACTAATATGCTTATTTCTTTTATTCAAACATTATCTCATATCCCTTATTTGTAGCTCTAATAGCTCTGATCTTTGGTGTGCTACAACAGAGGCAGAATGATGGATTCAAAGATTTGGGGAAGAACTAAATCTTAGCTTTTGCACCACTGATGCGGCTATAGTTAGAAAGGGAATAGGCTGTGGCAGTAGCCTTCATTTCCCTTAGATTGGTTGCCGACTTTCTTCCTCTTTTTTGCTATATTAGCACGAAAGGTTGCAAGTCAAAGGCTGCAATTAGCATGTTATTTTTCTTTCTTTCATATGTATATTTTATTTACAGCCAATAAGATTGTGATGTTGTTATCTTGTAAAGATTTGTTTGGATTTCCAACCATGATATCGTGTAAGGCTATAAGAGCTATCATCTCATTCCTTAGGACATGTATTATTCATATAATTATTTTAGTTGTAGGTATTTTTATTTTATTTGGTAACTTGTGAAAATTTGCTGACAATGTTATAATTGACAGATTTTCATTCCCTATGTCTTCCATACCATCGATGCTGACAACTTTTAGGATAGAGTTTTAATAGTAATTGCTTTACTCAATTCTTTAATTTATTTCATAACTGAATCTTCCACAAGCATATAGTATATAAATAGTATTATCTAAATTTCAACTCTTATTATATTTTGAAGATTTTATCTCATACTAAATAATAAATAAGGATTTTATCTCAAACTAAATATCATTTATAATGAGATCTAAATCGTAACTAGTTCAATTTAGGCAAAATAGGAATTACCATTATCCATTTGCTAATTGATATTCTATTTGTAGGTGAAATTTAATTAACCCGAAATTTTATTACGAGAAAATTCTAACAGAGAGAGCGGGGCATTACATCAAAGGAGTTCGAAGAGATCGAGAGAGATCCATTGGATTTGATTGTTGTTCGTTGCTGATGATCCAAATCGTCTCTCCGCAAGCGAAGGACTAACAAATGAGATAGGTAATTCAGCATTAATTCTCCTATGTGGTATTATGTGTTATGAATTAAATTATTTATGTGACAATTTAAATCTTTGGATCCTGCAGATTTGAGAGCCCTTCATATGATTATATTAGGTATATATATGTTTTTGTACATCTTTGCATATATTAACCGTGTGGTTTCACAGTGATATAACTTTTTTGTGTTGATACTAAGCACGAGGTATCGAAAATTAATTATTTCTTAATTTGTGACGATAACAATAGTATACGCGGCTAATGATGCACTGCTTTGATTCATTTGTACTTGAGGGTTTAGCGAGATGTACTCGACTGTTATTGCATGTGTACTCGACTGTTATTGCATGAAATTGAATCTTGGCAAAGTTCGAGTTGATTATATCCCCGTGAGGCGTTCAAAAGGGTTTATTATATAAGAAACCCGACCTTTTACAATTTATTCCATATATAATAATACAAGTCTAAACTGGATCATTTATGAATAAATATATTAATTAATTTAAGTTATCAACTAGCTTAATTATTTAATGGATTAAGATTCTTAAACGCTGGAAATAATTTATGACGAAAGAAGGTTACATCAATAATCCTATAATGAATTCGATAAATATTAATTATAATATATCATATTATATTTCATAGGTTAATTAATGATAGTCAAATTGACTGAGTCATTATTATTAATGATAGTCAAAATTGATTGTGCCATTAATTAAATGGATTATTGGAAATATGATTAGACCTGATCTTATATTGAAAGGTCCACGCTCATATATATATATATATATATATATATATATATATATATATATATCAACCACCATAGTGTTCTAAATATGTGATATTTTTAAAAAAAGGCAAATTTATGCACTGCAATTTTCGGTTCCTTCCCTTTTAATAAATCCTGATGGATTATCGCTCACAAGATAGTCAGATTGTAGGTAAGGGCCATAGGTTAGAAGTCTCGGAGGTCGGATACAGTAGGATTTCTCGAAGCGGATTGTTGTTTGTCTCTCCTCAAGCGGTGATCGTGCATTAGGAGAAGGTATATTTGCTCGTAGAAGTGTATGTATTTTATTTATTTGTTAGACATGTGGATTCTATGTGTTAGGAACTTTTTTGATTATTGCAAAAATTATTATCTATGTGTTTTGATGATCCGAAACAATGATGTGAGAGATGCGATCATATTGTGAGTATGATTTTGATGTATATTGATGCTTTGATTTTAATATTTTATTGTGTCTATATTAGTTAGACTTTATAGAATGACTAAGTGTAAGGACAAGTCGATGAAAGACATATCGTGTCCACATGAGTCATCTGTGTTATTAGTTGCAAGTCGGCTACCTTGTAATGAAAGGTTAATAATATAATAACGTGATCAATAGAGTTTGACCTTATTTAGTCTAAGTGTTAGAAGTTAGATCACCTTGTAAGCCTAGGTCAAGTAGACGACATGTGTTTTATGATCAACCTTATTGTTTGTAGCGGGTTCATTCAAAGTATAAGAATTAGATTGATGTAACAAGTTGTTCGTAGGACTAACCTGGTCTTTCTAGACTTCATTTTTAGAACACCATATTCTCATAACAGCAGGCCAAGATCAGACAAGCTCACTGCTTAGATGCAGGCCACTGAAGCAGGCCACTGGAGAAGACCACTAGAACCAGGCCAATAGAGCAGGTCAGCAGACCAAGCCAGCATACTTATCACATCAGGCCAGCTGCACAAGAAGCAACTCGGTGGAGTCAACCTTGTATCAAACAGGTTGATATCGACCTAACCTGGATTTCAAAGGTCAACATTATTGATCAACAAATCAAGTGGAAATAGCTCAAGATATTTTGGAGTCGACCTGGCCTCATGCAGGTTGACATATCAACCTAACATTATGAGGTCCATTGAGCTGCTTAACACTTACTTGGAGGAAGCTATAATATACCTAAATGGATAAGCTAACATTTCTTATATCATGTCATCATACCACGTAGGACTAACTTCAACGGCTAGAAGTATAGTCAGCATCAACGACTGTATTGAGCATTTAATGTTATCATTAAAGGAGCAACAGTTAGGCGGTGCAAGCGAATATGACAAGAACTACACAATTAATGCTTAGACATTAAATGTTGCAATGGCTATTTTTCAAATATTTCGTCTAATACTTCTATTCATTCTTTAGAAAAGTATTTATCGAATTACCAAAAAAGAGCTAAAACACTGCAAAATTCTCTCCAGATTTCCAGAGTTTATTCAACACTAGTTAGATAAAATATACATTCTTCAGTGTTTTAAATTAGAGACATGTCATCATATTTTTGAAGATAAACCCACTATAACATAGATTAGATTTGAGCATTCAAAGTCCATAGTTATAGTTTCCTCCATAACCAAAAAGTTTCGAGGAAAATGATTGTAAACTTGAACCAAATCTCGTACTCAGCGAGTTTAAATAAGAGAGTTGTAAACTCATTCTCAGTGAGTATAAATAAGAAAGTTGGAGCTCGTAATCAACGAGGGTAAATATTCGAGGGATCCAAGGTTAAGGGATTTATCGATCTAGCTTTGATCGGTTGTGTACGTAGGGGGTCTCCCGAACCACATTAAATATTGTATGTTCTTTTATGTTTTGCATTGAATTGCTTGATTCTTTGTTTATCACATCACCAGCGAATTGATCATATTCAGTTAACTTTGCATCTTGAATCAACCTCTTAGAGAATATTTAGTATAAACAAAATATTTCTAAGTATAAGCGTAGCCAACAAACTCACAGCTTCCGCACATGACCTAAACTTAGACAAGTGACCTGGTAAGCTCCAATAGCTACCAGTCAACCTGCTCTCTGATCAGGTCACTCACGCTCTCCGTTAAGAACATATTTGAGCATTTTACTCTCACTCTCTCTCTCTCCCTCTGTATCAGACGAGGTGACCTGCTATTCCTAGCGAGCTGACCTTACGTGAGAACATATTTGAGCATTTTACTCTCTCTCTCTCTCTCTCTGTGTATCAAATGAGATGATTTGTTATTCCTAGCGAGCTGACCTAGTGTAGTCAGCGAGTTAAACTCTCAATCTGTTGTTCAAGCAGCCTACTCTCCTGGGACTCAACACTGCAGAATCGTGAGCCCCTCGTCCGCGTTCCATGAAAAAAAAATATTGATAAACATGAAAATCCTTTTTTGAATGTAATTAAAAAGAACTTCACGTCAGAAAACAACATTCGAAAAATCACCATCATCGTCGCCCATCGTCGTGCCACCATCGCACTGCCGTCTTCACTGCCTAGGGAACGAAGTGCGCCACTACACCTTTGCGGGCTTGGGATGGGCGGCGATGCAGTGTTGCCTCGTTTTGCGCATGCACCTCCATGCAATGTGTCGTGCACATGAGTAACGACCTACGGCTGGCTCGGGGCGCCCAGGCGTCTGCACCAAGGGACACCTCACGCTGCACCTTTCATATGTCGCACCATGTCGTGTGTTGGCTCTAACTTCGACGCTTTGCAAATAGGGTTTTGACACTCTTGCACCGCGCCACTCGTGCCTTGTCACCTTAATTATTGCAAAAATGCAAAAGGGTGTTAATACAATGTGTCTGAGAGATATTAATGCACATGTAGTACAATGAGGAACATGTAGTACGATGAAGATTTATGTTTGGAAAAGATGGATGCTAGAAAACCTTTTGTATATATGTTTGTGTGTGTGTTTTGGATCATATAAGAAAGAATACTTATGTGAAAAAATGAGAAAAGATCTTAATCATCCATTTTAATAAATTAATGGTTGAAATATTCTCTACGAATTAACTTGCATTTAAAATTTAACTTCCACATTTCTAAAATAGTGGAAAATATTTAGTTTAATTTAATCAGTTACAACCATTCATTTTAAATATATTGATAGTCTAGATTCATTCTCATTTCTCGTACATGATTTCTTTCTCATATAAACATAACTATATATATACATGTGTGGTAGAAGATGATTAGATCACTTATGAACTGTGGGGGAGTAGCCGATATGGAGTAATATCAACTTTATTCACGTGATGAGCAAAGGCGTGCAAAGGGGGACCACATGGCAGACAAAAGAGCTTATGTGGAAGGTTGAGACTGGTTAATAGAGGAGTGTCACCTCTATTGACGTTTGGCACTTCGGCTCATGGTTAGGCTCTAGTTGTCACATCCGAAAGCTTTATAAGTGATTCGGGTCTGATTATTAGACATCTAAGATTATCAACTCAAATAAAGACTCTGTCAGAGTACGCGAGACATGATTTTTGACGTAACTCACACAATGTTAAATCCGTACCTAACACATTCACATAATAACTTATTGGCATGCGAATATTCTCTAACATCGTAGGAGGACCACAATAACGTGGCTCATTCTCATTGGTGAGGGCCCTGACACAGTGACACTCACATGAGGTATTTGTTACCCATCAAATTACTCATTTATCCTTGGGAAATCATGTACATTACCTTGATATCTCTCATTTTTCAAGACTATAAATACATCATTCGTCCAGTAAATATAAAGCAACACAAAATCATTCTAAACTCATTATTTCATGAAATTACACTCACACATGCACTACTTCTCTCGAGTCTATTTTGTTTTGATTTGAGCATCGTGAGTCTTTTCCACAAAAAACTCTTTTTTTCGGACTTATTTTGCACGATGCATGGGTAGCAACCAGTCACGAGAAGATCCAAAACAATCAATCACACGAATATCAAGATATGAACTCCATCAAATGTAGAGTATTGGTACGCTTTTTATTATTTATTTGTGTTAGTATATCCTAAAAGCAAAGACAGAAAAATTCTATTAAGTATTCATAAGATCGACTATGGAATTCTACGGGCCTTGTGCCAATTTTTTGGCAAATTCATGACCCACCGTCTGCCACCGACAACATTGACATTATGGATATTGTGAATGTTGTTATAATATAGGTTGATTCCTTCATTGATTGAACAAAGTAACTGAAGAAAGAATACAATAGAACAAAAAAGAAAATTGCAGAAGAACAGAGAAAAGAATCTGAAACAAACGGAGTAGATAAAATGAAACGGTTGGGTTGAAAACCCTATAAATATATTCTCATATATATATAGTATTTCAACTTTACAAAGAGATACATCTAATTAATAAATACACTTATATTCTAAAGTAATGTCCACATATGAAATATTATTTATAACACTACCCCTTGGACATTACTATGTGATGTACATACCTCGCTGAAAAACCATATGGGATAAAAACAGTCGAGGAAAAGAGTATATGTCATACACACACATAATACATTATTTGTTGCCTCATTAAAAACCTTCATCAAGAAAACCCAATGGGAAAAACTTGATAAGGAAAAAATAGTACAACATGATGTAGCCTTCGAGGCGTAAAGTAGACATTCGGGTCTAACTTTTAAACTTGTTTCGGAATATTCGCTCCCCCTGAAGAGTATAATCTTCCAAATATACACATTCAATTATCACGAATATATTCCTATATAGAAAATGAAGTGTTGACATATAATATATATATGTGTGTATTGCACAAGTTGCCTCATTAAAAATATTAACTAAGAAAACTTCGTGGGAAAAACTCAGTAAGGGAAAAAGAGTACAACCAATGGTCTTCAGGACATAATCTTCGGGATTATTTATATGGTCTTCATGACCTAATCTTCAAGATTATGAATAAATTATCGCTCCCCTTCAATTGAACAATTTAAACATAAGATTTTCAATATTTTCAGTATATTTTTAAATATAATTGTGGGGAGAAAATTGAGTAGACACATATGTTGTTGCTCTACTGGAGCTCATTTGTGAAACACATTATATTATTCCTTATAGGAAAATAGTGGGGATATGTTTCATAATGTTATACCAGTCCAAGATCAAACTATACGAGGATCAAATAATTAATCATCATCCGAGTAGCACACCAATGTCAATCTTAATTTTTGTAACAATATAGACACATATCTTGTGTATCTTGAAAATAATCAATTATACTCTCAATATATCATTTAAATATCTCCTTCAAGGAGTAAATAATATATTTTGCTAGAAAATCATTTTTTCTTGAATCAGGCTTGATATATTAATTAGTGTTCTAGCACTTCAAACAATGAACTTTTGGTCCAACATTATTTGGTTATCTTCTTTTGGTGTGATTGAGACCCTTCACTTCAAGTGACAAGATAATCATTGGGGCAAAGTGGATGTAATTTATCGAAAGTATGTTCTCTATAAAACCTTTCGGAGCTGCCTTCTGCCGCTCCGGGGCTGCCTACTTCGGTGAAAGGTAATTAAATTATAATAATGTACTTATTTAATTACTTAGGTTAATTATATGTAATTTAGGTAATTAAATATAATTGGTTAGACGTAATAAATTGTTTAGGTCAAGTTTGTTTAAGATTATTAATTATCTTAATTTAGATTAATAATTGTTGTGTATATATATATATATATATTATGACATTGGGATAGATATAATTAATTTCTTAAGGATCTTCTCCCTTTGTGATAGATTTTGATTACGTCTTAAGGATCTTCTCCCAATATGAGTAATTGTTCTACGAACCTCGTTGTATTTTGATATATATGTTGTGATAATTTGATGAGATGCACGAGTTGTTGTTATGTTTTGATGATATATATATATATATATGACATGCATGTTGGGATAGTTTGATGACCTTAGCTGACTTGGTTAGATTAGACACAATTAGTTAAATAGTTTAAATAATTGCATATAAAAATCTTGATTCTAACATGTAACCCTAATTAATGACTCAAATGATCGTGATCTCCAAATGCGTAGCATCAAACAATCTAAGCATCAACATGTAATTCATAAATGCAAATCAATGATGTACAAAACATTTTAAACGTAAGGATATTCCCTCTCTCTATTAAAGTCCAAATAATTTACCAATACATTCTCGCCCTTTATTCAACTCCAAATAATTCAATTTCTATACTCAACTCCAAATGATTCAACTTCTCTATTTAACTCCAAATGATTCAACTTCTCTATTCCACTTACATAAAGCAATCTCTTTTCATTATCACAGAAACTATTTCCTTATGTCCTTATTATATGTGTAATTTAATTAATACAAAACTAATAGTCTTGCCCTCTCTGTAACTAATTTAACTTTGTTTCCGTATTTCAATACTACTTATTAATAATCAGGGTTATAAAAATGAGTCGAGATTGGATGTATCTGCGTTTACTTCCGAATGGGGGATTTAATTCACACTTCCTTGCTGGGCTTGAGGAGTTCTTAAGATTTGCAAATAGTCAGCCTCTGTTAATGGATAGAGAAAAAATTTAGTGTCCGTGTATGAAGTGTAAGAATATATACTTTAATGGTGAAAATGAAATACCTTCATATGCTCAAGAAACACGTGTCGACGTAGATGTAGAACCCGAAGAAGAATACGGGGCATACCACGTGATGGTTCATGATCTCGGGGGTCCCAATTTTAACAACCCAGACATAGAGGAAGATCCAAACGCTATAGCAAAGTTGTTGTACGAGTTGTTGGACGCTACTGATCAAGAGTTATACCCTGGGTGTAAGAACCACACTCATTTGTCTTTTGTAGCTCGTCTGATGACTTTGAAGGCCCGTTCTGGGATGCCACAAAAGTATTTCAACGAGATGTGTGTGTGTTATTAAATAAAGCATTCCCAGATCACCACAAATTGCCCATGAATTACTACAGCACACAGAAATTGCTACGGGCAATGGGTTTACCTATAGAAAAGATAGATTAGTGTAGGAATCATTGCATGATCTATTGGGAGGAGGATTCCCATCTTGTGGATTGCAAATTTTGCAATGAAAGCCGATACAAAGATAGGAGTCAGGGACGTAAACAAGTGTCCTTTAAGAAGATGTACTACTTCCCTTTAACACCTCGTTTACAAAGGTTGTATGCATCTAAAGCTACAGCCGGCAACATGATCTGGCATTCAACCTCAACTGATGATGGTGTTATGCGCCATCCTGCAGATTCTCCGGCGTGAAAGCACTTTAATGTGACTTACCCGGGTTTTGCAGCGGAGCCACGGAATATACGATTAGGACTGTCAACAGATGTTTTCAACCATACGGTCAATCGGGACAACAGTACTCATCCTGGCCTGTTATCCTTACTCCTTATAACTTACCTCTGTGGTTGTGCATGAAAGAACAGCACATGTTTCTCACAGTGCTTGTTCCTGGTCCAAGAAATCCAAAAGATAAGATAGATGTGTACCTACAGCCACTTATATCTGAACTCAATCAATTGTGGACAGTAGGTGCCCATACTTATGACGTTTCAAGAAAACAAAACTTCCAGATGCACGCAGCATTGATGTGGACCATTAATAATTTTCCAGCGTACTCAATGTTGTCTGGTTGGAGTACAGCTGGAAGATTAGCTTGTCCTCGATGCATGGAACAAACAGAAGCATTCTCTTTAACACAAAGCCGCAAGCAGTCATGGTTTGATACACATTGCAAGTTCCTACCTTACGATCACCAGTTCAGGAGGAATAGGAGGGCCTTTAGAAAGAATAAGATTATTACAGATGATCCTCCGGAGAGGAGATCAGGGGAAGAGATACTTTATCAGATTGAAGATTTGGGACTAGTAAAGGTAACCGAAGATTATGATGATAATAACAAGCGCATCTTAAGACAAGTTACCACTGGATGGCGGAAAAAGAGCATCTTTTGGGACCTTCCGTATTGGAGTACTCTGCTCATTCGACACAATTTAGATGTTATGCATATTGAAAAGAATGTGTTTGACAACATTTTCAATACTGTTATAAATGTTGAAGGCAAGACAAAAAACACGGAAAAGTCTAGGGAGGAAATCAACCTCTATTGTCATAGACCAGAGCTAATGTGTGACCAGTATACAAATAAATATCCTAAGGCATGCTATACACTTGACAAAAAGGAGAGAAAAGTCTTGTGTGAGTGGATGAAAGGCCTTAAGTTTCCTGACGGTTACGTCTCAAATATGGGTAGATGTGTAGACATGAGTAAACTTAAGATGTTTGGGATGAAGAGCCACGACTGTCACGTTGTCATGCAGCGCATACTACCCATTGCATTTCGAGAACTACTCCCACAAGCTGTTTGGAAGTCCATAACTGAGTTGTGTCTATTCTTTCGTGATTTGACATCACGAAATATAAAGAGTGGGGACATGGAGACACTTAACAGTAACATCGCATTGATTTTGTGTAAGCTTGAACGCATATTTCCACCAAGCTTCTTCGACTCAATGGAACATTTGCCTATCCATCTAGCTGACGAGACAAGAGATGGAGGACCAGTCCAATATCGATGGATGTACCCATTTGAGAGGTACTTCAAACTGAATCAATTGTGTTTAATGATTTCTAAATGATTCACTATTGTTTGATGCTTTCTAAATGAATCATTTCAATACAGATATTTAAGAAAACTGAAAAATAATGTCAAGAACAAAGCAACCGTTGAGGGATCGATATATAATGCATACTTAGTGGAGGAAGCCACTGCTTTCTGTTCCTATTATTTTGAGTATCATGTCAGTACGATACATAGAGAGGTGCCTCGCAACTACGTTGGAGGATGTTCTACTAGTGGGGTAGAAGATCAATCAGACTTGCCTTCTATATTCAAACTTGCTGGAACTTGTTTTGGAAAGACAACCAAAAGATCGTTGGATCCAAGGGAATACAGAGCTGCTCATCTATATGTACTCCATAATTGCATGGAGATCGATCCATATATCAAGTAATCTTTTACAAATCAAATAATACTATTTAATGCAATGTGTAGTTTTTTATCAACTAATATGTACTTTTGTATGAAGGGAACACGAATCACAACTCAGACACTCAAATCCATGGATAACTGACATGGACATTGACAAGAAAATGTCAACAGAATTTCCTGAATGATTTTGTTCCTATGTGAGTCAAATTTTCACTAAACAACTTGAATTTATATAATTAAGTAATATATAGGGACATACATAAGTATAAATTTGTGTGTGATGTAGGTACAAAATTATGTAATTGATCTTGTTATGTGGGACATTGCACGTGGACCTTCACCAATGATTACATCATATCATGGTTATTTGGTGAATGGTTACAAATTTCACACAATATCACATGGAACTCACAAAGCAACTATGAGTAGTGGTGTGTGCATAAAAGCTGGTAACTATGGGGACTCGAGTGAGACAAATTTTTATGGACAATTAGTCGAAGTGTGCGAGCTTACATTCCCAGGATTATACAATAAAAAGGTCGTTATGTTCAAGTGCGACTTGTTTGACACCTCTCCGGTTGGTACAAAGGTTGATACTCAGTTCAAATTAGTGTCTGTAAATCATACACGCAGACTTAGAAAATATGAACCATTTGTATTAGTCATTCAAGCTACACAAGTGTATTACTGTTCATATCCGAGTATGAACCAACAGTGTAGAGACTGGTGGGAAGCTTGTTCTATAAAGGCAAGGACCACTATCGATGAGTCTCGAGCGGATGTGTCTACGTTGGAGTCACCGTTTCAGGAGGATGATGACGCTAATGTGGTTACTGTAGATGTAGATGATACTACATCAGTTCACCGAGACGGTGAACATGTAGAAATTGAAGATGATGATGACCAACAAGACTCTAATAATGTCCTCAAAATAGAAGAAGAAGATGACGAGGATGATGAATATGAAGAGGATGAAGCTTCAGATGACGAAGAAGAAGATGAAGATGACGAAGATGACTATGTAGATGAGAATGGGGAAAATGAAAATGAGAATGATGAAGAGGACGAAGATTAACACGTTGTGTAGAAAACTTAACACATTCAAATTTTACCTTATTAATTATACATGCAACTTGTTATATGTTCAATATAAAACTTCTGCGTATACATCATTTGCCTATCATGAATCTTATTTATTTATTTATTTTCAACATAATAGATGTCTTCGAGTCGGCGAGGTTCTCCACGAGATGATGTGGGTACTCCTCGTGGTAGGGGTTGACGACGATCTCCTATATCCATTGGTAGGGGTAATTCCCCGGGCTCATCGTCTGGATATGAGTCTGGGACCGGTCTGAGCCACCATATTGGTGGCATACACATCGGCGGTCCGTCTTCTGGCTCTGACATTGATGGTCAGGGAGAGCATAGACTCACAGGTGACTTTGTTCTCTCTGTGAGTGAGTTGTGATACGTAAATGCAATCACATCTTCAATTTTGACAATTATTTAATTAGTTATTCAAAAATCTAACATAAATCAATCTAAAATTACTTATGTAGGGGATTTTACCCGCATGCCGACCCGGCCGATTACATTTGGAAACTATTTAAGATAGTTCCCAACTCGACTGGATACAATTGGAAGCTCACGCCTGAGGACGTGAGGTAGCGATATTGGGTGGAGTTTAAGGTTCGAAAATTTACTAAAACTTTCAAATTCATTCTTAATTATAACTTATAACTACAATATCTAACATACGTTTTCAATGTTAGAAAAAGTTTACTTGGGAACCGGCAATCGATGCCAATATTTGGGAGCTATGGTATGATAAGATTCGGGAGAGATATAAGGATTATATTTGTAGAATTAAGAGGAGGCATGATCCTCCACCAAGAGGTAGAAAGTCGGGATGGTGGAGTGATGAAGTCTGGGCGGGTTGGCACGCTTACTGGTCCCGGGATGATGTTGTTGCCAAATCCCAGGCAGCGAGGCGCAACTGGATGTCTGAGCCTCAGGGACCGGGTACTGGTCCTATCAAGCATAGGGGAGGGTTCAAGTTGGTCATGCAACGAGATGAGAAAAAGGTAATAATATACTTTAAATTTTAATTATAACTATGTTGTACAATTTTAATTCATATACACATGTTTCAATGACACAACTTCATTGTGATTTCATGCATAGGCTCGTGAGAGGGGAGTACCTCCGATTGACTGCATGTTCGACTCCTTCCTCGATGAGCATCGATACGCGGACGGGACATACACCGATCCGAAATCTGAGGCGATAGCGGTAAGTCTTAATTTCAAAAGAATATATATATATATATAATTTATATTTTCAACATTTATAATATATACTAATAAATGTTCATTTCTCGTTTACATGCAGACTGAGGTGTTTCGCCGTGCTGACGAGGAACGGGCCCAGCTACCCGAGGGGGACCACGATGCAGTCGACATAAATGAGCTGTATCTGGAGGTTCTTGGCGGCCCGTACAAGAAGAAGAGGATGTTCGGCACGGAAGGTGCCGCGAAGGCCTTGAGAGCATCCAGATTCGGGGGATCGTCGTCCACATCACGAGCAGCTAGAGACGAGGTTGAGGAGTTGCGGCGCCGAGTCAAGGAGCAAGAGCGCGAGCGCCGTGATTACCTTGCTAAGCAAAAGAGATTGGCTGACTAGATGGCGCTCATGCAGACTCAGTACGCCGAGATGATGCGGTGGATGTCTCAGCAGCAGGGAGGAGGTAGTGCTCCCTCGTTTCCCTCGTATCAATCTCCCCCGTCTGATGCCCCTCCCTATTTTCCTGATTATGATTCGTAGATGCTACTGATACACTGTACTATTTGTTGATTATATTGTTTGTCGTGGAATGCTATTGATACACTATACTATTTGTTTTTTTACTTTTAACATTGTGGTTTAATTATATGAAATGCGTGTTCATTTTGACTTTCAATCGATTTGTTCAATTTTAAATTATTGTTCAATGTTCGATTATATTTGTATTGTTTGTTGTGACAGGTTTTAGGTTATGGATAATAAAAAAACAAAATAAATTATTTAAAAAAAAAACCTAACGACGGACTGGAATCCGTTGTTAGGTCAATGGTTAACGGCTAACGAGGGACATGTAATCCGTCGTTAGCATTTGACCGTTGACTTAACGACGGACTGTAATCTGTCGTTACTAACGATGGATAGGTCCGTCGTCAAGTCTCCGGCGCCGTCAACGACCACCGAGAGAAGATGACGACGGAGTTGCAGTCCGTCGTTAGTCCGTCGTTAGCTAACAACGGACTCTATTTTTCGTCGTCCGCTAAGCTAACGACGAACGAAATACAGATGGAAAAAATCCGTCGTTAGTCCATCGTTAGCCCTTCGGGACAACGGATTTCCTTTGCTAACGACGGATTTTTCCGTCGCCAATGGCGCATTTTTTTGTTGTGAATTTAGCATTCTCAAATGTTTTGTGTGTTCCAATAATATAAAATCTCACGCAAACAGAATTATCGGTAAACACATAAAGATACATTTTATTATTATACATCTACTTTTGGAAGAATTCAATTAGTTGAATTTTCAACTATAATAAAACATATAGTGATCTTATTTGATAGAATACATGTTGCGAATTTTATCTTTCCTAATTATATGAAAACTATCATGTCAATCAGGGACTCTTATAAGATATTTTTCTAGTGATTTTTCGCAAGATTATAGTCACAATTTATACTAAATGGATATTTATATCCATGATTACTACCAGAAATGTTTGATAACGAAACATTTTAATTCGATAAGAGAATTTAGGATTTCTGCTAAAATCCTTGAGTTAATCACGTTTTATTCATCACCAACCAATTCATTTCATTTATCATTTTGTACAAGCACTCAATTGTGTCCTAAATGGAAGACATTATTTATTTCTAATTATATAATCATATGTGTCATACAGGGACCACATTCCTTTGTGCATGTACTATAAAAGACTTTCGTCTATTTAGCGAGTTAACTCTGCCTCAATTGCTCTTATAACTTTATTTCAAAAGAGAGGAAGGCAAGGAAAGGCCTAAATCTTATCTCTTATGAGCCGTTTCAAAACTTCATGGATTGGATTCACTGCTCACTGCGTAGAGGCACCTGAATTGAGCTCGACTGGGCCGAAAAAATGACAAAAAAAAACCCCCCCATAATACGCTCACTTGGGGACTTCTGCCAAGACCCAAGAAGTACCCCAGCATGGCATTTCTACGGTTGGGATGCCAGAGTCCTATTGGAGGCTCATACGCAACCTACGTCTGTTGGGGAGGCTGCCTCCTACCCTAAGCCGGAAAGTTGCACGATTCTTTTTATTTTTAATGAACTCCATAGATCCATAGTACCCGCAGCCTCCCGAACTTCATATTCATCATTTTATTAGTGATTCCGACACTGTTCTATCAACTTTACTTTTGGATCCAAATAATCGATTCTCAAGCGATTATTGAGACAAAATTTGTTGTCGACAACTATAATATGTTTATTTTACTCTCTTTATATTGACAAATTTCTAGTCAATTTCAATATAAAAAATTTAAAACCAGATTTATTTCATTTCCCATAATATTTGAATCTGGTCATTACGTAATCACATATTATGATTATTTAGTGCAAGTGCAAATGTACTGTGATTCACGTCTTCGAGACGATCCTCTTCAAGAGGTTTTTGGAGTGAAGTAATTTGTTAAATTATTATTCCGCGGATTATAATCTTTAGCACCAATACATATCTCACGTTTCTAGTATTATGCTTCTAGCATATAGGAGGAGATGATCTCATTTAGAGATTTTCAATTCTTAATGGTGCATTTATAATTATCATAAAGATTTAATCATTCATCTGGCAGTTAAGAATATATTGAACTTCTGGTTCATATTCATTAGTGTGTGTATTTTAGTCAATTAAATCCAACAAGATTTTCACAGCATTCTTTTATCATATTATATTCTCCCCCTAATGCCATAAATATTATTTTAGTTGGATTAGATAATAAATGTACCATTAAAATTTGATTCTCAATTGTTGACTCTATATTATTCATTTTGACGGAGTATGAATTTATTTTTCTAGAGTCCGTTCGGTACGTTTTGGTAATGATAAATAAATAGCAAACAGGAAATGATTTATTTATATCACACATTAATTAATAAGGGGGTGACCCAAGCACTCATGCCTCTATAATTTGGGTCTTTAAAAAATATAATTTTTGCAACATAATACTAGATAGCTTTTATAGCTAAATACACTAATCGGCTAAGGGAAGCCTCTGATTCTTTTTCAGAGATACTCCACTATCGCGGGAATATTCTCCTATGGCACACCCAGAATATGGGACCAAAATTGCAGAAGAGCATGATTCGAAGTGGTGGCTGCTACAAGTCCAAATTATTTGAACTAATTGCGTCATAGTTGAGCCTTTCTATCCAATCGCTACATAGACACAATATAGCGTATCACTCTCAAATGTGGTCTTTGAGTTCAATTGCTTTTGGTTTGTCGATTCACGATTACAAGTTCTCGTTGATCACGATATGAAAATTTGGATAAACGTAATTTTTAATAGATTAGATTAATGAGCTCTTTAGGAGTCATCAATCTGAATATTGTTATTGTAAATGTTATAATGCTCCTTTTAATATGATATAGTTCAATAATATTTATTGTGCTATTTCAAGAGCAACAATTGAAGAAAGAGTATGAAGCATGTCAAGAACTACGCTTTGACAAATATTCTAATGGTATACGGTTTTGCAGTACTCAACCTATGTTGATTCTACGAGAATAGCTCAACAAGGAAATATGTATCTTTATGATAATACTTCATTATTATCTATAAAGCATGCAATCACAAGAATGTTACATTTATAGAGACACTAACCACCAAGAACATGAGAACTTAAAGAGCCAACATAAAATATTTTACGAGATGATGCCCAACTAAGTCATCTTAACCACCTAGTGTAGTAAAGTTTTATATATGTTAGAGGAACCGACTTCTTCCTTAAAAAAATTCAACAATGTAAAGTTGTGCTAAGTTGATACCACAACGAAACATATAAAAAAATCTATTGGCATAACATAAGCAATAGTAACACACAAAAAAAACTCAATATAACATGAGGCGTAATAAATTTAACATAGCAATAGCTATAGCACCACATTATAAGGCCACAGATCAATAAATAACGAGCCACATAATAAAGAGTTAGAGAAAGATCTAACCAAATAAAGAATCTGGAGCATCTCATCTCCATAGTTTTTCAAGCGTCTCTATTTCGCCTTTGATTCATTCTCGACTTTCACCACCATCTGCACTCTCGCACCTCCGCCGTAGAGAAGTGTCAAAGCCATGATGCAGACAGCGAGGGCATTAGACTATACCACGCAGCTCGAGCATTAGTTTCCTCGCTAACCTCCCTCGTCTCCGACTCCCTTTTTACCTCCTTGATCTCCATCAAGTGAAAATAATTGTAAAGGCGAATTGACCGTGAGTCACCTTTTCGTTATGATATATGTCATTTCCATACGGAGATATAACCTTTACAGTGATCTTCGGAGTCAGAATTGCATTGACATCGTAGTCCTCTCCTATAAAGCGTAGTAATTAGCCAAAATGATGGCGCTGTTGTGCAATTCCTCAGAGCCGCACTTCGACCAAGAGGAGGATCCCTCATAATCGGCGGCAGCGGCGGCGGAATTGGTGGAGGAATTGATGTCGGGCCAGGATTTGCAGTTGCAGTGTTGACCATCGGGAATCTGCTTGTGCACCGCAGCAAATCCGTTGCCACATTTTGAGCATTTCACTTCGTTACACATCTCTCTCTCTATCTCTCAGGTATTTCAGCAATGAAGATTGTGGTGTGGGCAAAGGATTTTCGGCGGCGACGACGGCAAAAAGCGATGTTGAGGTGTGCGCTATTTGTTTGGATGATCTGTACAACCTATACATATTAGGAGAGGATTATCGAGGATGTTGCATCTGCCTTCTTTGGTGCGGACACTGCTTTCATGGAGATTGCATCCAACAATGGATGCACCACAACAATACTTGACCCTTGACTTGCCAAAATGATTTATTAAAGAAAAACAAAACCCGCTCAGTTGGTTAGAGCATCGTGCTGATATCGTGTTATAATATAGGTTGATTTCTTCATTGATTGAACAAAGTAACTGAAGAAAGAATACAATAGAACAAAAAAGAAAACTGCAGAAGAACAAAGAAAAGAAACTGAAACAAATTGCGCAGATAAAATGAAACAGTAGGGTTGAAAGCCCTAGAAATATCATATATACATATAGGTGGTCTTTACTTTGCATGATAATATGAATTGATAAAATTAATCCAAGTTAATCCAATGTTTACTTTGATAGATAAATGATGGATTACTTGATTTTGAACTAGTTTTATAATCTTATCCTTCAAATACTCAATCTTATATTTTATTAATTTAGCCAATGACTCAAAGTAAACACCATCATATAGTATTTCCACTTTACAAAAAGATACATCTAATTAATAAATACACTAATATTCTAAAATAATATCCACATATTAAATATTATTTATAACAAATGTATCATATTTTCGTAATGTTGAACATACGATGCAATTATTTAATGAAACTTTCTTATTTTGTTTGAAAGATTCCTGATTCTAAAAAATAATTCGGGATTGCATTTTTTAACCGAAACTTTAACTGAATTTTCTTCAGTCTTTCCAGTTTGACATAATTCAGTTAGATTATGATTTCCCCCTTTTTTTTCGGTGCAGTAATTGAACCGGACGTGACCATCCCTAATTAGGGCAACATAAAACTGTGATAGCAACCTCTTTGATATATAAATCCCTTCAACACGAATGGAGATGGACTCAAATTCACGATATAACGAAATGATCTCCAACAAGAATGTATGAAACACAGGTGTCTCATAAAAGCAGCGAAGCTCCTAACATTAAATATGTGGTTAAAAATCTTACTCCACATAGTTACCAATCTAATACCCGAAATCCAAAATTTTGTAGTAACATTTCGTAAACCCAGACTTCTGGATTACAAAAGACATCGGGAAGCAATATAGCTGTCCCACAGGGTAGAAAAGGATGCTGAATTCCAGAGGTGACATGTAAGTAGGAATGATACCGAGGATCCTTACCTAGGCAGAGTCTCCTAATGCAAACACTTGCAGCCAACCAACATTAACAGCCTGAAATTTTTTGAAGCAGTAATTCAGCTTTCGGTTGATGTTTAAGCAAAAGAAATCGAAACCAATTTATAAAATCTGCATCTTGCACTGTCACAGAAGCTTGTAACTCTACTAATATTCATAGAATGCTTCCTATCCATTACCCTGAAATGGCTACAGTTTCATGTAAAACAGTTCTTGTATTTACTTTTTAGGCTGTTCTGATTTATATCAAGGCAATTTGGCTGTCAAAACATTCACCCTCTTGCAAATTTCACCTAAGTTGCACACACGGACACAAGTGGATCAAAAGGTAGACGACTCACCAATTTCCAATACACCGGGCATTTTAGTATCGATTATAAGATTTCCCAAAATCATTACGCTTATGGCTCTGAAAATTGTCGTAACCTTCATGGGGCCTATTAGAAGGATAACTATCCATGGCATTTGGATATCTGCCCCTTGAGTGCATACCAGGTCCAGAGTGATAATGATCTCCAGAACTGTCAAAGTCCAGGTAACTCGGTTTTTTATATCCACCAAAACCAGATTCGGGAATGTGTTGGCGTGCTTCTTGCCTTCTCTGTTCATGTAATTGAAGAAACTCTTCCCACATATTTGCATGTTCACCCTTCAGTGTAGCCACTTTTCTCATGAAATTCTCCCTTATATCTGTAACAGCCTAAATTGGAGAGAGGAAAAAAAGCCAACATAGACTAATCAGCAATTAGAATATTGCTACTACTTTAAAATTTGATGCAAACCAATACATAATAGCATCGATGTGTTTCGAAGATAATATGCAATTAATAGTCACAGTTAAGCCTTCAGGCCATGCACAAAAGTAACCTCAAAACAAAAGTAACCTCAAAATGATTCCATTTAGAAACTTAAAAGCATAACAAACCTCACGGTGCTTGAAATTTTCATCATCTTCTTCTTTGTCTCGATGTTTAGCAAGTTCCATTGCCTCACTTTTATATTGCAACTCCAATTCCTCCAACGTCTGGGGAAATGAAGGGTAGTCAAACTTACTCTCAGGCTGCATGTTAGGTCCACCTCTGTCAGCACTCCATCCATCCGCATGGAAGCTGCTTCTATTCTGAGAATGGCCTTCATATGAATTAAAGGAGTTGCCTATGTCAGAAGGATGAACTGGAGACTTGGAATGGCTTGATCGACCTCTACCTCCATCACTAACATAAGCTTCACAAAAGGAAGATATTATTAAGCACTTCTTTTCAAGATGTTTAACAAATCTTGCAGCTTTATATCGAAACACTATCTTAAATCCTCTTAGAGAATCCATCTGGGGGAAACGAGACTTGGGAGTCTCTGATAAAAAAGATCTGAGAGACCATCCTTTTTAAATTTAGAACCATGTAAGTAACATCCAAATCGCGCATAATGCTGGAGGGTAAGAACTTACCTCTTCCTGCAAACAAAAATATGAAAAAACTAGCAACATTACTGAAAAGGACAGACCATACAAATATGAAGCTTTGACGAGCATAGAAATAAATATTATAGTATACAGATATAATATTACTAAACACATTAAAAATGTCAAAATCTGCACCTACCACGGGGAGAGCCGCTTGACAATTTTTGAAGATCTTCACGCACACGGTCTTCCACACCTTTCTCTTGTCTACCATACGAATGAGGAATATGCAAAGTATGGTGGGGGCTGGGATTGGACTTTTGGGATCCCGAACGTCCCAACCGAGAGGTAACAGGACTTCTACGTTCAAAGGACCTGGACTGCGCAATTGGTGAGCTTAGAGAACCCTTGCGCTCGCCATCATCTGAATATTTATGTGCACCCTTATTATCACCCTCTTCTCTAATCTTATGAACAGCATCAACACCTTTCTTCAGGATTAATCTATCCTTGCCACTGACAATTATGAACTTCTCCTCAATCTTGATTTTACATCCAATATCTTTCTCAATTTGGTTTACAACATCTTCGGAGAACAATACTTTCACGTGAGGATCTCTAGCAGGCACCCTTTCAAAGAAGTCTTGCGACTTGCGATTAGCCCCAAGAGTAGAGGGGCAGCCCTATATATAATATTTATTAGAAATTGTACTGATTTGCTATCACACCCAATAGGTTGAATTCTAACAAATATTCAGTCAAGAATAAAAAGATTAAGCAGAACCTTTTTCACTTAAACTGGAATCTGGATGTTAAATTAGAAAGAAACTCTGAACAGCCTGAATTTGCAATTTTGATCCTTAAACAGTCAAAGATTTAAGTAATGGTGCTAAACATTGTCTATGGCATTATTTAGGAGTGTTTCCCTCTATAAATAAAGACACAGGGAATGACTCACACACAAAACAAACTGAATCGACGAAGCCACAACAGAGAAAACCCAAGCAGCATATCCCTTCTTCGTAAATGAAGAACTTCTCCTTAGACAGTAAATATACAGAGCTTTTATATAGGCTAAATATATCTTCAATATGTCAAAAAGAGTACAAGTCCTGAAACGGCCAAAAGCAAAGCCTCTCTCTATCTCACAAACAAAGATACGATCAGCTCATACTGAAAAAAGTACCTGAGTAAAGTGTCCTGATTCACCACATATTTTACAAATCATTTCTTCTTCTTTCCTCTTCTTCCAGTTCCTCTCTGTAGCCTTAGATTTGGCTTCCCAAACCTTTGCTTCTCGACTTGTAAAATCTGTTGGGACAGCATTTGGATCACGAGCTTGCTCCTCTTCATCAGAACCTGCATAAGACCTTTTGCTTGTTTTTTCCGGTTCATTCAGAGAAGTAGAACCCATAGGGCCGGTGTATGCCTTATAAATGTCATCAAAATCATCATCATCGATGTCCAAGTCTTCTCTACTTCCCATGCCAAACAAACCAAACCAATGTCTGGTCTGCTTTACCGCAAAATAAATGAAAACTGAAATGAAAAGAATAATAGATTTTACAAAATAATGATAATGATAATGATAATAACAATCACGACCTACATGAGATAAGTTTTAAGTCAAATATGTCGTTTTAGTAGAATACTATTACTACATTCCCCATTTACAAACAAGAGCTATCCTTAGATGTGATTAAATATGAACTCATATTCCCCATTTACAAACAAGGGCTATCCTTAGATGTGATTAAATATGAACTCATACCTAAATTCCACACTCCCTCAAATTTTTTTTTTTTTTTGGTTTCCTAAAAATAACAAATAGACAAAACTCCTTCCAATGCCAAGAATTAAGCCACTCTGGCATTGTGACAATGGAACCTCTATATAGGTAAGTTACATCTGTATTCAACAAAGTCAGCTTAGCACAATATCAACTATAAACCAATCACATTTGGATAGAGATTGATTGAATTTTTTCTAAATGTAGAGATAAAATGGAGCGCACTAAAATCAGCTAGGGTTTATACACGTACGATAATCGACGAAACTGGAGAATTTTTTTTTAAATTGCAATAGAAATCAAACATACTGAGAGTTTTCGGTTACGTTAAAACTGAAAGGCGATAGAGCGAAGCTCTCCGCCATTGTTGAACTTCAGAACACCCAGAAACTGGTTTAACACTTAACTAGATACATAAATGCGTTAGGAAATTTTACATTAAAAAGAGGAGGATGATAGTTGGCTTCGTACCTAAAGAGCGACGGAGTGAGAGGAAAGAGATGGCGAGCTATGCAGAGCGAGTGGGAGAAGATGATAACCAGCTAGGGCTCGTTAGCTCGTTCTGGTTTTTAGTTTTTCTTTTCCAATTTCCCATTTATTTTTATGCTTTCCCATTTTGATTTTCTCTTTCATTTCAATAAATATGGTAAACTTTTTATAACTCGTACCATTAAATAAAAATTATTTAAAAATATTAAAAAATTTAACTTTTTAAAGAAGTGCGGGTAATTTAATTCTCACCGTAATTTTTATAATACTTTATAGGTTTTTCTTAATAATTATATTGAAAATAAGTATGGTATTCTTTTTGTTCTATGTTCTTTCTAATAATCATATGCCAAATAAATGTGTCATTCTTATTGAGACGACATAATCCCTATAAGAATAAGAATCCATTTGTGTTTTAATTTGTAATTTTGTTATCCCTTTTTAAGATATGGTTTGATAATAGTATAAAATAAATAGATATATTCAACTAAACCACATTTAATGCTAGGAACGAATTGGTCTGAGTCTCAAGACTAGTTGAATTCCACTTTAAAGAAGAGGATGCAATTAGAGAGAGATCTCCATGACACCACAAAAACTCGAAGACAGATCTAGATGTGCCTCTTGGTCAGGGTCTCGAACGAGAGGCCACCCGAGAAGCAATCCAATGCAATAAAAGGATGGTTCTCGATCAGCCTCTCGAGTGGGAGGGGAACCAAGAGCGAGTCTGCCTGTTCCATAAGCCACTTTGAGTTAGGGTCTCAACCGAGAGCCTAATCAAGAGACACTCCAGATGGGTCGAGTGATGGAACTATGTTGGTCTCGATTGAGCAGCTATTGGTGTATGGGGGGAATACACCAATGTATACTTTTCTCGTTTTCTTGTTAAGTTATCAGATACAGAACAGATGAACACACAGTACAGAAGATTGAAGTTCTATTAGTCAGGTTCTGTGTTTTGAAAAAAAAAGAAGATGATTCAAGTAGTCGTGTTCTGTTAACGTGTTCTGTTCTCACGGAAGGAGATACAGAATGTGCAGAATGTGGTGGTTAAATCTGTTTGCTTAATTAATGAAAACCTTTTTGATTTAAGTCAAGTGTTCTTTAAAAGTTTGTTTACAAAATATGCACTATCACAGATATAGATGATGAGATAAAGTGCAGAATGTAAACACTATAAATAAAGAACACAGAGTTTAACGTGGTTCGGGAAACACCCCTACATCCACGAACTATCAATCTCGATAGTAATTCACTAACTTGTGAAAATCTTCTCGCTTGTTTAGACTGGCAAAAAATCAATCACTACAACAAATCCTAACTTGATTTGAGTAGTGCACAAAGAAAGTCGAGACTTATAACTTACTGGGTTTACATATGTAGAGAGTTTTGTTAGGGTTTGTATACGTCAAAGCATGCTTTATGTTTGAACGATGTATCAAACATGTTTTCAATTGGTATGTATCAATGCTTAGGTATTAAATTTTGCTTGAGGACAAGCAAATGATTAAGTGCGGGGGAGTTTGTTTAGTATGTTTTTATTGTGTCTTTAGTTGTCGTTGTGTCGTGTCTAGGTTTAACTTGTTTGTTTTCGTGTCTTTTATTGTTCATTTTTACGCCGATTGTGTGTTTTCATGTTTTGGATGTAGGACGAAGAAATGAGGGTAATATGGAGTTTGAAGTCGTGTCTCATACGCCACCTATGCAAAGCCGAGCAGAGTGGGAAGATCCGAGGAAAACAACGAGAAGAAAGACCAAGACGAAGAAGGAAGCCAGGAGCCAGCGACCCCTGGCACCTCAGCGACCGCTGGGGTGCATTGCCAAAGAAATTCAGAGGGCAGAGCCCATCGACCGTTGGGAAGCCAGCGTTCGCTGGCCCTGCAGGCAATTGGGCGACAACGAGCGAGGGCCAGCGACCGCTGGCTGGCGGTTGCAGACGAATTTTAACAAAATCTTGGCATCATTTTGAAGGAGTTATTTGAAGTCGACTCTCAACACTTAGAAACACACTTTTATTGCTTTAGTAGATAGATCTTGGTAATTCAAGTGGATTGGAACTCTTTCCGACTTAGTTTGTGAAGATTCTTAGTAAGTTTACCAGCCTTTATCTTTCTATGGATTCTTGTTTACTTATGGTTGGCTAGATCTTCCCTAGGGTTTGATTATCTCAATTTACTACTTGATGCATTGATTCGATCTTGATTGGTTGTTTAATATGTGCTTAAGAGTTTATATGCTTGATCAACATGTATGCTCTAGATGTAGAATTACTTGATGAATTACTCTACATCTCCTTTATTAATTAAACCCAAACCTTATAATTGGAAATGTAAAAAGGAAATCGTGTTTTGAATTGGATATTCTTTTTAAGTGTGATTTGGACACATGAGTGATAATCACCGATTAGCTTTAAGAACACACAAGTGATTAGCTAATCAACTTAGGAGAATCTTATTAAAAGTACGAGGTTGATTGAACGAGCATTAAGTATAGATTGTAGATGATCTTTACCCTAGTCTTAATCCACTCGAGTACTTTGTTTATTGCTTTTCATTAGTTAGATCATTATCATCTCTTCAAGCTGATTTAGAGTGTTAGGAATTCTTTTTACTTCGTTCAAGTACTTATATACCACGGCCCTGCATAGCCTTCCACGAGATTCGACATTCGGGTTTAATTAACTTGAGTTACGTTTTTAGTTGAACAACACATAATATCTATAAAAGGAGCATTAGAAGGGCCCGAGTATCACATCCCTAGAGACATAATTTTCGGCCACTTGGAGATTTAAATCTCCATAATTTTCGAAAATATTCAAGTATTCCATGCTTCAATATTTTGTTCTTCTTTTCTCCTAAATTAATAGATAGATTCGCCCACACGATATTCTATTAAGTATCTCACAAAACACCTCAAATTTTTCTGTGTTGAACAGATCATTCCATGATCTATTAAATCACCTTTTGTGATTTGGATACTTCATTGTTAGATAGTATCTGGACAGAACATTTCCTACATTATGTGTTATAGACAGAATGACTCATTCATTCTGTGTCTTGAATAAACTCCAGAACTAGTCTAAGTAAGATGCTCTATAGGTACAGAATATGACTCATGTTCCGTTCTTTACATTTCAGCATCTTTAACACCAAGACTAAATACAGATTGAGATAAGACCAGAATGTGACTCACGTTTTGTGCTGGTAAAACAAATAAAACTTAAGTCTAAGTTGATCTCCTATAGACAGATCTTAATATTTTTTCAGAACTAGATCAACTCCATACACAGAACACACTACGTTTTGTGCTGGTAAAACACTTAAGCAAAATCTAGGTGTGTGTTTCGATAATCATCATCAAAACTTATTACACGGGGTTTCCAACAAACTCCCTTGAAAGACTCATGATTCTGCAAGATCCTTAGGTCTGGTATTTCAAATAAAATATAAAATTCCAATACACTGATAAAACATGTAATTCAGACATCAAATACGATGAAATATAAATGCGTAAAAAAAATCCTAGATATGCTCCTAAAAATCAAAATTTATACCTTTCATTGTAGTAACCAAACTGATGCTGATGAATGTAATATGATCATTGGTTCGAGACCATGTCTTAAAGATCATAGATTATCTGAATGAGATCCAACTTTTTGGGAGGTCACACTGACGCTTCCTCTCAAAATGATATCATTCTTCAAAGATTTCCTAAATTTATTAATTGTTACAGTTGAACTAATTAATGAATAAACAAGACTATACTTATACTCTTACGAAACTGTTGATGGAGTTGCAGTCGGCAGAAGCTTTGATACTACAAACTATTAGGGTTTGTATAACTCAAAGCATCATTTATGCTTAGGTGTTGTAACAAACTTGTTTTCAATACTATTTTATGAAAATAAATTTTCATCATTGGTTTGTAATTTATTTTCTGTCAATTATTAATTACGAAGAATGTCCATTTTCTACATTGTAGACTGTGTGGTGGAACGATGATCACAACATGTAACATAGTTGGTTCCTTAGTAGAATAAAGTTCACAGCCTAGACAAACATGGAAAATATAGTCGGGAAAGGTTGTGGTCTTTTTCCGATGCGAGTGCTAAACTTAGCCGGTAGAATGATATTGGTATGTGCATGTTGTTGTACATGCCTTGCATATATGTATTGTGTGGTTTCACAGTGAGATACTTCTTTTGTGCTCATACTGAAGAACGTGATCTCATAAATTATTTTTATTAATGTTTGACAATAAGATTAGTATATGCGGCTGATTATGGTTTGCTTTGATTCATTTGCACTGGCGTGATTTTCGTAACTATATACAGTAATATTTTGGGTAGTTGTGATTAGTTCAGCAAAAGTACTTGATTATTATTGCATGGAATCGCGTCTCAGCAAGTCCAAGTTAATTATATACACGTGAGGCATTTAGAAATATTTATTATATAAGAAACTCGGCCAGTTGGAATTTATTCCATATATAATAATAAAAGTTTGAACAACATCACTTACGAATAATTATATTAATTAATTTGAGTTGTCAGCATGCATAATTAATTAATGGAGAATCGAGATGAATTGAAAAAAAATCTTTATTGGTTATACCTCCTATTTTTTATGAAGAGAATGAAGCTTTTTCTCAAATGGTCAGGAAAAAAAATGGGCTTGGATCTACTGCGGGAATGATTTGGAAGATCCAAAATAAAAAATAGTGGTATTTGCTAACAACAATATAATGGAGGCAGTCAATCAATATAGATTGGTCTGAAATCTGATTCAAATCCAATATAGTACATATGGGTACATAAGAAATATATTGAATCAATTCTTTTTAATGAATCGATCCGATAGCAACTTTGGATATGGAATTCAAAGTGTTCGAATCTTAAATGTGGGAAATAATTTATGATAAAAGGAGGTTGCATTTGTAATTTGAGCGGGTGTCGGATAGTTCAATATTTATCTATAGTGAAGTCGATAAAAATTAATATAAGATCTATATCATATTATAACTCCTAAATTAATAGATTATTAGATATATGTTTGGACTTGGTCTTATGTTGAATGTCCAAGCTCATTCCCCTTCGAAACCCTAACATAGCTCACAACACATCGTCTAGCAATGATAAGTCAACCCAAGTCGTATTCTCAAGGAAGACTTATCATGGTAATTTAACTCTTTGTTCAAAACGAAGCAAGTAAAAGATTGTTTGAAGGTTTTAAAACTAGGCGATGAATATAAATAATGAAAGAGCGCAAATCCTACACGAATAAAAGGAAACGATGAAACGAATTGTCTAACTAAGAAAATGAGTTGTGAATTAGAAAAGATAAAGGTAACTTGGTAATCGAAATTAAGAAGAACGTAGAAAGTACTTTGGCATTTGAGATCGAAGAGAAAGTAGAATAAATAAATGAAATAGAAACACGAAAGCATAAACAAATAAACGAACTTAATAGGAAATACGAATTGAAATATAAACGGAAGCAAACTTGATTAACAAACTGGAACGAACTTGAATCCACAATGATAGATGGAAAAACAATGAACTAGAATGTTGCAATTGGCTATCCTTCAAAATCGAATACTAAAGCTAAAAACGACTAACTAAAAATCACAAGTCTCAACGGTAGAACAATAGGTCGAGAGGTGCTCGAAATATAAGTGCAAAACTTCTGGAAGAAGGTCTCTCAAAACGTCTGAACAAAATGTTTCTCAAAAGTGTGAAACGCATCAACTATTTATAGGCGAGAGCGAAGGTCAACAACCGCGGAGTGTCTTGGTTAGACGCTCCCCCTTGCCATCCTCTAAGGCCGTTAGGCGCTGGCCCCAGTCAGCCGCTGGGGTCAGCGGCCGCTAAGGGGCCAGCGGTAGCTGATCCTGGCACATGCTGCCTCGCCGCCTAGCTCGGCAGTTGCTCGGTCCGGAACACCCATGCCTAATCAATGGCCGCTTAGGGCTACGCGACCGCCGACTAGTGCTCTCGGCTCTAGTCTTTATTCTCTCGTCATTTCTCAATCTTTTCTCATTTCGTTTCCAACTTTAACACTCGTCCAGGCTCGCGATCATGAAACATAAAATGAAGCATAAATCGAGCCTGAAACAACATGAAAAATGGGAAAACAACAAGAATAAAGACAAGGAAAATACGAGTTTAGACGACCAAAAAGAGGCTAAACATGCGTAACCTTAGAAAGAAAAATCAGCCACTAATACAGTATTAACACTATGTAATTTTTGAAAATTGTGCAGTATTCAACACTGATATTTTCGTTCCTCCTCTTTTGGTAAAATCCGATAGGTTATGGCCCACACAATAGCCGAACTGTAGATGAGGGTAATACGCCAGAAATCTTGGTCGGATTCACTGCAGACTCGACATCAAGCGGCGGCCAGCACATGAAAGGTATAAAATTTGACCCATTAAGAGCATGCATAAGGTTCAATTTTCGCTCTAAATCTTATGTGATTATGTCGCGCCCCGATCCCGAGGGACGGCGCACGCGCCAGAGCGTGACTGGAGGGAAAGAAAAGAAGCGGGGAAGAAAGGGGGACATGGAACGTGTAATCATGATAGAAGAATTGTCCTTGAAAAATGGACAGTAACTCGTTTATAACTAGGACTAATCTGAATGGGGGAAGAGACAAATAAATCCACCAGAAGATATAGTCAACAATGATTTCATGAGCAATGAACAATCGGATGCAAAGAGATGGAATGCAAGACGGAGTTGGAGATTATAGCTCGGTACATGGAAACGGTAATCCAGAATCTCAAGCAGCCAAATCATCCAATAGGAGCCGTCAATCAAGGGCGGAGGTTAGTGAGCCTAGCTCGCCAAAAGGAGTCACTCGCCCAACTTGCCAAGTGTGGTCGGTGCTACACGACAACATCACAAGGGGTCGAGGAGTAGAGCGTCCAAGAGAGGCCGACTACTTCTAAGTTCTCCTATGAACATGAATGCATGTAATAGACAATAGTAATTCTCGTGAATGAACAATGGATCAATTTATTGCCATGAAGCCAATAGCATGAAGAATCAGAGACTGAAAAAGAACATGAGCTTAGCAGCGGAATACATAACATGACAGTTTGCAACAACTCTTGCCTTAGCCTCGCACAACACCACCAACCGCTCAATCTGCAAAATAATTTGAAAACATTTTGCAGGGCTGAGTACTAATGTACCCCGTGGGTTATGCCATTTAAAATCCTTTTGTAAAATCATTTTCTGAAAAGAATATCCATGCTTGCACACTATCGCATAGAAAGTTTTAAAACAGAAAGTCATTCTATGCATACCAAAACCATTTAGATCTCATTTTTCTTGGTTCAATATTGGCATTAGATACCCTTCTATGAACATATAGGGACATCCCATAGAGGTCCATCATTTATGTCCTTCATCAGTAGGGAACTTTTACCCAAACTGTCTTCACTCGAGAATATATGGGGACAACCCACATAAACCCACGTGTACACTAACCATGTGCCAGTGCGCTAACATAGCACATTATCCGATCGTCATGCTTGAGGGATCACTTATCCAATAAGGAGCAAAACATTTTAACATGGACATCCATTTTGATTTTCATAAATATCAAAGTTTAATAACTCAAAAATACATTTTGGAAACATATATACACCCACCTGTCAGCAAATACCAATACCGTGTGATAATCGTAAATCTGTAAAACGTCTCATTCCCAATCATAAGCACCTGACAATTATACGGAACAACTTTTGGCATCAAATCCCAAAATGTAACGCGAATAAAGTGAAAACGAGGAAGCAAGAGTTTTCTAGGTCATCTAAGGTCATTTTGGCAATACCCGGGTTTTCAAATTAACTTGGCCCAGAAGGCAAAAATACTCAGGACATTATTCTCTATAGGAATATGTAAATTTTTTTTTAAAAATATGCAACTTTACCTCAAAACTTACTTGATGATCTATGAAAATTGGACAGATGAAAATTAATGAAACCTCTTTCAGAAAATCCTATATTTTTTTCTCTACACGCACTATAAATTTTATCGAAAAATGATTGACCATGAATATTTTTCCTTTAGAAAAACATGAAATAATGCAATAAATCATGACATGTTGATCCTAACCGGGATCCAAATCTAAAATTCAATCCGGCAGAGTAACAGATCTTATGGTCAGAAACTCAAAACCTTAAGGGACCTTATTCGTCTGATAGACCAATAGTCATGAACGGGAAAAATTAATGAAGAAGAGAACGACGAGGGGAGAAAATTGAAGATGACGGTATCAGAATGATGGCGGCAGAGACTCGACGGCGGCTGAGCCACCTTTGTCAAGTTCTATGCCTACCTTCGACCTTACCCTAACGTATCTTGACTTGGATCGATCCTTGATTCTCAAACTCGCAGAACCTCGATACTCCAAAATGATAAGAGGAGAAATAGAGAAGAAGAGAGAAAAGGCAGAAGAAAAGAAAGAGTTTCTGCTCAATTGTGCAGATGAAATGGTCACACCCCTCCCCTTTTTATAGCAAAACATTTGATAATTTTATTAATTTTTTTATATTATATTATATTATTATTATATTATTAATAATGCTTAAACCTTAAAACTTCGAAACTTCTGCACACGATCTCCTTTTTGAGTAAACCCAAAGTCAACATCTCCCTTTCTTAATATTCTACACAATGACTATTAGCGGTTACGTACGAATTCCTTTTTGGGAAAACTTAGTGCCAATATTTTTTTTTGAAAAACCCTACAAAATGAGTATAATACATGCTTTTGACTTATGCATGAAAAGTTCAATTTTTAAAAAAACGTTTAAAAAGTTTTACCGGGTGCCAATTTCACATGTTAGGTCCTAATAGGGTATAGTTTCTTTTTAAAATCCTTAATTAGTCGTAGTAAGATATCTAAATCGTATTAGGAAAATTCGGGGCATTACAGATTAAGTGGTATATTTATCTACGTTTAGAATTACATAATTTTATTCATTTATTGAACATGTGGACTTTGGGAAATTTTGAGCCCCTCATCATGGTTTTATCAATTGGTATCAGAGTCAGTCACATGATTATGATATTTGAATAAAATAGGTTTTTCAATTCAATATTTAATTATGCCCATATTTTAATTTGATATTAGAACTTCTAGAAATCGAACATGAGTGTTAATGATGACCTTACGATCTCTAAGAATATATATCTCCCACACATTCGTCTCATTAGGATAGCCTACAAATAAACACAAGTCAGTACGAGGTGCTAATTTATCGGTGTCCTTTTCTAACACGTGTGTTGGACAACCCCACACCTTGAGATGTCTTAGACTGGATTTTCGCCCGGTCCACAGTACGATATGTGTCTTAGGCACCGTTTTGGATGACACCAAGTTCAATGAATATACTGTTGTATCTAGGGCATGTCCCCAAAACGAAGTAGGTAACTCTGCATAACTCATCACAGATCTTACCATATCCTTAAGTGTCTTATTCCATCTCTCTGCTACACCATTTTGCTAGGGAGTCTCTGATGCAGTCAAGGACACCTCTAATCGTTCACCTCTAATGTGACACGTGTTTGACTAAAAACGTATCCTAAGAAGTTGTAATATGTAGTAGCCGACCCGAATGTCGTATCTCAGAGGAAGACTATGCAGGGCAATGATTAAAAGTACTATAATGAAATAAAAGAAATCATATAACACTCTAAATCAATTTGAAGATGTGATAACAATCCAACTAATGAAAAACAATAAACGAGGTACTCAAATGAATTAAGACTAAGGTAGAGATCATCCACAATCCACACTTAATGTTTGATCAATCATCTCAAGTTCTAATAGAATTCTCCAAGTTGATTAGCCAATCACTTTCGTGTTCTTAAAGACTAATCGGTGATTATCACTCACGTGTTCAAATCAAACTTTAAGAATATCAAATTCAAAACTCGATTTCCTCTTTACGTTTCCGATTACAAGGATTGGTTGTTTGATTATAAAAGAGACATAGAACAATTCATTTCAATCCATTCTATATCTTAGAGTTCTATATGATGATCAAGCATACAAAACTCGTAAAGCACAAATTAAACAACCATTCAAAGATCAACTTAAAGCATTAAGTGAAAGATTGGGATAATCAACCCTAGAGAAGATCTAGCCAACCATAAGTAAAGAAGAATCCATAGAAAGATAAAAGTTGACAAACTTACTACAAATCTTCACACAAATAGTCGGATAGAGTTCCAATCCACTTGAAATACCAATTCTAACTACAAAAAGCAAGTAAAAACTGTGTTTGAGAATTGTGTTCCAGTTACATCAGAGGTTTTCCCAGAAAATTACGCCTACAACAATTAAAACACGCACATAACTGCTAGCCAGCGGCAGCTGGGAAGCCAGCGGTCGCTAGCTACAACCTTCTGACTCGTTAAAGATAACTTCCCAGCGATCGCTGGCTGCGTGTTTTTGTCCTCTTCTGCTTCTGCAGCCCAGCGATTGCTGGGATATCTAGCGATCGCTGGCTGCACTCGTCAGCTCCTTGTTGTGCTTGTCTCCTTCCTGTTCCATGCTCGTTAGCCTCTCTCTCACCTGACTTTGCTCCAACGGCCTTTCCAGCACTCCCAGCTCAAATTCATCGTCTTTCACTCCATCCTACATAATACACTCAAAAACAAGAACCGACATATAAAGAACAATAAAACAACACGAAACAAAAGATAAACATATAAAACACGACAAAAAAAACACACTAAAATATAACAAAAACCTACTAAACAACACATTCCCCCCCCCCCAGTTATATGATCAAGGGGATCAGTCGGCTAGAGAGCGGGGCTATTCTTGGGGAGACAAAGTCGTCCCTTCTACTGACCGAACCCTCAATTCGGAGGTCTTCGTCAACATGTTAAGAAGCTCCAGGCTTCTAGGGTCACCATTACTTGACTTATAAAGGCAAACATTTGGGCAAGGGAAAGCGCAGTGCGCCTGGTGCACTGATGACTTTGTCACCTTTTCCCAATTCTTTTACTATTGATTATGCCTTTTTTCTTACCTTATCCCTTTCCTGATGAAAAGGAAAAATAGTCCTCCCTCGAGAAAGCTCGTGGGAATACCATTGGTAAGAATGAGGCCAAGCCAATATCTCTTGTTGATGGTTCATAAGCACTGCTAGTCCCGTAGAAGCTCTTAATGGCATAGCCGTTGCAACAATAGTAAGCGCTGTAATCTTTTCTATTGCTAGTCTTTTAACAAGGCGCTGATTGATCTACGTTTGCTAGGCCAGGAGTTGCAGTTGCCGCTCTTTCTCTTGCTACTGCTCTCATCTCCGGTCTTGGCTCTTTCTGATGCTTTTGGGACCAGGGCCATTTTCAAAGAGAAAAAAGGCATTTGAATAGCGAACGAAAGACCAGAAGATTGCTGCACTTAAAAGGGGTTGACGGCTGTGCTGTGTGGCCCTCATTCAGCTGGAAATAGGAAATCAATCTCGGCATGACCGAAGCAGTGCACGAAGCTGCAGCCAGTCGCAGTTGCTGTTCATGAAGAAACCATTCTTCTATGTTATTTCGAGGAAGCTTACTCTTTACATACCGATGTAGACTTTGTCCTTAGATCGATGCTAGTTGTGATAAGGAAGAAAGTGAACTCTATCTACTAGTGAAATAAGGAAAAGCCCCTTTTCTAAAGGCTTATTAGCTAGTTGAGCTAAAGATTCAACCCACGGTGGAAATAAGACTAGTAAAGGAGCTCGCCCTCACCTTCGGCGATTGAGAATACCAAGTTATTAAAGTAGCTTCTTTTCCCAACGGGAGGTGATCTGATCGAGTTGCAGCTCTAGAGTTCCTTACTTGGTCAATTCTTTTGCAGTGTGTTGTTGAGCTGAAGTCTTAGCTCCTGGTGGTTTGCCGTGTACATCTTTGTCCCTTGAAGCTTCTTCTTGTCTTGCCTGAGCAAGAAGGTAATTTCCCCTCATATGACTAAGTGCTAGGAGACGATTAGCTCTAAGTGTTTAAGTTCATAGCTCCTATGATCGCGAGCTTTGTTCGCATCTCCGTAACGGCCATGTTAAAGCGTTCCAACGACATGTTTGGCCCTCAGTCTCTACTGCCAACTCGTTTCACTCCAATTTCCCGTAGCAACTACAGCAAGCTGCCTAGCCTTTATTTTATATTATATAGAAGAAGAAAGAATAGGGCTTGTATGACTAGCTCGCTTACTTTAACTCAACAGCCTAGCTCAAATAAGAAAGTAACAGGATTTATTATAAGATATGACATTATGTATGAAGTTAGAGTTTGTGGGCGGCTGGCCAGTGGAACTACCGACTACTATTTCCCATCGCTTCCGGACCGGGATAAGTTTCACGTGGCCTGACATGATCAATTCATCCACTTTCTTGACCCTAGTGGAGATAAAAAAGGTAGACTTAGATATGGAATAGAAATCATCAAACTAAGTTTTCCCCAGGGGGAGTTGCAACTTTCTCGATCTGAATGCGCTCTTCAGAATATTTGGTAACTTTCTCCACTTGAATTGATGTCGGATTTTGATCCCTTTCTTTGAAGCTTGGTTGTTAACCAGACCCTTTATTCAAGTCTTTAGGTGGTGCTTAGAGGTGTATACTATAATTCATTTTATATAATTCCTTATATTCTTTCATATAATAGAAAAAGAAATGAAATTTCAATTAGGATTTGGCTACGACCTGTGAGTGGTATCAACTAACTATTGATTCTTCCTCCTACTCCTCTTAGAGAAGCTATGTAATGGTATTCCCACATTGGTCTAGAAATTACTTCTGAATAAGAGACGGTAGCGTAATCAGGTAATCCCCGAATGAAAAGAAAGTAAATAAGGTAATCCAGTAATCAAGGCAATGCAAATCGCCAAGTTACAATCGTCCTTTTAGCCACTCGACAATGGGGCACCATAGTTGCAGTCCCCCCCCCCTCTACGAAATAAATGATTGAAAATACTTCACAAAGACATAGGGGCAGACGGAATCGACCACCTTATGAATACATCGAAGACTTCGCCGTGCTTGACCAACGCAGTCAATGGATTCAACCATGAGCTGGGAGCGGCCGAAGACATGCAGCTTCCATTTTCGGGGTACACATGTCACGTGCTGAGCAAAGATATAAATATCACCCATTCACACTCGCAAGGTGCGGCATCCGCCTGAGCGCGGAGAGGATTTCCCTCAAAGAAAGATAGGTGTGTCAGGAAACAATATTCAGTCACCCCTATTTCGCTGTCCAAGGAGGACTAATGACCTATAAAATGCTAGACGTTTGGGAAGCATGGGCAACCCTTCATGCACGAAATAGCAATGACAGGAGATTGACCGGTCGGGGTCGAGTTTGTTGATTCTCCTCTACGAACTGCTCCTGTTTGGTAAACTCCGATTAAGTGTAAGCCAAGTCCCTACATCTGCTAAAAAAGATAAATGGAAGCCTTGGATGCTTCGCTCCTGTAGTTTTTCTTTGTTTGAAGAGGTAGGTAAAATAAAATGCCAAGGCGTAGCAATGTGTAAACCACAGGTAAACCATAGGATCCTAAGGAGATTAGCTTGATTGGCTCTGTGATAAGATATTCTTGAGATTGAATCCCCGCTACAGATAAGTGGTTCAAAAACTCAGCACTGAGGTATTCACCTCCACGATCAAAACACAAACACTTGATAGTCTTTCCATGATGATTCTCCACAAGTGTCCGGAATTCCTTAAAATTCTAAAAGGAATCCGACTTCTGGTGCATCAAATGGACATATCCGTATTTCGAGTAATCATAAATGAAAGTGATGAAATATTGCGCGTCACCTGACATCGGACCACATACATCGGAGTGAATGATATCCAACAAATCATTGACTCTATTTTCTTTCAACTTGAAAGGTCTCTTGGTCACTTTACCCTCCAAGCAAGATTTGATAGAACCTGTATGAGGGGCTTATAAATGCGCAAAATCCACAGGTTTAGTTAATCGCATAAACAATTAATTCTTAATCACATAATACCACAGAGGAGAATATAAATATTACAGAATTAAATAATTATAAATTCTCCTTCACTAATCCTTCGCTTGAGGAGAAACGAATTGAATCATTAGTTGTCGAACCGCAATCCACACCGTATGAATCTCCTCTTGATCTCCTCTAATTAGACCTTGAAAACTTCTAACTTATTCGTGATCTACTACTTGATTATCATGTGAGCAATATTCTATCAAGTATTGAAGAGAACAAGAACGAAAATTAGAGCGTTTGAATACTCTTAAATTTTCGAAAAATAGAGAGACTTTCTCTCTCTATGATGGCCGAAAATATGGTAAAGCAGGGGGTGAAATTTTCGGCCAATTCATGTCGCTTTTTATAGATATTTTGGGCTAGGTTAGGGTTTCTAAAGTGAATGGATAAGATACCAAATAATAGAATTAATTTTCACTTTTATCTATCTACAATTCCATCTATTATTCAAATTTAAATTTTGAATAATTTAAAATTAATTTGACTTAGTTAAATCCATAACTTAATTAAATTAATTTCTAAGTCACTTTGGGCCCGATTAAATTTAATTAATTGTTTGGTCTAACTTAGATTTAAATTAATTAATTAAAGTTAATTTAACTTCAAATTAATTATTCCATGGAAATGTAATAAATTGTAATTTCATTATAAATGTTTATTGACTTCACTATAGGATAAATATTGAAATCATCTTAATTCATCAGAATTACGGATGTAACCCTCTAGTCATTAATTATTTCCCGCGTTTACGATATACTAAATGTCACGCCCCAAATCCCAAGGGATGGCGCACACGCCAAGGGCGTGACTGGGCAGGGATAAAAGAAGCGGAGAAGAAAGGGGGCATCATTGTGTTCGTGTGCATTATATAAGAGAGTTGTCCTTGAAAATCGGCATCATCTCCTCTATAACTTCGACTATGCCGTTTTACAGACCAAACAACTAACCAATGCAAATGCAATGTCTATAATAATGAATCTAAAATGAATCATATGCAATTTGGAGATAATACAACTCTATACATGGGAGCGGTAAATCAGAATCACAAGCGGCCGAATTATCCAAGATGAAATGAATTGGAGATAATATAGCTCGATACATGGGAATGATAATCCTAAATCCCAAGCGGCCAAATCATTCAATATGAAAGACGGGATTGGAGATAATACAGCTCGTCTCGTAGGAACGGTAATCCAAAATCCTCGAGAGGCCGAATCGTCCAATAAGAACCGTCAATCGAAGGCGGAGGTTAATGAGCCTAGCTCGCCAAAAGGAGTCACTCACCCAGCTCACCCAGTGTGGTCGGTATTCGCTCGAACACTACATAAGGGGCCGAGGAGTTGAGCGTTCAAGATGGGCCGACAACTTCTAAGCTCTCCTATGAACGTGTATGCATGAAATGGACAATGATAATATGATAACATGAACCTTTATTAATAATGGTCGATGAGGCCTTCGTGGAATGAGGAAATGATCTTAGAGTTTAAACATATATATTATCAAACACATATACTTGGATGATAATACTTCATAATATCATAACATACGTGAGCATGCCAGCGGATATTCCTATGTATTGAAAGGTAAACCGTTCTCGTGATGAAGCAACCATCATCCCAATAACACCATTTCTAAGCCACACACGTCATGCTGCTTCCTTAGCCTGTGAAAAATTTTGGAAAACGTGGGGTGAGTACTAGTGCACTCAGTTGGATTTTTCATAAAACGAAAAACTAGTCCCTGTTCAGTATACTTACCTTAGAAGGTTTTAAAACAAAAATAACTTCTAATTAAGAAAAAACATTTGTGCATAAATTAAACATGACCCAACATGACGTTACTCTTATATATGTTATGTCTCGGGCCTTTTACCACCGACGGATCATAAACATTCAGTCAAATAGGGCTCGATGAACCGTACACCCTAACATAACATGAGTCAAAACCCAATGGTGATCAACCCACCACAGTAGAGATTAAGTGATCACAGTCCTTAAATCAACGTGTTAGGCCGAATAAGAACCCCCAGCGATCAATAAGAGCATTAAACAGTCGATACCTTCGTGAAATTTTTTTAACAAAGATCCATGCATTTTTCATTTAAGAAAAGAGCTTAATAACTCAACATACGTATATATATCCCCAATCTTTCACCGATGATATTCCTCGATTACGAGAAAACCGTAAATCCTTATGAGCTCAAATTTCAGTGCTAGGTACCTGTTAGTCATAGGGAATATATTTTGGCTTTAATTTCCAAAAAGGAACAATAGATAAGTAGTACTAAATTTTTAGGCTTAATATTATTCTTTTTAACTTGTATTAAATTAATTTGGCAACAACTGGGCTTTCACAGGACTTTGGCCAAGAAGGCAAAAATAATCGGTGCAATATTCTTTAGTAAAATATGCAAATAACTCATGCATGCATGAAACTTCATTTTTACTTCACCTAGAAGTAACGTCGTCATTTCTCGATTTTAAGAAAAAACGTTTGATGAATTTTAATCCAGTTTCTTTTAAAAAATCCTATAATTTTTTCTTTACATGCACCATAAATTTCACCGTAAAATGATAACAGGTGAATAAATTTCTTTTAGAAAAACATGAAAATAATATTTAATATATATATATATTTTTATATATATATATAATGCATGAAAATTTTTTATGTAGACAAAAAATCACAACATGATCATGCCGATATGTAGAATGCATGGCCATAAACAAAAAACCTTAAGCCTAGCCATCCGAAGAACAGACGACCACCGAATTGGAGTTTTCGGACTCCATCGGTGACCCCGAAATTGGAGGCAGTGGTGGTCGGTCGTGGTCCCTTCGGGCCACTTCCGGCCATCATCGTCCCGAACATCCTTCAATAGTCGAGTTCTATGTAATGAGAGCTATGCATAGGTGAAAATCGCTTCGAAAAATGATGTGGAACGAAGAAGAAAACGAGAGTTGAAGTTACGATAAAACTACGGCGACGGCGAGGTCGCTACGGTCACTCAACGGCGGCTGAGCTACCTTCGTTGAGGTCCCAAACTTCCATTGTCTTGCATCGACGTACCTCTTTTACTCGACTCGACCTCGGAAGTTAGGTGGCGGAGCTTCGGCGCCCAACAATAATTGCCGAAAAGAAGAAAAAGATGTTGGGGGGGGGGGGGGGGGAGGGGGAACTGTGCGTCTATGGGGAGCAAGAAAGCCTCGACTCCCCCTGCTATTTGTAGCAAATTTTCCCATTTCTTTTCTTTTTTTTTATAAATTATATTAATATAATAATATTCTATTATTATTAAATGCTTAAAATTCAAAATTCGTAACTTCTACGTACGATCTCCTTTTCGAGCAAACTTAATGTCAATATTTTTCATTTTAAAAAATCTACACAATGACTATAATATTGCTATATTTTCAATCATGCATGAAAAAGCTCGTTTTTCGAATGACATACATTAACTTTAAAAATACATAGCGACTGCATATGAACTCGGTTTTGGGCAAACTCAGTGCCAATATTTTTCTTTTCAAAAAATCTATGCAAGGAGTATAATAAGTATATTCTTTTGACTTATGCATGAGAAGCTCTTTTTTTTAAATAAATCTTTTTTTAAAAAGCTTTGCCGGTCGGCCAAATTAACATGGTAGGTCCAAATAGGGTCTAGGTTTTTCCTAAAATTCTTATTTCATCATACCTAGGTCCCTTATGGTTAGAACGCTTAAGAGTATAGTTAGAAATTAGCAGGATATTACACTAAATCCATTAATTAATTGAGTTCTTTGACAACTCATAATTAATTGATATATTTATTCGCGAGTGATCCGATTCAGACCTTAATTATTACATAAGGAATCAATTCCAACCAACCAGGTTTCTTATGCAATAAACCTTTCTGAACGCCTCACGCAGACTTAATCAACTCGTTTAATTGAGATACGATTCTGTGTGACTTGACAATCGGGCACTTCTAGCTAAGCCAATCACTACTGCCCAAAACATCACTATTTAGGATTACGAAAAACCCGCCAGTGTAGATGAGTTAAAACAGCGTCTAACCAGCCGCATATACTAATGTCATTGTCACATACTAAGAAATAACTAATTTCTGAGACCTCGTCCTAAGAAATATCACGTAGAACTTATCTCACTGTGAAACCTCTCAATATGTATACGTAAAGCATGTGTATCAGCTTATACACACCGATATCACTCTGCGGGCTAAGGTCAGCTCTCGCATCAAATGATACCGCAACCTTTACTGACTAGACTGTCCAAGTCTGTTTAGGCTGTGAGCTTTATACTACAAAGGATACGACTGTATTACCATCTGTGATCATTAATCCACCACACAGTCTATGTTTGACTAAAATTATTTCTAGTCGCTCGCAATCTTAATGAGGTCGTCTAACAATGATAAGTCAACCCAAGTCGTATTTCAAGAAAGACTTAGCAGGGCAATTCAATTCTTTGTTCGTAAACGAAAACAAATAAAAAGATTGTTGAAAATTTTAAAACTAGGCAAGGAATATAAATAAGGAAAGCACGTAAAATCTAATCTAATGAAAAGCAATGAAGAACCGAATCTTCTAACTAAGAAAACGAGATGCGAATTTAAGAGAAAGCAAGTAACTTGGAAATCGGAATCAAAAGGCATGCATAAAGTACTTTGGAAACCGAAAGCATAAACAAATAAACGAACTTGATAATGAACGAGACAAGAATAATAAATGAAAAACAAACTTGATTAATAACTGGAATGGTTTGGAATCCACAACGAAATACGAACTAGAATATTGCGATCGGCTACCTTCGAGTATGAATTCAAAAACTAGAAATGACTAACTAGAAATTAAAAGACTCGATCCTAGAACATGAGGTCGAGATGTGCTAAAAATATAAAGGCAAACGTCTTGAACAAAGGTCTGGAAAAGATCTAGAGAATGGTGTCTCGAAAAAAGGTGTCCATCGAATGAGAAACGCGTTGGGTATTTATAGCCGAGAAGGGAGGTCAGCGACCGCTCAAAGTCAGCGGTCGCTGAGTGGCACGGTTCCGCGACTCGCGGGCACGACCGTTGGGCGCTGACCATCAGCCGGGTGGTCAACGACCGCTGACCCTGGATCTCGCTTGCCCTCGTGCGTTGGCTCGGCTCTGGCTCGCCTTAGCATGAACCACCTAGTCAGCGGCCGCTTAGGGCTACACGGCCGTTGACTAGTACTCTCAACACTAGTCTTCACTCTTTCGTCATATCTCGATCTTTTCTCGTCTCTTTTCCAACTTCAACACTCGTTTAGGCTTGTGACCCTGAAACATAAAATGAACCGTAAATCAAGCCAAAACATCATGCAAAGAGGGAAAACAACACAAATAAAGACACGAAAAATATGAGTTTAGACGATCAAAAAGAGGCTAAATAGTCTACAATTGCAGTAAATGGACTTGTTTGCAATTCAATATATAAATATAATAAATAACAAACCAATGATAGAATCATTCATTTTCATTAAAATGAAAATAAAAATAAGTCTAATACGTCGTCTAAGCATAAAACATGATTTGAGGTATACACAAACCTAGAGGTAAATAATTTGCTTCACACTCCTTCATGTCACGGCTCCGCCTCCCAAAATAAACACAAACCTGGAGGTAGATTCCTTAAGTCCCGATCCGTTTGAAAATCGGAGTCGGTGTAACTCAAAGGACATAATGAATCAGCCTGGTAAACCAAACAGTACTCCTTAGTCCGTTTAAGGTACTTGAGTATGTTCTTTACCGCTGTCCAATGACCCTTTTCAGGGTTAGACTAATATCGTGCTACCATGCCTACGGCAAAGTAGATATTCGATTTAGTACACATCATAACATACATGAGACTACCTATTGTAGAAATATAAGGTATCTGTCTCATCTCTTCCTACTTAGCAGGTGTATTAGGACACATGTCCTGAGAAAGGACGATTCAATATATGACGGGTAAGAAGCCCTTCTTGGAATCAAACATCCTAAAGCGTCTAAGAACCGTCTCGATATAAGACTCTTGAAATAAGCACAACATTTTTTTTAGCTCAGTCACGAATAACCTTAATCCCTAAAATGTTTCCCACGTGTCCCATATCCTTCATATCAAATTGGCTGGATAGGTATGCTCTAACGTCTGAAAATACTTTCTTGACACTTCCGATCAACAGAATGTCATCTACGTATAGCACCAAGAAAACAACCGCCTTACCCTCACACTTCTATTACACACATCTTTCATTAAGACACTGATTAAATCCATAGGACTTGATAACTGATTGAAAAAAAGGTTCCATGACCTTGAGGCTTGCTTAAGTCCACAGATGGACCTCCTAAGCTTCCACACCATGTGTTCTTTTCTTTGAATTGCATAGCCCTCGGGTTGCTGCATATGAATATTTTATTCAAGACTTCCATTCAGGAAAGATGTCTTGACATTCATTTTCCATACTTCCCAATCCATATGTGCAGCAACTAATAAGAGTACACGAATAGACTTGAGCATGGCTACTGGTTAGAAGGTCTCATCGTAATTGATACCTTCCTTTTGAATATAGCTCTTTGCTACTAGTCTAGCCTTGAAGACTATGACGTTACTATCGGGTCCTCATTTCCGCTTGAAGATCCATTTACTCCCTATGGCCACGCAGCCTTCGAGCAAATCAACTAGCTCGTATACTTCCTTGTCTACCATGGATTTTAGTTAAGACTTCACCTCCTCCTTCTAGAGGTGACAGTCCTTATCGTGTACTGTCTTGTAATTCCATGGGTACAATTCATCCAGGCCTGGGACTGAGTCAGATGCCTAACCCACTCAAAGGAATCGGTCGGGTTGACGAACAACCCTCCCACTATGACGAGGCTCCACTGCATGTGGTACGAGTGTTTAGGTTGGTTCTGGTGATCGTTGTGTTTCTTGTGAATTTGAAGAAACTGCAGTTCTCATTTCCTCGAGAACTACCTCATTTCTGGACTTGTGGTTGTTCACATAATCTTCTTCTAGAAATCGAGCATGAATGTTAATCACGACTTTTCTATCGCTAAGACTATAGAACTCTCACCCTTTCGTCTCTCTAGGATAGCCTAAGAGCAGACACAAGTCAGTACGAGGTGCCAACATGTCGGCGTCCTTCTCTAGTACGCGTGTTGCACAACCCAACACCTTGAGATGTCTTAGACTGGGCTGGTGTTGTTACAGTTTGTATACCTTGAAGCATGCTTTAAGCTTAGACGAAGTATCAAACCTGGTTTCTATTCTATTTAATAAGAATAAATGTTTATATGATTGGTTTGTTAATTATTATCTTTATATATGTGGTAGCAGGGGCAGGATCGGTCAAATCGTCTGCAGGTACATAAACTGCTTGAATAGAAGTTATGGATCCTTCTTTGGTAGAAATAATTTTTTCTTGTAAACAGCCCATTTCAGTACTCAGGGTGGGTTGATAACCAACAGTGGAACACATTCTACCCAATAAAGCCGATACTTCGGATCCGACTTGAACGAAACGAATGATATTGTTGATAAATAAAAGTACGTCTTGTTCATTAACATCTCGGAAATATTCCGCCATCGTTAGGGCAGTCAAACCAACTCTCATACGAGCTCCTGGTGGTTCATTCATCTGGCCATAAACTAGAGACACTTTTGATTCTAAAATATTTTCTTCATTAATCACTCCAGATTCTTTCATTTCCATGTAAAGATCATTTCTTTCACGAGTACGTTCACCCACTCCGTCAAATACGGATACGCCCCCATGGGCTTTGGCAATATTGTTAATCAATTCCATAAAGAGTACTATTTTAAATTACAAACAAGTCCATTTACTACAATTGTAGACTATGCGGTGGATCAATGATCATAGAAGGTAACATAGTCGGCTCCTTTGTAGTATAAATTCACAGTCTAGAAATACTTGGACAGTCTAGTCGGTAAAGGCTGCGATATCATTTGATGCAAGAGTTGACCTTAGCCTGCAGAATGATATCGATATGTATAAGTTGATACACATATTGAGAGGTTTCACAGTGAGATAAGTTCTACATGTTGATACTTAGAACGAGGTCACGGAAATTAGTTGATTTCTTAATCTATAACGATGACATTAGTATAAGCGGTTGACTATACGCTGTTTTGATTCACCTACGCTTACGGGTTTTTTATAACCCAAAATAATGATGTCTTGAGCGGTAGTGATTGGCTTAGCTAAAAGTGCTTGACTGTCAGTCCTACAGAATCGCGTCGTGGTAACACGAGTGGATTAAATCCACGTGAGGCGTTCAGAAAGGTTTATTGTATAAGAAACTCGGCCGACCGGAATTTATTCCGTATGTAATAATTAAGGCCTGAACCGGATCACTCATGAATATATAGATTAATTAATTGTGAGTTGTCACCAAACTCAATTAATTAATAGATTTAGTAAATCTTAAACGCGAGAAATAATTAATGACAAAAGGGTTACATCTGTAATTTGAATGGATGAAGATGAGTTCAATATTTATCCTATATTGAAGTCTATAAATATTTATAATAGAATTACACTTTATTACATTTTCATAGAGTAATTAATTTGAGGTTAAATTAACTTAAATGAATTAATTTAAGTCTAAGTTGGACGAAATAATTAATTAAATTTTATTGGGCTCAAAAGTGATTTGGAAATTAATTTAATTAAGTTATAAATTTGACCAAGTCAAAATTAATTTTGAATTATTCAAATTTGAATTTGAATAATAGATGGAATAGTAGAGAGATAAAAGTGGGATATTAGTTCTATTATTTGGGATCTTATCCATTCACCTTAGAAGCCCTAACATAACCCAAAATGTCTAAAAAAGAAGTACATAGGAGGAGCTGATTTCCCTCTCTTCCTCACATAGAAATCGGCACCCCTAAAGAATTTAATTCCCTAAATTTTGAAAATTAATAGAGTATTCAAACGCTTTAATTTTCGTTCTTATTTCTCCTAAATTACTTGATAGATTCGCCCACACAATATTCAAGTAAATAGATCGGGAATAGGTTAGAAATTTTCGATGTAGGATCAAAGGAGGTCAAGTGAAGAATTCCATCGGAGTGGATTGTTGTTCGATAGCTAACGATCCAAATCGTTTCTCCTAAAGAGAAGGAGTTGCGTATGAGAAGGTATAATTTAATTATTTTGCAATTATATTCTCCTGTGTAGGGGTGAGAATTGGTTCGGTTCCGGGTACTCAGAACAGATATTTTGGGTACCCAAACCGAAAATCATCAAATTTCAGGAACCGGTTCCAAAACCGATCGGTTAATCGGGTACCCAAAAAACCGGTTCGTACCGGTTGGAACCGATTTTTTTCTTCTTCTATTTTTCATGGACACATATTTAGAAGAATGATGAAGTAATATTTAATAAGTTATTGAAGCATGAAGGACCTGTGATGTGTAAGCAACTAGAAAGAATTAATATTGAATTAACACGTTCTGTACTAAATTATTGAAGCCTGAAGTAATACAAGTATCTAAATAGAACAGTTAAACATGGAGAAAGAATTAATATTTGAAGTATCCTAGAAATCAAACTTTGTGAAATGTATCTTTCATGAGTGTGCAAGAAAAGCTCACTCAACTCCACTCTAGCTCACTCTCTTTTTTTAACTGATATAACTCAAGAGTGTTTCTCATGAGAGTAGTTTTGTATTCACAGAGGCGGGCGCAGGCGAGCGAGGAGGTAGGCGCAGAGGCGGAGGCAGGCCTAGGCTATCGGAAGCGGAGGCAGCGCAGTCAATCGGAGGGGGAGGTGGGTGCTGGTGATGGAACCCGTATGAGGGGCTCATAAAACCGCAGGATCCACATGTTTAATTAATTACATGAATAATTAATTCTTATGCATATAAGAGAATATAAATGCCGAAAAATAAACTTATACCTTCTCCTAAGCAAATTCTCCACTTGTGGAAAAACGAATTGAATCGTTAGCTATTGAACTGCAATCCACACTGTTCGAATAACCTTCTAAATCTCCTTGAATCCAACCCTATGAACTTCTATCATACCCTAATTTTTGAAAATTGAGATTTAAAACTCTCAAGGGGGGGGGGGGGGGGGGGGGGGCGACGATTTTGGTGTAGGAGGGGTGAGAAATCGGCTTCTTATTTATGCTCATTTTATAGATATTGTGGGCTAGGATAGGGCTTCTAAGGAGAATGAATTAGATATCAAATAATAGAACTATATCCCCACCTTTATCTCTTGCGATTACAACTATAATTCAAATTCAAATTTGAATTATATTGAAATTAATATGGGCTTTGACAAATCCATAATTTGATTAAATTAATTTCCAAGTCTCCTTTGGACCCAATTGAATTTAATTAATTGTTTGGCCCACCTTTAGACTTAAATTAATTAATTTAAAGTAATTTGTCCCCCAATTAATTACTTCATGTAAACGCAAGAAAGTGCAGTTCTATTATAAATATTTGTCGACTCCACTATATGATATGTATTGAACTTCTCTTGATCCATTCGAATTACGGACGTAACGCTTTTGTCATTAATTATTTTCCGCGTTTAAGATTTTTTTAATTTATTAATTAATTGAGTTTGCTGACAACTCACAATTAATTAATATATTTATTCGTGAGTGGTCTGGTTCAGACCTTAATTATTACACATGGAATAAATTCCCAACCGGCCGGGTTTCTTATGCAATAAACCTTTCTGAACGCCTCACGTGGATTTAATGCACTCGTGTCACCGAGACACGATTCTGCACGACTGATAGTCGAGTACTTCTAGCTAAGCAATCACTACCGCCCAAGACATCACTATTTAGAGTTACAAAAAACCCGCGAACGTAGATGAATCAAAGCAGCGTATAATCAACCGCCTATACAAATGTCATCATCACAGATGAAGAAATAAATTCATTTCCGAGACCTCGTTCTAAGTATCAGCACGTTAGAACTTATCTCACTGTGAAACCTCTCAATATGTATACGCAAAGCATGTGCATCCTCTTATACATACCGACATCATTCTGAGGGCTAAGGACAACTCTCGCATCAAATGATATTACAGCCTTTACCGACTGAATTGTCCAAGTCTAGACTATGACTTTATATTACAAAGAAGCCGACTGTGTTACCTTCCGTGATCATCGATCCACCACACAGTCTACAATTGTAATAAATGGACTTGTTTGCAATTCAATATATAACAATAATAAATAACAAACCAATGATAGAAACATTTATTCTCATCAAAGTGGAATTAAAAACAAGCCTGATACATCGTCTAAACATAAAGCATGCTTTGAGGTATACAAACTCTAACAATTTCTCATTTATACTCAAACATGCTTCAGAGTATACAAATCTGTGTCACATGACATATAACTCTCTCACTTATACCTAAACCAGGTCTATAACATGTCGCACTCTTAATCCCTCTACATGCTTTTCGTGAAAGGATTTGCTAGGTTGTCCTCTGACGCTAACTTCGTCACCACTATGTCGCCCCTCCTTACAATATCACGAATTATGTGAATTTTTTTCTCAATGTGTTTACTCGCCTTTGGGGGCCCGTGGTTCCCTCGAGTTTTCCATTGTACCAGAGTTATCATAATAAATCGTGATACTCGCCGACATACTCGGATTCACATCTAGGTTCATCAAGATGCTCCTGAGCCAAACTGCTTCCTTTGCGGCCTTAGATGTGGCCACATATTCAACTTCAACGGTGGAGTCCGCAATGCATTTCTGCTTCACACTCCTCCGTGTCACGGTTCTGCCTCCCAAAGTAAACGCATACCCAGAGGTAGATTTCCTTGAGTCCCGATTCGTCTGAAAGTTGGAATCGGTATAACCTAAAGGACATAATTAATCAACCTGGTAAACCAAACAGTACTCCTTAGTTCGTTTAAGGTACTTGAGTATGTTCTATACTGTTGTTCAATGACCCCTTCCAAGGTTAGACTGATATCGTGCTACCATGCCTACGGCAAAGCATATATCTGGCCTAGTACACATCATAGCATAGATGAGATTACCTACTACAGAAGTGTAAGGTATCTGTCTCATATCCTCTTTCTCCTCAGGTGTCTTATGACACATGTCCAGAGAAAGAATAATTCCATGCCTGAAGGGTAAGAAACCCTTCTTGGAATCCTGCATGCTAAATTGTCTAAGTATAGTATCAATATAGGACTCATGAGATAAGCACAACATTCGCTTAGATCTGTCACGGATGACCTTGATCCCTAAGATATTTCCTGTATCTTCCATATCCTTCATATCGAATTTACTGGACATGTATGCTCTATCGTCTGACAACATCTTCTTGACACTTCCAATCAATAGAATGTCATCTACGTATAGCACCAAGAAAACAAGTACTTTAACCTCACACTTCTTGTACACACAACATTCGTCAGGGCACTGAGCAAATCTATAGGATTTGATAACCTGATCGAAACAAAGGTTCCATGACTGTGAGGCTTGCTTAAGCCCATAAATGGATTTCTTAAGCTTCCACACCATGTGTTCCTTTCCTTGAACTGCATAGCCCTCGGGTTGTTGCATATGGATGTTCTCCTCAAGACTTCCATTTAGGAAAGTTTTCTTGACATCCATCTGCCATACTTTCCAATCCATATATGCTGCTACTAACAAGAGTATACGAATAGACTTGAGTATGGCTACTGGTGAGAAGGTCTCATCGTAATCGATACCCTCCTTTTGAGTATATCCCTTAGTTACTAGTCTAGCCTTGAAGACAACGACTTTCCCGTCGGGTCCTCATTTCCGCTTGAAGACTCATTTACTCCCTATGGCCTCGTTCCCATCGGGCAGATCAACTAGCTCATATATTTCCTTGTCTACCATGGATTGCAGTTCAGACTCCATCTCCTCTAGCCACAGGTGACAGTCCTTGTCGTGTACTGCTTATTTGTAGTTCCAATGATCCAATTCATCTAGGCTTGGGACTGAGTCAGATACCTCTCCCACTCCAATGAATCGATCGGGTTGACGAACAACCCTCCCACTACGACAAAGCTCCAAGACAGGTGGTACAAGTGTTTGAGTTGGTGTTGTTTCACGTTGTGTTTCTTGTGAATTTGGATTAACTCTAGTTCTCATTTTCTCGAGAACTACTTCACTCGTTGACTTGTGGTTATTCACGTAGTCTTCTTCTAAAAATCGAGCGTGAGTGCTTATTGTTCCAACTTATTTTAAACTGTAGTACGTGGCGTTGTTTAGACCAGACCCACTGTCCGATAAAGGGACTCAGTATCGGGTACGAGGAATATTTCCAGCCAATATACTTACAATTTGTTATAGAAAATTATTCGCAAGAGTACGAATTCGTTATAGATAAGTAAGTTGATCCTAAGTCGTATTCTCAAGGAAGGCTAAGCAGGGCTTTATCTATGTTGCAAAACAGAAAGTGAATAAAAGAAAGTGTTTTGGATTTTTAATCTAATTAATCTATCTAGACGAATTAAATTAAAGAATTTAAAATACGAATTACCTAGGCGAAAATTAATAAAGCAATTAAATCCTAAATCTAAGAACGAAGAATTAAAGAAACTGAATTTAAACATGCCTTGAATTGATTAATTAACATGATTGAAATATTTATATTACTGAATTGAAAATTAAACAATAACAAAACAGAAAGAAAATAAATCATAAAGTGATAAAGAAAGCAATAAAAGAACTCACGAATTGAAAGGAAGGATAATGCATTAAAGTACTCCGGGTTTGAATCACGAATGAATCCACAACGAATTTAAAGAACGAACAAGAAGTAAAAATTTGGACTAACAGTGTTTTCTCTCGTGGTCTAAACCCTAGACTAGAAGTACAAAACGTGAAGGAAGAACTCTCGAAATATCACGCGTGGGCGTTTTAAATAGGTGGAAGAATCGTGCCAGGGTAGCGCTCGCTGGCTGAGGTGATGCTGCAGTGGGGTAGCGAGCGCTAGGGGGGTAGCACTCACTACCTCACTGTTCTGTCTTCTCTACATTACAGGGGCTAGCGGTCGCTAGGGGCTAGCGACCGCTAGCCCCAAGTTCTGTCCATCCTCGTGGCTTAAGCCAGCGGTCGCTAGGGGGCTAGCGACCGCTAGGCATGCGTTCTGTCCTTTTTCATCATTTTCTTCATCTTTTCGCCCTCGTTTCTCTTCTTGAACGATGTTCCACTTCGTATGTCGATCTTTACCTAAAATGTAACATATAGAGCACAAAAGCATCAAATCGAATGACAACAAGCGATACGATAGACTAGATTACGAGAGAAACGAGACCGAAAATAGATAAAATACTTATCACGACCTTACGATCTCTAAGACTATAAAACTCTCACATTTGCGTCTCTCTAGGATAACCCACGAGCAGACACAAGTCAGTACGAGGTGCCAATTTATCGGCGTCCTTCTCTAGCACGTGTGCTGGACAACCCCACACCTTGAGATATCTTAGACTGGGCTAGCGCCCGGTCCACAGCTCAATCAGTGTCTTAGGGACCAACTTGGATGGTACCAAGTTCTATGTGTAAACTGCCGTCTCTAGGGCATATCCCCAAAACGAAATAGGCAACTCAGCATAACTCATCATAGATCTCACCATCTCCATAAGCATTCTATTTTGTCTCCCTGCTACACCATTTTGTTGGGGTGTACCCGGTGCAGTCAACTGGGATTGAATCCATGCATCCGATAAATGACTCAAAAACTCAGCAATGAGGTATTCACCTCCGCGATCAGAATGCAGACACTTGATAGTCATTGCATAACGATTCTCTACAAGTGCCCTGAATTCCTTAAATTTCTGAAAAGATTCTAATCTATGGTGCATCAAATAGACATATCCGTATTTTGAGTAATCATCAATGAAAGTGATGAAATATTGCATGCCACCTCTGGCCTGAGTCAACATTAGACCACAAACGTGGGAGTGAATGATATCCAACACATCTTGGGCTCTATTTCCTTTGACTCTAAAATGTCTCTTGGTCTTTTTACCTTCCAAGCATAATTCACATGTAGGGTATGGCTCAACTTGGAGTTTATCCAAAAGCCCATGTTCCACTAACTTTTAAATCCTCCTAAGGTTAATATGTCAAAGAGTGCCATAGATATGTATCATTCGACGAAAGACAAGAAGTATTTCTCTTCTTGGAGTTAGTCGATAAGTTAAAATTTGAAGTTAAATGTTATTTAGGTTTTGCAGATATAGTATAAAAATTGTTAATCATAGTACCAGAACAGATAAACAAGTCTCGTTTCTTGATAATAACTGAATCATCAAAAGAAACAAAATATTCATCCAAAACAAGTTTAGAAACCGAAACGAGGTTCTTTCTCAAACTAAGTACTAATAAAACATCCTGTAAAATTAATACGGTAGAGGCAAACTGCAACTCTACGTCCCCCACTACAATGGCCGCCACTCTCGTAGCGTCGCCCAATGAGAAGGAAATCTCTCCGTCTTTAAGTGGTCTGGATCGCAGTAGTGCATGCGAGTCACAACAAACATGGTCAGTGGCTCCTGTATCTACTACCCAAGAATGGGAAGAACTAGCCATATAACATGATGTTACCACTAAAGCTGTATATGTACCTTGACTGCTCACCGACTTCTTACGAAGCGGAGAGTTATATCTCCATTTTCCTCTCACACTGTGCATACAACATTTGTCCTCCTCCGCAATTTCTTGTTTCCTCTTGACAGACTTCGCTGCTCTCTTCCTCTTGCGCTTACCCTTTTTAGAGTCGCGAGAAGAAGCCTGAGCTGCATTGGCAGTAATACTGTCAAAGAAAGGTTGTCACCATTCATTATGTAGACAAAACGGAACGACTTGAAACTCGTCGGTAAGCTATGCATGATGATATGTACCTGAGATTCATGGTCAATATGATCGCCTAGAATCTCTATATCACTCAGAAGACCCATCAACTTCAGGACGTGGTCCTGAACTGATGTCCCCTCTGCCTTCGAGTTGTTCATCACTTTACAAATGGACAATTGCTTGGTCATCCAGTTATGTGTCATGAACTTCTCTTGCAGGCTAGACATGATATCCAAAGATAGCTCGATGTCTTCATGTTGATACTGCAAGGTGCTACTTACGGAAGCCATAACAAAACACCTCGCTATCTTGTTAGCATGAATCCATCTATCCAATGTTCTAAAATTCGTTAGGCGCTAATCGAGCGGTGGAGGGGGGACTAGCGCCTAGGTGGCTAAGCGGGAGTCTAAGCAGGGCTTAGGCATACCAAATTTTAATGCTTAATTTTTTTATATTTTACATCATATTATGTAATACAAATTATATAAATATATATTATTTGTAATTTTATTTTCTCATTTATAATAAAACGTTAAAAATACATAGGGGTGGTTTGGTTTGTGTGATAGGATTGATAGGATTATAACCTTTAAATCTCTACCTTCTTATCCATAATTCTCCTTCTCCTTATGAATGAAGTCATTTTTATGCTCCTTAATCAACCAAATGTTTAATTAAATAATTGTAATACCCCGTCTTTTTAAGTTACGAAATAACAATATTCGAACGCGTTTGTAATATAACCGGATAATAAAATTTTGAACGTTTAGTTAATTAATGAAATAAATTAATTGAAGAGGAGTTTCGAATTTAGATAAATAAGTAATCATATAAATTTTGATTAAGATCT